>VZTI01004934.1:3951420-3969879 GCA_013397865.1 Struthidea cinerea | reverse complement strand
GCTCCTCCCGCGGGAGTGTGGCGGGGAGGGGGGGAAGTCGGTCACTGGAGGAAGTTGTAGGACATCTGAACGCGCGGAGCACGTGTTTCCATCAGGCTCATGGCCGCCGCCGCCGTGGGTGGGTGCGGGCTGGGAAGAGCGCTTTGTTCCTCTTGCTTGCCCGGCCGGCACCGAAGTGGAGGCGGGAAGGGATCCCGGCCGCGCCCGGGGCCTGGAGAGGCGGCGTGCGCCGAGGGGCAGCGAGTTTGCAGCGGGCGGTGGAGGCGGCAGCGAGTGTCAGTGACGGTATCGTGGTGCATGTGGCAGGTTTGCTTGTCCTCCCACCCCCGCTGTTGCCTTTTTGCTCCATTTCTAACTTGTTTAGAGCGTCTTAGGGAGTGTGTTAGGGAGACAGAGAGAGGGGAGGTGAGTCAGTGTCTGTCTGGGTTGTGTAAAACCTGCAGTGAAAGCTACCCCACCCCCCCTAGGCAGTGGTGTTAGGGCTTTCCTTTGTGTTAGTGCTTCTTTTGAGGAATTTCCTGCGCCTTGCAAAACTATAAAAAAAAGTATCAGGGCGGTGATCTGCAACTTTTTATATTTTTTTCCATTACTTTCAAAGAATAGGGTAGTCTGTTGCATGTATTGTCACTTGAATTGTTCTACCTGAAGATATATTTAGCTTAATTTTGATGCTTATTGCATTTGAACAGATATCTGGAAACATGGCTACTGAACATGTTAATGGGAATGGTACTGAAGAGCCCATGGATACTTCTGCTGCAGTTACCCATTCTGAGCATTTCCAGACATTGCTTGATGCTGGTTTACCACAGAAAGTTGCTGAAAAACTAGATGAAATTTACGTTGCAGGTAAGATCTAAGACTTGCAAAACCACACATACAATATTTTATTGGATTCTGCTGTCTTTGGGCTAAAATAGCAACTTTTTGTGGTTTCCAAAAGTATGGGAACTGCAGTCTTACCAAAATCTGGATGTTTTACATTCAGTACTTTAATTTGTTGTATTATCTTTCAGAGTAAAGTCCCAGGGTGCTTGGGCTGAGGGGTGGGAAGAAGTATGCAGGTGACCAGAGCAACAGCTGGAATAGGCAACAGATGATTTTTAGGAGGAGCAGGTGACGTGGTCTTGGTGCATTTTTTGCAGTAATTGTAGGTAACCGTAAGAAACTAAAGCCTTGGTATACATCTTCTCATGTAAATGATACTTCCTGACATGGTGTTTGGGCTCATGGATGCAGAAGTTCTGGTGTTGGTTTTTTTCATATATGGTAATAGCTAGCATTTTTAATCTTGATTTTTGGATTGTGGTGGTAATTTTTAGAGCTGCGGTTTATGGTCTTCTAAAAGCGTACCAAGGTACCATTGCTAGGCAAGCTAAGTCAGGCTTTGATAGATTTTGATAAGACTCTTCTGAATTCAGTTTCAGGATATTGAAATTAAACTTGGCCTATATAACATCTGGGTTTCACAGAAGTCAAATGAACACATAAATGTAGTAACTTTTATTCTGAATCTTATCTTTTTGTTTTTAGTTAAAGGATTATATACCCTTAAATATTTAACTTCAGTGGAACTAAGTGGGTTTTTTTAGGCATAGTAACTTACTTTAATCAGTAATTGATTTAGAGGTCACTGGAATGTGTTAGGGATGTTATATTAGGTTTTACAAAGATTACTGCCCAAATATAATTAATGATTTTTTTCTTTTCTCTAGGGCTAGTTGCACATAGTGATCTAGATGAAAGAGCTATTGAAGCTTTAAAGGAATTCAATGAAGAAGGTGCACTGGCAGTGCTTCAACAGTTTAAAGACAGTGATCTCTCACACGTTCAGGTAACATTAAGCAATTTACAATATAATTGTTGAGGGATAAACTGTTCGTTTTCTTGGAAGAGGTCTGTTTGAGTCTCTTCAGTGATCCATGTGTGATAAGTGAAATGAACACTGTATTAGTTCAAGGTAAAATGAGATTCCGGCTTGTCATGTTTTCAGAACTGAAGATTATATCTTTTGCAGAACAAAAGTGCCTTTTTATGTGGAGTCATGAAGACATACAGGCAGAGGGAAAAACAGGGGACCAAGGTGGCAGATTCTAGCAAAGGACCAGATGAGGCAAAAATTAAGGTATGTCTGTAAAAATAAGTTATGAGGTCTAGCTGGTGTTTGTTTTTCCAAGTTGTTGTGATAGTTACCTTGATTGTTTTGGAACTGTGCTTTTCTTATAAAGGTTATTACAGATTGTTTGTCATATTTGTCATTGTTGAAAGCTGTCGCTTGCAATTTTGTCTTGCACTTTTTCATTTTCGAATAGAAAGTTAATACGTTAATTGCTGGAACTGAACCTATAAAAGTGAAAAAGATTTCACAGTTTGCTGTATTGCTTAATGAGACAGTTACTTTATTTCACAATTAAAAGTTTGTGCGTACTTGTTAGCATAGTTACTCGAGTTCAAAATGCGTAAGTTCAGCTACTGCTGATTGTTTTTTGTGTTCTGGTTTTTTTTTGTTGTTGTTTCCACTCCGCCCCCTTAGTTCAGATTTAGAGCAACTCCACAATAGGGAGGAGATACCACATGTCTGAAAAAACAGATTGTAATGGATTTAGGATTTAGCCCACTTCTTACGACATAATCACTGTGCTCATAAACTGTATCCCAAACTTTAAAAATAAATTATTTTTTTGACCATGTCTGCTGCTAGCAAGAGGCTCCTTTCTCAAGAGTTAGGCGAATAATGATTTATATTAAAATACTGTGATTAGCAACTTTACCAAAGCTTAAGGGAAGGAAAACCATCTAAGCATGTTTAGGTGATGTTGTAAAAAAACCCCAGAGAATCTTTCTTCTTTGACACTTCACGTATAAAGTATAAAATGACCATTACAAATAACTATGTACCCTGTAAAATTAGAAAGTCTTTTTTTCTCTTGACTTTGAGGATGGGATGCCATTAATTATAAATTAAAAAAAAAAACTGGTACAGTTTTTGTCACTGCCACATAAAACCATAATATTATGAGGACTTGGTTAATAACTTCAAGTAGCATAGCTTTTACTGCTGATGGCTATAGCATTTAAAATAACTGCAATTTTGTGGCTGTGAAATTGCTAATTCTTGACTATAATTGGTTGTTTAATATGCAGTTTTTTTGTGTATAGAGTTGATTTGTCTTTGTACAAAATTATTAAGAAATACTTCATTTCAGAGGAGTTTCTCATATGTTTGCGTACTGAATTTCATCTAACATTTTAAATTGGTAGTATGTCTATAACTGTATCTAACTGTATCTGTAACTACATGCAGTGGTTCTAGTGAGGGTTAGTTGTCCTGGGATCCTGTATAAGCCCACAGTGAATTTGAAGGGGGAATGATAAGAGAAAATAAGTAGTACTGCCACTTCAGTAGTCAGGTACCTGAAGCAGACTGTGTTCCAGGGGTGTAAGCACTTAAACATGTGTTCTTTAACTTCACACTTATGAGTAATCTCATTAAGTGCAGGGAACTCTTGTGTATAAATGTCTGCAGGATTGGACATGCCAAAACAAGAAGTGGCTTAGACTAAGATCTTCCTAATTAAAGGGAAGCTCACTGTTCCATTACTTGGATTTTTTTTTTTAATAAAATGAAGGAATTGGGAAAACTGGATGTGAATCTCTAATATTGTAGCAGTGTTCTTTACCTGATAGTTCTGTTAATTGTTTTGCAAGTTTCTTGTTGAAGTACTAGCAGTAGGTTTTTTTGTGGGAGCTTCAAAGCCATACAGGTTAAAAGGAATTAGAGGCATGTCTGTCTGTGAATGAACTGCAGCTAAACTTGCTCAGTTTGTATGTGATTTTAAAAATTTAAGTTTCTTACTTTAAGGCACTGTTGGAGAGAACCGGCTACACTCTTGATGTGACTACTGGACAGAGGAAGTATGGTGGACCTCCTCCAGAGTCTGTATATTCAGGACAACAGCCTTCTGTTGGTACAGAGGTAAGAAGGAGAAGATGTTTATGCAGATGTAGACTTATTCATTGGAAATACGTTTTATAAATGGTGCTTTGTATGTCTGTTGTAGATATTTGTGGGCAAGATTCCAAGAGACTTGTTTGAAGATGAACTTGTTCCATTATTTGAGAAAGCTGGACCTATATGGGATCTCCGCTTAATGATGGATCCACTAACCGGTCTAAACAGAGGATATGCTTTTGTCACTTTTTGTACTAAAGAGGCAGCTCAGGAAGCTGTTAAACTGGTAAGTTTTCTTGGATTTTTTTCTTTTTTGATGAAGAATGCTCTGGCTTAGAAGCAGTTGTCCTGGTCCTATTGCTTAAATGGTTAAGGTGGAACTGTCATTGTTAAATTACTTAAAAAGTGTCCACTAGGTGTTGAATTTATTTCCGCATTGCATATAAATTTTTACTGACTGCGTTAAGGACAGGGGGAAAAAAAAAAAGCCCTGATGGACTGCTGTTTGGTCCAGTTAGATGAGCCTTTATTATTAACCAAAGTTGTATTGGCAGTAGTGAGCTGTCTGCGTCTGGATGAGTTCTGGAGAGCAGTGATGTTGGGGTTGCTGTGGTACAAGGGCAGCGCTGGTCAGGGTGTCTGTGACTCCTGATGTGCTTCTGCACCAGCAGGGGGCCCATGCTGGAAAAGTGCTTCAAAGTCACAGAATTTCATAAGATACTTCAGATGGGGAGAAAATGTCTCTTGAGCATTGAAGGTCTGTTCTATTTGCTGCAACTGACAGGAAAACATCATAAATCCTGCCAATTTAAGGAGCATTTCCTCTGTTTCACACAGAGGTAGAAAATAGTTTGATGTGGGATGCTCCTAGTAAGTTTTTCAGGTTTTATGCATGAAGTACCCATCACTAAAAAAGAGGGTGGGGAGAAACACTACCCTGATCCTTGTGCAGTGCCTCTATTTTCCTGGCTAAGTTAAATTTGAATTTTTTGTGCTGGTTACTGCTACACTGGTATGGCCAAGATAGTACTCTCGAGAGTGCTAACCATATGCATTCTGAAGTGTACTGATACTGCATTGCTATACTAGGGTTAACATACCTTGTTTTGTACTGAGGTATAGCTTAAACTAAGGTACCCTATTTACATATAAGGCAATTGGTAGAGACAAAGCAAGCTGAAAATGACAATTTGTTTTGAGAAAGTACACAAATGTCTGCAAAAGTAGAACTACGAAACTGATCTGGTATATGCTGCCTAGGTTTTTAAATAAGAACAGTTGGTTGCTCCAGTGTGCAGTCAGATATGCTGAGGATAACTGTGTTCTCTTTGTACTTTCATTGTCAACCTAGCTGTTAAGAGTGTGTGTGAACTGTTATAAGTTAAGCTCAAGAGTTAACTCTTAAAACTTAGCAAAAAGGTGAATCATACCGTGTAAGTTCTCAGAGGTGCCTAGTAAATGAATAAAACAATTTTTCTTTATTTAGCTGGATTTTGCTTAAAGGCAGTATGCTCTGAAAAGTCATTCAAGTAATGTTTCCAGAAAAGTAACATCAGATCCTAGCCTCCATCTTCCACTAAATGATAAAGGAAAGGAGCTACTTGGTGTCCCTTTACGTCTGATCTTTGATATGCAGGAAAGAAGCACACTGTGTTCTGTTTGTCAGTTAAATAGCCACTGGAGGTAATAGCTGAAAAGTGTTGCAGTTGATGGGGCAGTCTTTCAACCTTTACGCTAAACTCGTGAGTTTTAAATTGGATCCTGTGACATGCGTCAGTTTTTTTGGAGTGGTTCCAACCATAGCTGACTGGCTAGTTTGGTGTATAAGTTTCCCAAGTTATCTCCAAGTGGTTTGCAGGAGTATTAGCAATGTGTGCCTGTTGAGCTCAGTTGAAAATTGTAGGTCTATAACTTGTATTAGTTACATGTGCATGGGAGAGACTGCTGAAAGACCTCTTCAAAACGCTGAGCACTTGGTCCTAGCCATTTTCATAACCTATTATTTTAACAGGTTGTGAAATAATATCTGTAATCTTCTCATGTGTATACAACTTACTTCACAGCTTTCTGGACTCCTTAGGATAATAGTTCTTCTGTTATTTCCCATCTTTTTCCAAGAGGCTTTTATTTTTTCAGGACAGTATAGAAAAAAAGAGATTAAGTCTCTGCATTGCCTATAGGCATTTGAGTAGTAAGAGACAGCTATGTTTTTGTCAGTACCCAAACTACAGCAGAGAATAAACTGACTTGTCTTCAGGCTCTTGGAGTTGGTGTAACATATTTTGCATACAATGTGTGTTTGTGTGACTGCTGCATGTATTTCCACAGTCTGTATAACAACTTAATGTAAAGCTCAACTAAAATTTTTGGATGTGCTTAATGTTGATTTACTTTATTTGTTCGCAAGAAGAATCTTGCAGTTTAAAAGGTTGAAGTCTTGATTTTGTTTATGCATATGCATTTTTAAGCCACTTATAATTAATTACTGTTCATAACTGTAGTTCTTCTCAGTATCAGGCCATAGTATTACTCCATTTTTGTCTTAAGAACAGCCAGAAGTGTTCTAAACACATTTTAGGGAATTCTCTCATTTTTTTTATGACCAGTACTTAATTCAGTGTGGTTAACCCTTACTGGTTAAGTAGAAATGGCATCTCAGATGTTCACACAAGCATTCACTATCAAAAGTATGATTTTTTTTTTTTCTATCACAGTAATTTCTTCCCCTGGTAACGTGTTTACTTTGCTTTATACTGTTTAGTAGTTACAACTCCAATTATGTTCTTCTGCACACGTGTTCAGTTCTCCTTCTTGTTTCATAAGAAGTTGCTAGAGTTAAGCTTTTCAGAAGATTTCTATGTGTATAAAGTCACTGTAGATATGTAAGGAATAAGTATTTTTGAGGTGAAGCTTGTAGGAAAACATACTATTGAAGCATTCAGTGCATTTTTGACTAGAACAGGTATAAGCTTGATCAAAGTGGGGTACAGGTGAGTTATGCAGATATGCACCTTAAGCAGTTTGCCAGCTATGCATGGAGTTAACAGCTTGCCATTTGCTCCTGGAAATAAAGTACAATTGGTGGTGAAAATTTAAATCTGTAAAGTGACAAGACAGACCTTCTGCATACTTTGACTTGTTAGTGACTAAGTTCTTACAGAAGTCAGCAAGAAAAAATAAACTATTACATTGTCTGGAGGGTGGCAATCTCTCTGCTGCTGACTTCGGACACTGATTCCATGGTGACAGGAGGGGGAAGCAGTATGCTGACATAGCTAATTTGGTAGCCTGACTGTTTTGGCACTTTACCCAGATCATGATCTGAGCCTTTCATGTCTAATCTAAGTTTGCAGATGGTATGCGAACTATTTACCTATAAATCATCAACTTGATGTTCAAGAACACCTGACTGAAGACTGTTTTCTCTGTGTTAAGAGAAACACAGTGAAAAATAGGAGTTAATACATTGTAAGATGAAAAAATTACTAGAAGCCACTATCGGTGGAACTGCAGTATGGTAGAACATTAATTTTACTTTGTTAATTTTACTCTCATACAACATACTGAGTTGTATGAGAGGTTCTTTTAGGATGAGATGTGTAGCCATGAGAGGTTCTTTTAGGATGTGTAGCCAAACTTTGGTGTTGGACTTTAGCAGGAACAGTTGGATAATACTTTCTATTATCCATATAGAATAGAATATTTCATTTGGAAGGGACTGCAACCATCATCCAGTCCATCTGCCTGACCACTTCATGGCTGACCAAAATTGTTGCTGTCATCTTGATCATTAAGGGCATTGTCCAGATGCCTCTCTTAGGCACTGCTAACTTTGGGGCATTGACCACCTCTCTAGGAAGCCTGTTCCAGTGTTTGACCACCCTCTCAGTAAAAGAAGTTTCCTAGTGTAGGGAGATGTTTCCTAGTGTAGAGTTCAGTTAATAAAGAATCACTTTAACAGAGTAATAAACTGTCAGCTTCTTTAAAAGTGTTTCTTTAAAAGATTTTTTTTTTTTAGTACTATAATATGTCTCTTCATTAATGTATATGTTTATTAGCGATGATAATATATATATACAGTCTTCCTATGCAGCTACTGCAGCTCCTGCTGCAGTTTACTACTTTAAAATCAACTATTCCTCTGCCATGTGGGCAACAGATATGGAGATAGAAGTCTTTTGTTGTCTCCTGCTATGTTTTGAGATGTAATTTGTTGGGGAGATGTCACTCCAGGTCCTTTTCACATGTATAGTTACCCTTTTGGCTCACTTTTGGTGCACTTTTCTACCTTAGAAAATTTTCAGTGATGGAGTTTTTGTTTGCCCAAGATAAATATAAATAAACATCTTCCCCCAGATTTTATTGCACAAAAAGCGTGATGGAATGGAGGATAACTTGCTTATGTAGTAAGATTTACCACCAAGCACAAAATAAATCATAGAATAATTAGCTAGATGAAATTTTAAAAATCTGTCCTGCTACTTGGCAATAAGATGTTTTCTTAGCTGAAGAACTGTCTGTTGCAGGGCTTCCAGCTGGAAATGGGTTGATGTACCAGCAGTTGACCTCCCTGCTGCTTATTTGGATGATGCGTGTCTGTGTCTGCATGTTTTGTCAGCAGATGTCTACAGTAGTACTTTTTTTTTCCCCCTTAAATTGCTAACTTGTTCATGGTGTCTTCTAAATGTTACTGGAGAAGCATATGATTGGAAGTCTTAGGATTTCAAGTCAATAGAAAGTTGTTCTTGCTGTTGCCTCTCTTTACATATGTAATCTTTATGCTTTGGAAAGTATTTGCCAATTGCTCTTGTACATTTTGTGGAGAAGACCTGATCATGACTATCTTTCTTTTGTTAGCTGTAGAATTTCAGAAGGGAATCTGATGTTAATTGCAACTCATGTCTTGTATTACACACAAATCAAGAATTTATAGATACAGCCTATAGAGGAACTTGCATTTTTTTTCTGCACGGTTGTGAAGGGAGAAGCCTTGACCTTGATGACTTGGTTCTGTGTGAAAAAGTCTCCAAAGAAAAATGTATTGAGAGACTTGAACAAGAAAGGAGGAATAATTGTTGGCTGAAATTTTGTAAAGCGATACCTTAGAGAACATGGATATACTTCAGAGTAGTTGAATATGCATCATAAAAATGTGTTAAGCTGCAAAAATTTAATATATTGCCTAATGCTGGGCTTTCCAAAGTTAAATATTTGGTATGCTGCTGTTAAAGGAGAACGAAAATTATTTGTAACTGATGATTGTACAATAATTTTTTTCTTGCAGTACAACAACCATGAAATTCGTTCTGGAAAACACATTGGTGTATGCATCTCTGTTGCCAATAATAGGCTTTTTGTTGGCTCTATTCCTAAGAGTAAAACCAAGGAGCAGATTGTTGAAGAATTCAGCAAAGTAACAGGTGAGCTAGTAAGTGGGTTTTGTGGAACTGGAAAGTGTCAAACGTGGTCAGTGATGAGCTCTCTTCACCACCTTTTGCCTTATAGCTGAATGATGATGAAACCAAACCAAGACCACTCAGCATTTATCTCAACTTTATGTGTTGGGGTTTGTTTGGGTTTTTAAAAAACTGTTGGTCTGCTAAGGGCTGAGATATTTGTAATTAGACTAGATGGGTGGTTCCAAGTTCTACCTGTAGAATAAGTGTGTAATGTTTAAAAAAGCTGTTCAAAGAAATTTGAATTAAAAGTTTAATAATTTCAGTACTAATGGTTGTTTTAAAACTTCTCAAGGCAAAACTGAAGCAAGTTGAAGAATGTAACTGGTTCTGTGCTTTAGAATTCTTAAATTTTAAGGATCTCTTTTTGATAACATGAACTTGCAAAGGTAATGTTTGATGACTTTCTCTGTTACTGAGTGATAGACTTCAGGTTGTTTGGTGTAATAAACTTTATTTTGAAGTCATGCAACTTTTATCTCTTGTTCTAGACATGTATGAAAAAAACACGCCCTGGTAAGTGTTGTAACTTAGGGGTTTACAAGGAGAATTGACAAAGCAAAACTTTTGGCTGCCCCCAACTCTCCTCCATTCAGTTAGAGAAAGGGTATTCTTCCACAGCTGCAAAGACAACCTGCACTTTATAATGCAAATCAATGGATTGAAAGCATAACAAATAAATATTTTATTTCATTTCAGAGGGTCTTACAGATGTCATATTGTATCATCAGCCTGATGACAAGAAAAAGAACCGGGGTTTCTGCTTTCTTGAATATGAAGACCACAAAACTGCTGCTCAGGCCAGACGTAGGTTAATGAGCGGCAAAGTGAAAGTCTGGGGAAATGTTGTTACAGTGGAATGGGCTGACCCTATAGAAGATCCAGATCCTGAAGTCATGGCAAAGGTAATAAAGCTATAAGGGGACCATAGTACATTTAAAGTGCTGTGTTCCAAATCAGCTATTTCCTGGCATTAGTCTAAGATTAACGTCTTTTGGCCTTCTTGACAGAGATATTGTAGGTGAGAGGATAAAAAATGAATATACTCTAGAAATTATGTGGATTTAAAAACTCTATATGGCCTTTTATTATTTTGTGTTTGCAAGGCTGAATAGTGAATGTAATTCTTGCCAAAATGACACATAGGATGACGTAGTTAATTTTTTACCTGGAAGCGATGGTGGTGACTCCTAGAGTTAAAATGGTTTTGTACCCTAGTATTTGGAAGGACAGAAATTGAGATATTATCCCAGAACAAGCCTTAATTCTTTTTAAACCTGGAATTGTATCACTTCAGCATTAGAACATGTCGGTGTTCAAATGTACACAAATGTATTTTCAAAGTTGCCATTAGCAGTTAATTCTGAGAAGTTAGGCAATTAGCTTGTATTTGGAACTCTGTAGCTGTTTTTAATTTGGGGGAGTTAATTCCTTTAAATACCTAGACTGGCAATATTTTGGACTTTGAATATTGAGGTGAAACAGAAGTCTGGACTGTTAACATTTTGAAGTACGTTGTAGCGGTTGTTTTATATATGTGCGTGGTATCTTGCCAGAAACAAACTACCTGATTTTTTTTTTTTCCCCATCAGGTATTGCCCAACCCTGTCTTTTTCAGTTGTGTTGTGTAGCTGAGTTGTTTAATGGAAACTAGCTAGCCCATATCCTTATCTCTTTCTCTTTGCTTGCTTTTCGTCTGTGCTTTTACTCTCATCTGAGACACGTCACTTGCTGGAGTCCTACTTTGATGGACCTAGTAAGATAGCTTGGCTGGGATCTCCTCTTTGGTGAGCCATAAGGGAAAAGGGTTGGGGTGGGGGCTCATTTTAGGGAAAAAGCTGCTTTTGTAATACAGGTATTACAGAAGCTTTTGGACTATCTTGTCTGCAGACTTTATTTTTCTTACCCAGCATGATAGACTGTCAGCAGCAGGGAAAGAGTCTTGCAGGTCAAATTTGTGGAAGGTGGCACTTCCTAAATATGGCAGCCTGTATGTTCAGTTTCTTGGCTCAAAAGAGAAGAGACTTAATCCACCCAACTGTTAAAATAAATGAGCAGGAATTTCTGCTGATGTATCAGAATAGATGGAAAGGAAGTAATAGGGGACATAATCAAGCATCTCTCCTAAGTAGGTTTACAGATGTACAGAGTGAAAGGCTAAAGAAATGAAAGCTTGATTGAGGTTTGCCCTATTTACTGTATAGTTTTTTGAATGTATTAATACCTTGTATTGTTTTGTATTTGAAATGGGACTTGAAAAGAGAAGAAACCTGGAAATGAAGGGAAGAAATGTAAAAAACGTGGATAAAGTCAACTTGCATACTTCTTGTGCCCCATGCCAAAGATAGGACATGGAGCTTGGGTTGAAGATGTATGGAAGAGCAAGGCTCTATGAATACGAATACTGAGAAAGTACAGAACATCTGGCTTGTGTCTGAAGACAGAAACTGAGACGATCATTGGTGTCTGACCTTCCTCACTGGCTGTGTCCCTTAGTTTATTCTTGCAACAAGGAAAGTCTCCAGTCCAGTCTTTCTTGGCCACCTGCTGTACCTGTGAGGAGACTGACTGTACCTGGCACTTCTTTAAGTGTAAGATTTACTTTCCATTATTGCTATCTTTCTCCTAAGAGAAAGAGCAGTGGAGCTGCTGCTGCAGTCAGAAATCTCCTGGATGTGAGCTGCAGGTTGGCTGTCATTGCTTTTGACTACTGTCAATCCAGATCAAAGGGAAAGCTATTGACCCGTGTCATCTTGCACATTGCTATGGAAGAAGGCTCTGGAGGAAACTGTGACTAGGAAGAGTAGGTTGTTTTTATCAGAATAATCATCTGGTCATCAGTTTTCTTGTCAAAACTGCTAGAAGAGCAAGTCCATAAGAGCAAGCTGTAAGGAGGACAAATTCACGTATCTAGCCAGAAGGTGAACAGTGTTCTAAATCTTGCAGAAGCGGCATGTTGTTTCATCAGTATATGGACACCTACTAATTTAAATTTCTGAAATGTCTGCGCAAGTCTTTTTTGCTTTGTCCTTCTGACAAAATGTTGTGGAGAGTACTGTATGGGTAAATACTTATCATTTAAATGGGCTGTTACCTTAAATACAAAGTAGCTTAAGCATGATAAGGGATGAAGCTACTAGATTCTCAAGCTAGATGTATGTGCTACAGGAGATTAGTGCTTGTACTAACATATCAGAGTATAATTGGTTAAGGTATTGACTTCTGGTCCAAAGTGAACTTTTTTCCAACTTCACAAGCAGCTGTGTTGATAGTTTTTATTTCTCCTAAGTGTCATTTTGTTTCCTCTTACACCTGTAGTCTAGCTAAATTTATTAATGTTTTACTTGATTTCTGTAGGATGGCTGAGGCTGCAGAGGACGTTCTGGAGTGGCAGGTTAAGCAGCTAAATAAAGTCTTATGTTTGTGGCTGTCTGGCAGATTACAGGACAAGAGACAGGGCTAGTAACCCTTGGAGAATGTGGCCTGAAGTGTTTGTGCTTTAGGTAAGAGGAGGAAAAGGAGCAGATCCCAGAAGTTTTGCGGTAGTCTAATCTTAAACAGTTTTTTAAATGTGAGTTCTGCCTTTAAAACAAAATGCTGGTGTTTGGTATATTGCTTGTTAGGAGTATTCATGGATTCTTGGTGTAATAATCTGTGAGCTTTAATGAAGAGGACTTTTTTTTTTCCTTCCCTCCCTTTATAGCTAGTTTAAGTGAAGTAAAAATGGGTTCATCTTCTCTCAACCTATGCTTTAACCTGCCTAATAGCTTTTACATCATCTTTGACTCATTCAGTTATACTTCTAATTGGTAACATGAGCAAAGGTGTTAAAAAATTTCAGCTGTTAGAGATTAATGGATTTGTCTGCAGTAGGAAAATTTAAATTAGTTGCTTTTTTAGTTCTTTCAAAACACTGTTAGTGCATCTTGTCAAAAATAGTGATTATTCTGTCTAGTTTTTAATCAGATCAGTCATCATGGATTTATTAGGCTACTTAGGGTTGCTTGTGTGGTTCTAGTTTTCATCTTTTTCTAATGAACAAGAATATGGAACATTTGTTTAAAACTTACTGGTTTCAGACCCGTTGATTACATCACTGTAATTCATTTCCGTGGAATAAGGTCAAGGTAGCAGTTAGGATATTTTACTAAAAATGGTTATTATGTATGGGTTACAATAAATAAAGGTTGCTCTTAGCATCAAGACATGTAGGAGAAGCTTAATACATAATAGGAAACAGCTTGCCTTATGGAGTTGGCTATGACTTTGTTCTCCTGAGAACCAGCAGGAGTAACTATTGCCAAAGTCTAGATTTGGTACACTGCGTTAGATTTACAGTCTGTAGTATCCCTTCTTCCAAATTATGCATCCCATCCTAGTTCAGCTAGTGAGTGAGACAGATTTATGAAAGTCTGTCCTGGTTTTTTTGTAACTTAATTACATAGCAGTTCTTTGAAAAAGGGTGTCTGAGTTTATTGAATTCCTGTATGTGGTGGGAGTAGAGTACAGCTCTGCTTCAGAAATGGAAGCATGCTTTCCTTGGTCCTTTTACACCTTGTGTTATTTGTGTTGACCTTCAGGGTCAGGAGTCAGTGCAGTGTTCACTTGATGTCATCAGCTAATTTGAAACCTGTAGGAGCAGAGGGGATGTAAGGAGAAGTTGCAGGTCTTGCAGCTGATTGGCAGCTGCGTTGTAGGCAGGTAAGACTGTGAGCATTCCTTGGCAGTAGGAGGTGATTAAACTGTCAGAGCATGGTGCCAGCATGTGGAAGGAAGTCTTCTCAACAAGTTGAAGAGTCTTGTAAATTGTGAGAACACATGGATGACATCAGGTAAACATGCTCGTGTCGAGTCATTGAGTGCAGCCTCAACATGGACACAAGGATGCATCTTTCAATACTATCGGGTCACTAATAGGTGATTCCTGGTTTCCAGTGTATGTTGTCTGCTATGTTTAATAAAGCTTTAGTTTAAGCCTTTGTCAGAGTGCTCTAGATTTTCCTTTATCCTATGCAGTTGGTGATTGATGAAACTCTATATCGATGATTTAGTGCACGTCAGGCAGTTAATAGGGCATATATCAACAGTTGGATGATTACCTGCCTTTTTGATTTTAGAAGCTGTGGAGCAGTCTTTGTGTAGTTTAGGAGCCGTATTGTGTGCTTTAGCAAGCCAGGGGAGGGAATAAACTTCCTGAGTTATTTGGAGGTGACTCTTCCTCAAAGGAATAGCACAGTTTGACTTTTGAGAAAGTTGAAGGGTGACTGGCCAGCATCAGCCTTAGTATTCCCCTCTGTCTGCAATTCTGTCTTTTAGCAGTGGCTTCAGGTCACTGAGTGCCCCTCAGGCAAGCACAGTCCTGACATGAGGTGTTCGGTGTAGCTATAACGTAGGAACCACAAGTTAAGCAGCTTGAAAGCTGCAGGCCTGTCACCTCTGACCTTGATGTTACAGTGATGACTGTTCTGCAAATAACTGAGCAAAAACCTGTCTAAACAATTAAATGTTTTGATAAGTTGTTTTGTGTGTAACCAATTCTGGTTACCTTCTTTCAAGTTTGATGGTGTTCTGGGTTGAAGATTACTGCTGCTAGGATCCTTTTAAACACTAACACAAATTGGATGGACTTTCAGGATACTAATACTTACGTAATCATGTTTGATAACAGATTGAATATTTCTGTCAGGGAATTTTGGAGCTAACTCATGCTGTATGACTATTTAAATGTACATATTCGTATGTACAGAGAATGTAATGATGTTTTCTGTACTGCCAATAGCAGTAACTTGCAAAGCTTCATTTTGTGTTTTAAAATTAGATCATACTCCTAAGTCCTTTTTTTTTTATCCCCATTAGGTAAAAGTTTTGTTTGTACGCAATCTTGCCAATACTGTAACAGAGGAGATTCTAGAAAAGGCCTTCAGTCAATTTGGAAAGCTAGAACGAGTGAAGAAGCTAAAAGACTATGCTTTCATTCATTTTGATGAACGGGATGGTGCTGTAAAGGTAAGTGAAGAGGACTGTAACTGTGTGTGTGTGTTGTAGGTAGTGTTGGTAGAAGCTGTATGCCTCTTCTAACTTGAGAAAAAGCTTTGTCTGGAGAAACGGTAACACATTGTCCCTGATAACTTTGTCCTCTCTGGGTGTCCCCTAGGATGATGCAATTCTAGCTTGAAAAGTGGATCTTAGATACACCTATCCTAAGTAATTCTTCTGATGAGCTTTTAAGATAATCATGTTGTTACCATTTGAAACTCAACTGCCAGAAGTTGAATGAGTCTTCTCACCAAATTATTGGTAGAAATCTAAAGCAGTTTCTCTAGGGCAGGTGATAAAATCTTAGGTAATGTTTTTATTTACTTTTCCAGGAATAAATGCTTTTTGGGGGGGTGGGGGGGGGGGTTGGGGTTTTTTTGGTTTTTTTGTTATGAGGGGTGCTGGACAATTTAGTAATTGTCATTCCTGGATTTTGCTAGCCTGGTCTTGATGTCATCTGTTGTTAGGAGGGGAAAGTGTAATTCCCTTCCTGCCTGTAGTGTATCCATTTTTTTTATGTTCTGTGGGCGGATGCAGGATTCAGGGGGATTCAGTTTTTCTTACATATCCATATGCCTTAAAGCAGATGCTTAGGAAGATGATGGAAAGAGTCTTAGTAAGATATATATCCTGTCAGGGCTTAGCTATGTAGAGTCCCTAAAAGTGGTAGAATCTTTAGGATTCCTCTGCTCAAAATTAACTTGTAGCAATAACTGTGGCCCATAGGAATTGTACATGGCAGGGAGGGTAGGGGAGGAGTTGATGGTTTGCTGTTTGTTTTGCATTTTTGTGAGGAGAGGGTTGGGGGGAGGAGGTGTGGATTTGGGGGGGAGCTGGGGGTTTCTGTGTTTGGTTTATTTGTTTTTTCCTTGTGATCAGAATGACTCTTTGATTTTTGGCTTCTGGTTGAAAAATAAAGTGATATTTATTACAAGTAAAATAAACGAATAGAAGAATTTATTGAGCTCTAGCTTTAGTACTGTTTGCATGTGTGCTGACATTAGGAATTTATTCATGGGTTACAAAATGTGCACTTTCAGAGGACAGTTCTGTCACTTCATTAATTGTAACAGCTTGCAAAGACTGAAGCCTGTTTTCAGTTTTGAGGGGAAGATTTCTAAACTGATACATGAAGTCCTGGGTTTGAAAGCCAAGTTCAGAAGAAATGCATAACTGGAACCCATGATGCTATGCTGTTCTGCTTGTTTAAATTTTTGGTTTTTAGCTTTGTATTGTTGTTTTAGCTCTGGATGACAAATTCAAAAATGCATACTGATAGAATAAAATTAATAACTTCAGATATGCTTGGAAGTATATTTAAAGTCTGGTTAATTTCTTCAGGCAATGGAAGAAATGAATGGCAAAGATTTAGAGGGAGAAAACATTGAAATTGTTTTTGCTAAGCCACCAGATCAAAAAAGGAAAGAACGGAAAGCTCAGAGACAAGCGGCTAAAAATCAGATGTAAGTGTAAATGCATGTAGTTATGTTGTATTACTTCGGAAAGATGTGTACGCTCCTACCAAATTAGAACACCTGGGTATTTTAGTAGATAAACTGTAGTGTATACAGGTTTTCTGGCTTCTGTGAAAAATGTTGGATTCATTTTTGTTTGCACAAAAAATCTAATAGTGGTGTTCAGTGATAGTTCAGGTACTGTCTTGCTCTGCTTATTGAGTGTGAGAGTACTGGAGGAACTGTCTGAAGGTCATGAAACACACATACTTCTCACTCTTTATTCTAAATTTCCCTGTACTTCTGCAGTGATGTCGTGTGGATGAACGTAGCATCGTGTGTTCCTCTCAGCAGGCTTAGTAGTTTTGATACAGCACTCCCTCTTTAGTAAAGTACCCACTGAAAGGAGGGTCCTAATATTCTTTCTTGCCACTTCCAGAAGATACATCTGCCCAAGAAGCTTAGGAACTCAGGCTGACAGAGATCTTGCACTAGTGAATGCTGAATATGGGTTAAAAAAAA
This sequence comes from Struthidea cinerea, assembly GCA_013397865.1. NCBI lineage: Eukaryota > Metazoa > Chordata > Aves > Passeriformes > Corcoracidae > Struthidea > Struthidea cinerea. The sequence continues at coordinate 3,952,459 of VZTI01004934.1, read as the reverse complement.
AAAAAAAGACAAAGAGTTTCTTGCTGGTGTGTTCTGCTTAATGCTCTCATGTGTTTTTCTTCTTGGATATCTTCCTGCTTTCTTATTCCCTCCCCCACCTTACTTCCAAAAATAACTTGGAAGTGCTGTTGTGCAGCATCCAAGAAGATGAAATAGTGAGGTTATGAGATTAATAGAGATCTCCACATGGTGACCTACTGTACACATGGAATTGGTTAAGTTTGCCCTGCTTATAGTTCTCGTAACTTTATTAGCCCTTTTTTTCTTCCATGGGCATATGGTGTTACTGTAAGAAGTGAATTTCTTCTTTTCTCTTTAGCTTCTGTTCTGTGCCAGGCATGTCTTTCTGTTCTGCTTAAATCTTTTGCCGATACAGCTGTACTTCTTGTTGTGTGTTCTGTATCTTGGCAATGCCACCATAAATACCTGTTCGTTTAATTAAAATACAGAAGGCTATTAAAAGTGGCACAGTTTCTTTCCCTCTCAACATGGCAGTTGTTGGTATGGTTGTGTTGTCTCTAACTGGAGATAGGCTTTCTCTCATTGAATTTGAGTACTCCCAAAAAAACATTCTCACTGCAGTATACAAACAAATTTGCTAGCTCACTATTCAAAATCTAATAATGGCCTGTCTCCAGTGATGAAAAGGAAGATTTTTTTAAAATGCACTTGATTGGTTTTAATGCTGTGTGATTCCTGCTTCCCCGCCAGCTCTCCTGCAGATTCTTATACCCAGTTTTATTACTTTAGGATAGCATGCATGTATTTGTAACACTGGAAGTCTTCTGTCACATGTCACCTCTAATATTAATGTGCTGTGTATTATCTGCATCCCTGCTGCTTTTATTGTTTAAGATGTGCATGTCTCATTTGTGGAGGTAGGTACAGTAGGACTGCCTCTCTTACTCCTCTAGGCAGAGGTATGGTAATGCCACTTGTGCAGTAGTTCTTTCATTTGGGAATTCTCTGTGGTCCTTTGTTCTTCTGAGCTGTTAAGGCAGTAGGAAAGCAGCAAGTTTGATTAACTCCAGGCATTTTC
>VZTI01004934.1:3938920-3946420 GCA_013397865.1 Struthidea cinerea | reverse complement strand
CAGTGTCCCTTTATAAAAGGTCAGACTAAAACTGACAACTGTACAGTGAAGCCTGACATTTGGATATTTTGAAGTTTTTCATAAATCATAGAATAGTATATGGCTGTAGTTTAGCTTTTTAGGTAAAAGGTATGTTTTCATTAGTGCATTTCTTATTGCTGATCACTGTAAAAACACGTGGGTCAGCTTTCCATTTCTCTTACGCAGATCATGATAACCTGTAGAGTAGAGTAGAGTACAATCATTTGTGCTATGTTTTTAATTTTCTAAAGCACCTTGATGACAGTGAGTGTTCAGTGGTGAAGCATCCTCTATTGAACCACCCTTAAAAAAAGACAAAACCAGAACCTTGCCAAGTCTGGCTTCATATAGGTAAAAGATAGATAAAATTATGACTTACTTTGGACTTGGCATAAAGAGTTCCCTTAACCCCCTGCACAAAGGGATACTGCAGTTATACTACATACCCATAGGCACCACAATGAAAATTGAAGCTTATACCTAATTAAGGTTTTATACACACCAGTTCCCCCAGTAAATGCAAATTTTAACAAAATTAGACATGTCATATGTTGAAAATGCTCATGGCAAACAATCATTTTGCATTCCTGCAAATAAAATTGTTTTATACTGTAAGCTGGAGGCGAGTGTAACTTATTTTTGTAATAAAGTTTTTATTTTTTTTATGTGTCATTAATATAAATGTGTGTTAGTACAGAGATCTTCTGGTTAAAAACTTAGAATCGCACACATTTCAGTATGTTTACTTGTATTTACATAATTTTTAGAATAGTGGTTGCCAATAGCCTGTATGTTTTCACATTAATTGATTTTTTTTTTTTTGGTTATCTTAATAAACCATTTTAGTATGTTGTATGTCAATTACTGGGATAGCTGGGACATAAAGTGTAATTAAAAAATTGTCAAGTATTCATTGGAATATGTAAATGTGCCTTGCCAGTTTTGAACTTTAAGACAAAGTAAGCGAACAATGGTGAAATGAGTAGTCAATGCCTAAGAGACATTTGCTACCAGAGTTTCATATACTGCCCTTGCTAAAGAAAAGAAAATTTCTTCCTCAAATTTGAGCATAAAACTTAACAGTAGCATTAGCTTCTGAATTTTCAAATCTACTTAGAGAAATTAGGCTTATGGAAAGTGAGTTTTCTAATTGTAGCCTTAAGAATAATTTTGGATTTCAATGTAATCCTTGGTGCTGGCATTCCCAGTGCCAAGGAGTTTAAATGCTCCCTTCAAAGAGGTTGCCATGCCTACTGGCACTTTTACTGTCATACGGTTTTATAAGGAACACTGTCAAGATGTGGAAACCAATTTTGAACTTGCTATAAAATGAAACACTGGGGGCTGTAGGAGAGGGAAAGTCCTCAGATTTCTTAATCTTGAGATCTCTCCATTGCTGAAAAACTTAAAACTCTTGTTGGATCACAAGTGCTAGTGACTAGTTCTTAGTCTGGAAACATGTTGCGGGGGATAATACGTTTATGGAATTGTAACAGTAGATGGAAGTGCATAAAAACATTGCAACTAAGGCACTATGTGTGTTGAAATTGTGGATTGTATCCCTAATTTCAGCTCTGATAAAAGCATGGGGCACGACTATTTAAAAAAAAAGGGGGGGGCAAAATTGACAGGAAAGTTTTTAATGAAATGCAAGCAATGGTGAATGAGCAAAATACCAAGATCCTGACAGTGTTCCCTCTAATTATGAACTCAAGCCATTATAACTTTTACAATTAAATATGATTTGCACTGTTCTGATATTGGTGCAGTTTTTTAGAAAAATTATCAGAAAACTAAATTGCATGTGGTGATTAATATTGTGAAAAAAAAAAAACTAAAAAAAATGTTATTTTTCAAAGCTTTAAATTTGATTGTTTAAAGAAGAACCATTAAGTGGAAATACTGGTGAGAATGGGCAAGTGCATATATACAACATCAGTTTGGTTGCACTTGGGTGTTGGTAAACTTGAAATGTTCTACAGCAATAATGCATCCCTTAGGGGTTGCTTTGGTGACAAATGAACATACGACACAGTTCTTTTTGGCATGTTGAAGGCAAGTTTTGACTTAATATAATGTGCTGCCTCTGTTTATTCTCATAGGAGGCTTTCTTTACTGAAACACCTGCAACGGTGCATAAGTAGTATAGTTCCACATTGGTTTGTAATGTGTTTCTAAATTTGAAGTCTAGTTGAATTTAATAAGAAACCGGAAACTGCTGCTGCTTAACACTTCTGGTTTATAAACACTCCAATACACAGCTTTTTAAATTATACTCTTGTTTTAATACTCATTTTTGTTTGAAAGGTTTCATATAGGACATGCAACTGTACTTTTTTCTTTCTTTCCAGTTTTTAAAGAGGAGATTTGTTACAACCCAGAACTTAAGTTTGTGTTTTTACTGTTGGAGGAAGGCTGTTATTACAATAAGATACTAAGACCAGTTTCTGAATTTCTGCGTTGTACAACTTTTATGTAAATACTGTCTTAAAATCTCAAATAAGGAATAATAATTCTGTTCTTGTTGGGGATTAGGGGTATGACATAGTCTAAAATAAATGCAGTGTCCTCTGAAGGCAGGATTCCCAACTTCAGGATAGAAATACTATACGTGGCTGCAATGTTTTATTCCCTTGTGCCTTTGATTATTCTTCAGAGGCTTAGCTTTCCTGTTCAGCCCAGCAATTATATCAGTACTTCCATATGTCAGTGAGGAGGGACTTTTTTTTTTTGAGAAATAGAACTGAAAGGGCAACATGGACATAAACACACAAAACATTTTCACAAGAGTGTATTTACATTGATACACTGCACAACATTTAAGACTGTTATTCCCTCACATTACTGAGAATTTAGTGGAAAATGTTAATTGTTTAAAATGGAGTAGTAAGTTTTGGAGTAGGCAGTGAACTTGACAGTGCAGTTTTCAGACAGTTGAAATGGGTGAAGTGCAAGCTTGAGTTTGTGTTCATGCCCTGAAGCTTATGATTCCTAACTTTATGACTATATGGATATGGACTTAACGCACATAAAAGTCTGTCTTTACGGAGTGTCTTGCTGAATTAACTCCAGCATGAGCACATGACATCTCTTGTCTGGGGCTAACTAGTTGAATTAGTTGGGCATAGGAAACACCAGATTGTGCTTTGCCTTTTGCTCTGTCAGATGAAAATGGGATGTGGCAACAGGAGAAGTTGAGCTGAAGATTCCTTGATCCTTTATACAGGTAGTGGAGGGAGAAAGAATAAGTTACTGTCACTTTACAGCCATCTAGTACAAATAAACAGTGCTTCCTAGAAGCTCTGATGTTGAAATCTTTCCAAGAGACTGATTTTCACAGTCATCTGGTCACAGTTTGCAAGTGTATATTTACTTACGTTAAAAAATCCATGGGATTAAAGACTGACTGCTTTGGTGCCCCTTTGCCTTGATTGTTACAAAAGAGATTTGTTGAAAAGTGCCACTAGGACTAACTTGTTAGTTTACTGGCAATTTGGAGAGGGGTGATTGTCTCATGTAATTATACCTTTTTCTTGCCAATATAAAGCTGGTTACTGTTTTTTTCTACAAAATATGTATTTTTAAATGGCCAACTCCTGAGCAGATGCTGCACAGCTGAACTCATCTGGAAACATTGGGTTATGTGGTTTATTTAAAGCTATCTTCATGAAAGCTGCTTTAGATGGCCAGACTTCCAGGTACCTGGTAGAAGCTTTCTTAAAAAAAAAGTAGAAAAATAAAAGCATCTGTGAAGTCTAAAAATCACAGTCATAACATGTAGGTAATAGGTACTTAAATGCAGCTTGAATATATAGTTTGAATCACAAAATACATTTCAGTTCAGATGACTGTTCAGATGATTGTTCATGAAGGTTGGTGTTTCCTCCAAAGCTGACACTTACATTCAAACAGTCATTTAGGTAAAACTTGGAGTGTCAAAAATCTAATTCCCCGTAGTCTGAGAATGATTCATTTGGCTGATTAATGGTGACAGTTCTGTATCTCTGCACAGTTAGTGAGACAGTGTACTTGCTTTGGTCACTAATGTGTAGAAAACACATGCAATCTTACTGCTTGTTTTCTTTGCACTAAGGAAGTTACGAAATGCACTCTTAGTTCTGCTGCACAGCCAGTAGAATAGTCTATGCCATTTGACTGCACAGAAGATAATGGTAAGTAAAAATAGACTTTCTAGTACTTAAATGACTTGCAGTACCCAAAATCCAACTTCAGTAGACTGTTTGATTCCTTCTCTGCAGTGATTAACCCAGGTTGTGCATTTTAACCCTTTATTTTACTGCGGCCACTTCAATGCCAAGTGAATGTTGAGTGTAGTCTGACAGTGTTTAACATTAAATACTTCAGATCTAAAAATGTCTTAAATGCTTCATAGATGATTCAGTATCTATTTTTACATTAATGGGTTAGTAATCATAGTGGTTTAAGGGATTTTACATGAACACAAGTCATCTATTGAAAGCTTAGAATGGAATGTATCAGATCCTGAGTTGCTGGTTCCAAGTGTCATGCTTTCAGTATTGTTCTGCCATCTAAAGTAACAGTTTTCAGATTTTTTTTTCTCTTTAGTGGGATGAGGAATATACCTAATTCTGTCACTCATAATGGTTATTTTAAAACCATGTTACTAAGTGTAATGAATTTGGGATTAAAAAGCTTCCTCCTTGAGAATTTAACTAAGATAATTTATAGATGTCCTATTAGTAAATCAACGCTTTTCTTGAGAAGCAATGTCATCATACTTAAGAATGAAGCTGTATTACAAAACACTGGTGAGAGCTAGTATAAAATAAATTTTAAGTAATCTTTTCATTATGTAGATGTGTATTACAATTTGAAGGTGATTTTAACATTACAGTATTTGAGATGACAGATAAAAATACCTAGTCCCTGCATCTGGACAGCCAAAGTGTCTATCAAAGGACTGTTCCTGTTTCAGATTGTGGTCAAAGGCTTCCTTTGGATATTGCAATGAAATGTTTTTTCTTCTAGTACAAATAGTTGTTCTGACAAGCCAGCCTGTTTCCAATCCACAATTTTAAACAATTTGAGTTTTGTATGTGTGCTCAAGTTGATACTTCTAGCAGAAGAAAAACCTTCAGTGACAATCACTGATGTTTCTTTCACCAGGAAGTGACCAGTGTGTAACTGCCTTAGTCTAGTGAAACTGTCCTGTATTTATGTTATCTACAGTTACAGAAGTGCAATCATTTACACTTGCTTTTGAATTAGTTAGATGCTTAAAAGCTACTTCGAAGAAAACTGGCATATATACGTTGTTAAAATCTGTAAGAATTTGCAGATGAAGAAAATATGATGTGGATTTCATGCTAACAGAAGACAAGGCCTGGATATAAAGGGACAAGTGGTCATAACTTCTCTCATTGGAAGACGTGACAGTACAACAAGGTTTAGATGGCTTCAAGCATTAGCAGTGCCTTGCTCCACTATGTTCTTGTAATACTAACACAAACTCTCGGGGAAAAAAAAACTCATGGGATTAATTCCAGTGAGATCTATCTTCCAGTTAAGAAGGATATGTAAGGTCTTAAATCCATTTGATTTAGTATGGTGTTTGCAACTTGGGTTTGCATAGAAGTGACCTTACAGTGGGAATGGTGTAATAAATGGCAGTTCACATTTTTGCTTAATGTTACACTAACCCGAAGTTTGGTTTGTTTTTGGTCTAAGCCATTCATGTGGCCATGTTTCTATCCAAGAAAATGATCGTAATATTCATATGTCAAGAACTGATCAGTAAGTCTTAGACCTAGTAGTTGTTAATTTGAGCTAGTTGGTCTTTCCTTAGGTTAACTGTTAAAATCAGTACAGGTTTCTACTAGAAAGTAAAGGGTTTGTTTTCTTAACAGCAGTATCTAAAGGTTCACAGTTTATTGCCTCAAGTGTAAAATTTCTAAATAGTACTGCTTTCATTGAGTAATGAGTGGAGTATACAGATGAATAGTGAAAAAGCATTGCTAACTAAGCTTTTTGGCAAGTGAAGCCTCCCAGTGTGTACTGCACTTGAGATGCATGAAGGTGTACTCGCCATGCAGGTACACACAGCACTGACCTATATCAGGTAGTGGTCACATCTCAACAAGTTTGGCACAAACTACTTTCAGCGATGGCCTGTGCTAAAGCAGATTATTGGTATTGAAGTGTGCTAAAATGCTTCTGTAGTTTTACTGTGGAGTTAGTAAAGAACAACTACGATAATAACTAGTACAGCTGTAGGTAGATGATGATCAACGCACATTTTTGTAGTCTCTGGAAGAGACAGTCATGCATAGTGTGTATTACAAGTTTCTAAATCCTTGTGAAGCAACCTTCTTTATTACATGAGGATGAAAACATGTAAGATTTGAATTCTTAATGCAGTTAAAGATGGAATAACTTAGCAATTCTGGTTTCAGGTTCAGATGGCTGGGTGTAACTAGAGCCCAGTAATTGAGGCCTGTATTTTAGAATCAAGATTATTTTTTGACTGTGTTGAGAAAGACTGAACACATTTAATTGCAGGTCTAATCTAAGAATACCTGCAGATAGCAAAAATGCATATACTGCCGGGGGGTGGGTGGGTGGAGCCAAAACCAACCCACAAGAATTAAAACACAAACACCCTAATCCCCTGACTCTGAAAGATGTTTAGGAAAAGGACAATGTTCACCACTTTGTAAGGGCATGCAAGCCAAATAGGTCATAGGTGTTGGAATTCTTAGATATGGGGCATGGGAGATTTATGTGGTAATCTTGGAATTTCTGCCTTTCCACCACATGGTAAAAATAATGTAGAGAGATCTCAGGTTTCACAAATTAACTAAAATTGTGGTTAATGTTCACATTAAGAAAGAACAAACATGTCTTGACTCAGACATTTGGAAGGGCAAAAAGTGTCCCTGTGAATAGGAAAACTTGCAGGGTCTTCTGTAAATACCTCTGTTCTTTCTAAAGCAATGTTGATGACCAGGGAGTTCCTCCTCAGAGGAATACAAATGTCTTGTATTTAACAGGTTGACCTAGGAGTGATCACATCACAAACACTCCCCAGCTCTTAACAAAGCATATTATTTGCTCCCTGAGAAAAGGAAAAGAAATTAAACAGTTTGAAAAAGAAGTCATCTCCCTGTGGGCAAAATAGAGCCATCAAATCTGCCTGAACTACATTATTGGCAAGTTTCTCATACAGGATTAAAGAAAAAATAGGGAAATAACCTGGCAAACCACAGCCTAGAACAACTTCATTTAGCTATGTTGATGCCTTAGGTTTTAACTTCTATATTTTTCAAATCCTGTACTGCTTAGTGTGTAACTCTGAAGTTTCTTGTAGCCTGTTAATTTCTGCTCTCTTGTGCTAGGTAGACATAACAAATTATGTCGACCAGGGCCTGCTCTTCAAGGACACACAGACCATCCTAGGGCCAAAAAGTATAACCCAAAGAGCCTCGGGGGTGGGGGGGG
>VZTI01004934.1:3855174-3929192 GCA_013397865.1 Struthidea cinerea | reverse complement strand
GGCCGGCGCGGGCAGCGGCCGCCATGGGGGGGGTGCGGGCGGCCGGGAGAAGGCTGCTGCGGCGGCTGCGGGGCGCCGAGGGGCTGCGGGAGACCTGCCGGCAGTACCCGCTCTCCTGCTGCCTCCTCCTGGGGCTGGGCACCGCCACCCTGCTCCTCAACCGGTAACCGGGCGGGCGGGGGAGCCGGGTGCGGGCGGCGCTGCGCCTTCTCACGCAGCGGCTTTTCCTTCCTGTGTGTCTGAAAGGTATCTTCACGTTTTGATGGTCTTCTGGTCGTTCGTGGCTGGGGTCGTCACCTTCTACTGTTCCTTGGGACCGGACTCCCTGCTACCCAATATTCTGTTCACAATAAAATATAAACCCAAGGTAAATATGGCTGTGAAGAGTCTTGTGCTTTCTTTAAATATGATAAGAATTTATATGGAGTAGTAATTCTTGTCTAATCCTGGCTGCTTTCAGAAGTATTGTATGTCAGTGCAGCTCATACGCTCCTACTGACAGGTGTTTTGTGGCCAATAGACAATGATTAAGACTTCGGATTGTTCATGTGTTTCTGCATAGCCCCATCAAATCCACGTATAGCTGCAAGGCCGGTTGTTGGAGTGTCCATGGATGCTGCTTCCCTCATTGTACATTTTGAGCATTTGAGTAGCTGGCAGTGGAGAAAGGATGTTGTTTTCTCCTTTAACGGGGCTTTTTCTTTTCTAAAGATGCCCTTCTTTTGGCAGGCCAGTGCTGAGTCTTCTTTGCTCACTGTAATCAAAATTCTCTAAGCAGTACTGCATTTCAAAGATAAAAATATTCCCAAAGCAAATTGCTCTTTTCTAACTTAAAACAGTTCGATGTAGAATTTCACAGGACTAAAAAGGTGTAGTTGCAATAGTTCAAGGCTGTGAGTATGGCAGAGAAACCAACCGGTCTGTTTATTAGACTGATTAATGCATGGGGAGATGAGTGGAGATGTGAAAGGGTATCTGTGTCCTTGCACTTTATTTCAGCAGAAACGATTTCTCGTTTTGGTTCAGTTGTTTCTTACATTATGCGTTGTTATCTTGTTTTCCTGCCAGAAGAACAAGTTTGTCTTTATTCATTTCTCTGTAATAGCATGCTCTAAAATGAAATTCACAAATATGTCAGTGTATTATCAGAGTCATCATTTTGGAGAATGTAAACTTGTCCAAATCTCTTAGCAGTTGGAATTGCCGGAGCTGTTTCCCCATGGTCACAGTTGTGCTGTATGTGGCAAGGTCAAATGCAAGAGGCACAGGTAAATCCCGCCTGTGGCACTGGAAAGCTTAGTACTGCTGCCATTTTACACATCGCAGTAGGAAACTTTCAATTGCACATGGTTGCATAAACTTCTCCATGCTTTCCTACAGACCTACTTTGCTTCTGGAAAACTATCAGCCATGGCTGGATCTCAAAGTGCCTTCCAAGGTTGATGCATCACTTTCAGAGGTAATTGGTGCATCATTTCTTTAGAACATGAAAATTCATGTGGGTTTTTATTATGTGTCTTTTAGACTTTTTGCTTCTGGTTCAGTAGATGGTTCAGATGTACCTTGCAGGTATTTTAACTTGTTCAAGTAAAAGTCAAACCAAAAGAGTGTTCGCTGGGAGCAGGGAGGCAAGGTGGCCTCCTTTTAAACATGGACTGCTTGTGTAGCAGCACACCTAGAACACAGAAGAAATGTCTGCGTACATTGGGAAGAATATTGGAAAGAACAGTTACAGTTGAACGTGCCTGAGTCTTGAAAAGCTAAGGATTTCACCCTGCTTAGTTTGTTGGAATGGAGGGTAAAAGATGATTTGCTCCAGCTACAAAAGTTCTGTAATGAAGTTGATAATTTGATGGTAGGGAGCCTACAAGAAAGATGGTAAGAGGCTACTTACAAGATCACGGGTGAAGATAAGGGGGAATGGATTCAAACTGATAGAGTAGGTTTAGATTAGATATTAAGAAGAAATTCTTTAGTGTGAGCGTGGTGAGGTGCTGGAACAGGTTGCCCAGAGAACTTTTGGTTGCCCCATCCCTGGAAGTGTTTAAGGCCAGGCAGGATGGAGCAACCTGACCAAGTGGAAGGTAGCCCTGCCCATGGCAGGGGATTGGAATGCGATGATCTTTAAGGTCCCTTCCAACCCAAACCATTCCATGATTCTATGAATCTATTTAAAATCATCAGACAAAGCTGTAACAAAATCTGTCTTAAAAAAGAAATTGGTGTATTTACTCAAAGAAGAATAGCATATATATCTTTTTTAGTAAGACCGTAAATCAGGAATTGTGTTTTGTTCTAATATCTTTAAAAAAGAGCTATTTGAAGAGCAGTTTTTCTTTGGTTTTGTTTTGTTTTTTTTTTTAAATTTCCTTGATTGGTAATTGAGGAAATATATTGGCAGCTAAACAGATTAGTGTTGTTGTTTTTTGAAGCTAGGAAAATACACAAGCATGTATGTAGATTAATATTCTTTTATTTAGAATTCCAGCTTTGGAGTTCTGTGGTAGGGGGATGAACAACTGGCATGGCAGAAGTGAGAGGATTTTTGTGTGTCAGTTCTTGCATTTGACAGCACGGTGTATGAAGTCAAAGATGCATGTGTCTGTGGTAGAAGGTAACACCTTAGTTCAGCTCTGAGAGGTGTTGTCCCAGGCATGGCCCACAGCAGGAGAGGGAGGAGAATGAAAACCTTAAGGGAAGGAAGGGATGGACAGTTGACGAATGTTTTTAAAAAAGAACAGGTAACAACTTGTTGACTTACTCTAGTTGAATGAAGTGATTTCCTCTGTGATTTCAGAAGCAAACATGTATTCTTTCAAAGTTACTTAATCTATTTTTTAAAATAAGTTTAAGTGTATTAAAATGACAATATTGCTGAATAGAATTTCATTAGACTTTTGCTTTAATAATAGAATGTAAAATAAATGCTTCTATGCATTTAATATTTTTAGGATTTAGGTTACTAAATAGCTGTGGCAGTCTACCCAAGGATGTTGTAAATACCGAAGAACTGGAAATTTTCCTGTTTGGCTTAAGTGGGAATTCGATGCTGAAAAGGTTCTTTGAAGTATCTCTTCATAAGTGATATGAGTAGATACCATAGTTATCTTCTTGGCATTTTGTATCTGGTTGCTGAAGTTCTGCTTTTACCAAAACAGTGGCCTTTTCTTTGCTGTTACTTTTTACTTCAGTGGCGTGTCCCAGCCCCTGCTTTATTTAGCACTGCAGGCATGGGTTTTGTGTATCCGTGCCCATGCTTCTCATTCCTTTCCCTCCTTTGTGTGCTTAACTATAGGGACGTACCAGGCCTGAGTTCTGTACCTTCCTGGGGCAGCGAGCCAGGGTCACCCTCCTCAATGGACCCAAACAAGTAGTCTGAGCCACCTTTTTCACCTGTGTTGGACAGATACTGTTTGGAATGAGAAATCTCACTGCATGGTTCCTCGTTGCAGCTCTTCTCTACTGGTTAAAAGGTAGCAAGGGGTTCTGCCCACACCAAATTCTTCTTGACCATCTGCTCTGAGGATGCAGCATGTAAGGCTGGCCTGGAATTGGATAGCCTGCTTCAGGTTGGAAGGAGAGACTGCTCTTACTTTCTTTTGTGGGTTAGTCATACATTAGAGAGAAGCTGATATGGTGTGAACTGAATTAAGATTAATTAGATTCTAAAGGAGTGCAGAGTGCAGCCTGTTTCTAAAAAGCAGTTTTTTCAAATACTTGGAATAATTTTGGATTTTTTTTTTTTATTATGTTTAAGTTTTTCTAGTTCTTTCTTTGCAGGTTGAAGAACTTTGTCAATATTCTCGTTTCCAAATGTTTCTAATTTGAACCAGGTGTATAGCCTTTAAGCTTGTTTTCAAGTGCTTTCAGAATAATTTAATACACAAATCAGAAGAAATCCCAAGTTTTCCTCACAAGTACAGATTTTTCTTTCTTGGATTGTGATGACAGTTTGTCTCACTTTGCAAATTTTTAATCTTTTGCAGCCTTGTTTTAGTCTATCCAGCTGCTGTGCGTGGTTTAGAAGAACAAAAAAACCTGTGCCTGGACATTCCTCCCTGCATTTATGTTTGTTGTTATGGTTGAAAGCTAAACTGTCTCAACCATGCTTCTATCAATATTTTATAATTTAGGCTGTGTCCTGCACAAAAATAATGCAGTAATCTAAGTATAATTTTGTTTCCAGTTTGTAATCCATTTTGCATCATATTAGTTTCTTCCACGTTTTCTTTCTTTTTGAATTAGGACATGGTATCAGTTGGTCAGTTTTATGTTGTGTATAATCGAGGTGCTGCAGATTGTATAAAGGAGAATTGAATCCTGTTGTTCTGTTAATGAACTCCTCTACAATCTCATTTTTGCTATGTGAGAGATGATTGCAGGTCAAATCTGTGGAAAGCTGATCAGCTACTCTTGATCAGCATTGTGAAAAAAAAGTCTCACTGGATCAAGGTGCTGCTGTCTTTTGATCTCCCATTTTATTTAATTCTTAAGTTCTCAGGTTCTTGACTTGATTATGGGACTAGAATTTTTTTGTTTGTTTGTTTTCTAAAACCAAGAAATAGACAAATGTGTGACAAAAAATCAGTTATTGCCTGAATGTGCTCTTTGCAAGTCCTGAACTCTTGTAGTAACACAGTGGACTGTATTCTTTCTTATTGGAAATGCCTTATTCTACCCCCAGGAAGTGGCCTCAGCTGTCTAGTTGTACTGTCTTTTAAGGCTTCATAATTGTTATTGTGGTTTATGTATCAAATCCTTGCTCCTTTCCATTCTAATTCAGCCTGGTAGTTCTGACCTGCTACTGATGTAGTCATCACTTGTCTCTACAGTTCCTCCTTCTGACAGCTGGGGTCAGTTGTGTGGCAGTCTCCAAAAAGCTTGTCTCAGCAGCAAAGACTCGCTAGCTTGCTGTGTTGCAGTGCATGCTAGAAAATAATTTCTCTTTGTCTTTCTTTTTTTCTTTTTTTTTTTATTCAGCTGCTGCTTATATTGCTACCTGCTCCATTTGCGTTTACACTTGTAATCTCTTTCCAATTCAAAGCTGCCCACGCATAGTAGAACTAGTCATTTTGCAAAATGCTTGAAAAATAGGTAGGCTTTAAATGAAATGGCTCATCATTTGTGTTTAAAACTGGAGAATAATACATTACAGACAAGGAAATGGCGTATCATTAGCTGTCATTCTTTGAGGTGTCCTATCTACTTTAGTGGCGTGTGGCAAGTGTGAGCAATTGAGCCTGAATAATATTTTTGTTGTTGCTAGAATGGAAGTGGGTACACATGTCCTGCTTTCCCAGTGCTTTATCATAGTGTGGTGGATGATGTGACAGGTTTTTCTCTGTCCAGCAGAATCACACTGACACAGTTTGGAATGCTGATAAGGGTTCAAGGGAAAACAGTATGGACTGCATGCCTTGATATCCAGTTAGTGGCAGTCAATGGCTTATTACTTCTTGAGTGCTTCTATTTTTGCAGTAGGGATGATTTCACACAGTAGCTCTGTTTTAACTTCTGTACAGCACCTTGGTGGGATGGAGCATCATACTTAGCTGCCTCTGCCATGCTGTGTGTTTACTAAATGTGCAAGTGGGGGCTGCTTTCTGTGTGTCCACACATTATTTATTAGGGCCATATGGATAACCTGAGTCCTAGTAGAACATGTCTTGCCTTCTGATATCTTGACCAGTGTTAAGTGGACTCCAGTGAAAAGTGCATTTTGAGTTAGTTGTCTGTCTCTGCATGCTGTCTCTGTGTCTTTGTCCAGTGGGACTATCTGCACTGTTCTGTGGGAGCAGTACCATAAAGTGTGGCTGTGGAAGAGAAACACTGGCAAGTCTGTAAAATGGTTCAGCTGGGGCTCGGTTACTACAACATGGGATGAATCTCAAGGAGGCTTTGTCTTCCACTTTTGAGTGGGAAGTGTCATTAGGTCTTTCACTTTTTTTTACTTTTCTTGCTTATTTAATAACCATGGGAAGACGAATCTCAAAACCATGAGTGTTTTGCTTAGGCAGCAGTAAGGATGAGATCTCTCACTGTTGGAAACAATTCTTCTAGTGTCTTCAGAGGCCTCTGGACTATAGAGGAAGAGAGGGCCAATAAATTATGCTAGCATCTGATGAACTGAAATTGCAGTGGCACATTCATGGAAAGCTTGATGGACAGGCTTTCAGTTCAGAAGCAGTAGTCGTGAGTGGAGAAAGCTTTTTCAAGAGGAGTGCACTGTATTCCCTTTGAATACGCTGTCTTGTGCTTGAAGGCTGTGCAAGTGCACTTTTCACTCCAAACGGAACATTCTCTTCTGCTGTTGCTCATGACAGGGAGGCACAGAGCAAAAATGGAGGAAGAGAATAAACAGATGGATTTTTTGCAAGCCTTTCTGTGAGGCACTTCTTAAGAATGTACTTTGAGCCTTGAAAAAGGTGTATTTTGTTAGAAACCCTGCATGAACAAAAATAATGTCACAATACCTGTGAGACAGATTTCTTTGGAGTAAATTGGTGGCTTATGTAATGTCAGTGCTGTGGAAGGCATCAGGGAAATTGGTTTAAGTAGGCTTAAGGCCAGTGGCCTGTGATTGCTGACTGGAGCTGAATGTGATCTCCTTTCTCTTGTCTGAAGATTAACTTCCATAGAAGGTTCTCTGGGATCTCTTCTGGACTGGGAATTAAAGCATCTGTTGTCATTTCCCTCACCCTTCCACCCTGCTTATAAATGGAAATATGGTGTTGGGGGATGGGGATGACACAGGACCACATGATGCAACATTTAGCTTACCCATCCGTCATTAACACATGATGGTAGTACAGTTTCAAGACCTATTACTGCTGTAGCACATTAAGGGTAGGAGAAAAGACGTTGATGACTTTATGTGGTCCATAACACAGACATGTAAAGTTATCCCAAGCTGCAGAACGTCTCTTCGGAGAGAGGGGAAGAAAATCACTGAAGTGGAACGATTAGAAAAGAGAAAGTATCTTATCAAAACTGAGTAGGTGATAGTCTCACCAGTGAAGACAGAAAAAGAGCATTCATAAGCTGCTCATGTCTGGAGAATTGAGAGGAATTAAAAAGGCCATGGTGTGTTTTTTATTGAGTATGCTTTTATAATCATGAGAGGAGCAGAGACATGTAGTGCCTTGAAGATAGTATAAATTTAGTAAGTCTTGAATTCTTGCAGTGCACGCAGTGTGAATGAGTGCAGCAGCAGATCTTGTAAGAGTAACACGTATTCTCATAAATGACACATATGTATCAGCTGTTACATTCAGCTTTCCTTTCGAACAGACTTCACATTTTTCTTTGTATACACAGTGGCTTTGAAAAACTTTTCCTTCTGCAGAACATGGTAGAGCAGCCTCACATAGCAACACATGTATTATGTCTTACTACCCTCATCAGCATTGATGCTGTTGGGGACAAAGTATCTCTAAAACACTGATTCAAATGATAGGTTGCAGTGGGGGAAGGTAGTATGGGTGATATCTTGGGACTATAGTGAAGGAGGAGAAATCTTTAAGAAAACTTCATCCTTCTGTCTCCTTCCTTATGTTTTATTTTCTTGGCACTGTGTGGCAGTTTTCCTTCTCTTCAGAAGTTTTCATTTGACTAATCGTGGTGCAAGGATTGTAGCAGGTAGGTGTAGGTGTAAGGAGAGGTGTCAAAGCTGCCGTCCTGTGAGCAGTACACCTGGTGTATACGGTGGTGGCAGCCCTTTGATTGAACAGGGGCTGTCACCTGCTCTGCTCTGTCTTCCTTCTGTCACACTGAAGGCTGAGTTGAACCAGGGTGTGCCTGTGATGAGACTGCAATAGCGTTGGTTCATCCTGATTAACCCTGGCATGGAAAAAAAAACCACAGGCTTGACCTGTATGGAACAGGTTTGGTGGAAAGGGTAGAAAAGAGTCTCCTACAGAGATCCATGTAGAGGGGAATATACAGGGGCTGGGAACAGGATGGAGAAGGCCATTAGGGTACATGTAGGACAAGAACTTTTGAGAAGTGCTTTGGTTAGGACTTCAGAAGATGACTGAACCATAAAGCCGGCTTTGTTGAAAGCTGTGATACAGGATACAGAGAAAGACAAATAGCTTTCATAGGAATTGCTTTTTATGAGTCTTCTTTTGCTTTCTTTGAGAGTGGTGAGCGTACAGGATTGACTGTCCCACCTTGAAGGTGGAGGTTTGGGTGAAAAAGGATGGAGATGTGTATAAGTGTGGTATGGGTAACTGTGCCTGTGGAACACTCCATGCTATGTCAGAAAAGAACAGGGATTGATCAGAGAAAATTAGGGAAGGGCTGTTTGAGGTAAGATTACGTTTTCCATAGTGTTTGCCTGACAGTGGCCATGGCACTGAGCTTCATGTTACTGATAGTACTTGTGGCAGATGTTTCTTGTTGATACGTGATGAAACCATCACTTTGGTGTTACTTGCTCAAAGTACTCATTATGGTGCAGAGTGGTTGATCTAGCAACAGGATCACAACTTACAAATTTTTATGTTTTATGAATTATGTCCTATGAGTTTCGGAAGGTGTTTGTGGTGTTAACTCTTCTAACAGGGATTTATAGTAAACTGTTTTGTTTTGTAACATGGTTGTCTTTGTTCTGTGCAGGTGCTTGAGTTGGTGCTGGAAAACTTTATTTATCCATGGTACAGGTATGAGCTTTACTTAAAAGTTACTGGTTTTAGTATCATACATATTTGTCAACCTGTTAAAGAAGTTGTCACTTGAAAAGAAACATTTCTGTTTCCTTAGTGGAAGATAAAGCATACTTTTGAGTGCTAGGAATCATTGTTTTATTGTCTCTTAGCAGAGTAGAACAGATCTTTTAATAGTTTAGGTATAATAGAGATGATTCTGAAATTCGGATTTAATCCTAGAAACACTTTTAGATTATGTATTTTATATGTTCCATTTTGTGATAACTCTTAATTGGAAGTAAATACAGACTGATGAAAATGTGTGTAAAAATTCAACCCGTCACCACCTCCAAAATTTACTTCCAGATTAGAAGCATAACTGATCTATCACATTGCTTTAAAAAAATAAATATATAACTTCGCAGGGTTTTAAAGAAAAGGTATTTTGAATACATATGGCCGACTTCTTGGACATCATCTCGTAATTTTCTGAATTTTAAGACTGTCAGTGATTATGTTGCACTGAATAGAATAGTACTGTGTAAATAACTTTAAAACAGTGAATAAAGAAAAGAACTATCTAATTATTTTTTCTATGGGGTTTTTTGTTTCTTTTGTGTTTTCTTCCTTGTACTTTTATATATTAATTAGTGCTTTGCAGTACTTTGTAAGAAGATGTTAAAATATTTCTAATTGGTAATGCTGGCACTAATGTGTTAAAACAATATCTTGCCTTAATTCTGAATTTGACTTTTTCATTGGATGGAAATGTTCAATTTGTCCTAAAAAAATTGTATGCTTTCTTTTATTTTACTCTGTGTCGTTTGGGTTTTTTTCTGTCTCTGGGATCTAAAATTTTCTGTTCAGACTTCTTTGCCTCTTGGGTTTTTGATTGTGGCCAATACCTGCGTGTCTCGCCTCTAACTTGTGTATTGACTATGCTGAAGTGTAAAACTTCACTGCTGATGCAAACAGCAGAGGGAGCTTTAGCACCATGTGTTGTGAATGCAAGTTGGAGACCTCAAGGTTTTAAACTTTCAGATACAGAAAACTAGAGCATGTTCTGTTGAGTTGATGATAAAGTAAGAAATGTACGGCAACCATCTCCTATATTGAATGATTGGGAAAGAGTTTTTTCTTGGCTGGTGAAAGGTGCCTCCACTGTCTTTGTTATGGACTGACAAGGAAACTTGGCTTCCACCGATTACTTACCTTTCTGACACCCAAGGCACTGAAAGTCTGGAATACATAATCTGGTGGGGATAATAATTCACTATTTATATATACAGTATACAGTTGGAAATTCAGTGTAAAATGTATTTGATATGCGGCCAACCAGCCTGCATTCTGCTCCATCTTGCCCTCTGGTGAGCAGTGTGGGTGTTCCTGCACTGTGTTAAGTTTTGCATGGCTACACCTCCGGATTTTGAACTAGCTCCGTAAATTCACACCATGCTGATCAAATCTAACAAGCTTTCCGTGAACCTGAAATGCTGGGAGTTCAGTGACCTGTAGTGAGTGCAGTGGTGTCCAGGTCATTCTACAGGAGACAGCTTGGTCCTGAAAGACTTACTAGTAATTAACACTAGTAATGGCAGATCTGATCCTATTTAGTCCAGATATTCAGGTGTTTCCAGAAAGGGTTGTGCAGGGAGACCTGAACTGTGTCTGTGTGCCATAGTTTGAGGTCTTGTAGAGCATGTCAGTTCTGACTTTTCCTACTCTAGCTGTACCTGCACTGTTGGCAAAGCTCAGCTCACCTGGGAGAGAGGATTCTTGCATTCAGGACATGGTTTTTTTCTGAACAAATAAACCTTACTCAGGTTAATTCTTCACAGAATCTTTGCATCCAGACTGTCCTTATTTAGCAGCGTGGCTGGGTAAGTGCTAGCAGGCAATTCACACTTGACAAATAGGCTGGTAAAACAGTTGGCTATGTTCCTTTGCAAAGAAAAGTTTGGGCATAATTCCTTATGCTATCTGCTCTGCCTTTCATGTGAATGGATTTTGTGCAGAAGCTACCTCTTTTTAAATTATTATTTATTATTTAAAAAAAAAATTTGATTTTTATTTTATGTGCTGTGCCAACTGATGCTGTCTTGGACATTAGGGTTACCAGGATGTGTCTCAGTCAGAAGCCAGGGAAGCGTAATGTTTACCAGAAGGATGTGGTGCAAGATAAAATCATGGATTTTTTGCTTAGGAATAAAAGCGCTGTAAGCAGATAAAAGCTGTTTTATGTTTGTTTCATTAATAAACTGTGTAAGAATTTCTAGTGTTTTGTTAGCACGTTAAAATTTCAAGGCAAACATCCCTAAATTTGGACCACTTTAGGGGAATGAGAATTAGTGCTTAAAATCCAGTGAACCATACTGAAATAGGTCGTTATACCTATGTGCATTTATGGTTTTTATTTTTTGAAGTATTTATGCTAGTTATATTAAGATTTTTTTTTTCAACTGTATGAGAAGAGTAGAGCATAGTTGTAAGCAATCCCAAGTTTGTGAAGGTACAAAGCACAGGTCTGAGTCTATTGCTTATGCTGTACAGCAAAACTATATAATATCTTGCTTATACCAATGTCATTTTAAACAGGAGAGTTTAAAGTTTGAATGAGTCACTCTGTACTTACTAAATATTTTTGGTCATTGATGGTACTGCAACTCCAGTTTTCTCGGATTAGGACAGAATTCAGAAATTACCACAATTTTGTAATACATTGCTATGAAAACATTTTTCTTTGATGGTGACTAAACACAATGTTTTCACATATGGAGCTGCTTCTATTTTAAATGCAAGTAATGCAAGAAGAATTCACAATTTTTGTTGAGTTACAAACCATAGCTTTACATTTTTATTAGCTTGCGACTTATTTTCTGCATCTTTTTGAAGGGAGTTAGCCAAGTTTTGTAAGAATAATTGAGACACAGAGGAAAAATATCACTTTATTATTTGTCTATGATTTTCATTTATCAGTGGATCCCGTAAGACTTCGCGTGCGATAGCGGTTGGGTGTATCTCTTGAGACATTAGACTCTGTAACCGTTTACAATTAATATTCCTAAAGTTCTGGGAAAATGCAGCCAGTTTTTAAAATGTTTCCAAGAGAGTTATTTGGACTTTCCCCCGTGTCACTGGAGATTTGACATTTTACAGGTTCATGATGTTTTTTTCACCAGTCTTCAGTCCGCTGGTGATTAAAAGAATGTCTCTGCAAATCTGTTGTGATAATATGTGGCATAAAGTCACGTCCAAGTAGAGCTAGCCAAGATACTGGTTATCCAAGTGTCAATAAAATAACTTCTTGGTCCAAATTACTTCATGTATCTTGTTGTCTGTCAAATACTAGTACTATCGTAATACAGTTTGTTTGCTAATCCCTTGGCAATGCTAATCCCTTTGACATTGTGTGTATTTTCTAACCATATTGCTTATAAAATGTCAGCTGCTGATCTTAAACCAAACTTTCCCCTGCAGTGTTCTTATCTGCATATGATTAGCTGTTGGAGGATGGCTGTGTTTCTTATGCCAGGCTGCTCTCTTTGAGGTGGTTTTTTTCATGCAGTTAGTTACATACTTTGACTCTCAGGTCACTGGTATCTCTAGTATCTGTACCTGACAGTTGATCACCAACATGGCTTTGAATCCTCTATAACCCAGGCTAAAATTGCTTTAAAAGTTGGATGCTGAATAATGTAAAATGTTTATGCATTTTTTTTATTATTTTTTGATGTAGTGTTCTTGCTTGTAGTGTTTTTTTTTAAATGCAAGTAATATTTTTGCTTACTACGCTTACTTATTACCAAAAAGTATGATGGCTCTTGCATATTGTCATTAGGTAAAAATGGATGCAACTTCTGTTGTTCTGTCATTATTCAGCTGCTATACTTCAGTTTTACCAATATATTAGTCATGCTCTAAAGTTCATGTTAATAACTTTAACCATGTAGATTTTTGGTTTTTTGCTTGCTTTTTGTGGAATGCTGGCATCATGATGTCTTTTTCCACTCAGTTTAGTTGCAGTTTCTTCATCTAAGACTTAGTGTATTTCCTGTTTTCATTCAGTTTTCCAAAAAAGTCATGGAGTTAGGTATTTTTCTTCCTGAATCACATTTAATTATTTTCCATGATTTAGCATGAGCATATTTTATTGCAGCAGATGGGAACTGGCAAGCCAGATAAAAAGTTTAGATGATATTTTGAGATAGTGATTTGGAAATCTATTTAAATTCTTCTTTGTTTCCAAGCAGAAGCCACTTTAAATAATTTCAATTTCCTTTATACCATTGAGTTAGGATGTGTTTACATATGTAGAAACTAGGTTAGATTTTACTCAGTCAAAATCATGCAGATAGTACATGAGAGCAGGAATTGGTATATCATTCCAATTTCCTGACATTTTTGTTAAGCCATTGTGTGCACAGGCATAGTGGGAATGCTGTGTATTTTCCTCAGACAGAAGACTGCTGGCTCTCTGGTAGCTTTCATTTCAGTTCATTCCAGCTGAAGCATCACTGCTGAATCTTCTTATTCTTATGCTTTTAATAGTGCCAAATGTATTGTGGTTGGTTTAATAGAAATGTATTTTATTCTGTTTTCTTCCATGGCATGCTTTGCAACACTCAGAAATATTACTGATGATGAGTCCTCAGTGGATGAACTGAGAGGGACGCTACGGTTTTTTGCATCTGTCTTAGTTCGGAGAATTCACAAGGTAAGGTGAATTAGAGGCATTAGTGTTGGTTTTCCATCAGAAATAATTGATGTGTATCTCTAGTGAGTTTTTAGGGTTTTTTTTTAAATTGTGATTCCAAAGTCAGTCTTACAGAGAGTGTAGGCTGTTGCTAACCATCTACGTTACTTCTTTGTGGTATCTACTCCCTCCTTCTGGAGCTTATCCCATTCCTAGTTGTAAACCACCTCTGAAGATGCTTCATTGGAAGTGTTCAGCATCCTGTTGGACATGGCTTTGAGCATCCTCTTCTAGGGAATGGTGTCCCTGCCATGGCTGAGGATTGGAATAAGTGATCTGTGAAGGTCCCTTGTGACCCAAACCTTTCCCCAATTCTTGCAAATGGATATATTTTTTTACACCAGTGCAAAGCATTATTAAAACCTTGTGATCTTTTAGCTGTCTTTTAGTGACTTAGTACAAGTGGAAACCATTTTGAGGATTACTGAAAAAGACCTGTTAGACAATGGTGAGCTGCATACCTGTCTTAGCTTCTCTTCGCTTGTCTTCTTAAAACGCAGACAAGGCCCTTACATTGTCTGTGAAGAATAGACTGTCATTAGGTGACCAGCTTACTGTAAGAATTAAAACAGGGTGTGGTTCTTATATTAATGCAATTCTTCAGGAACATTCTGAGTGCTAAAGATTAAAAGTTTTTATTTGCTGTGTTTGATCTATTAGCACATACTTTTGTAGCACATACTTTTGTAGCACATACTTTTGTAGCACATACTTTTGTAGCACATACTTTTTTTGTATGCACTCTCTTTTTAACAGCACAACTCTTTCCCAGTAAAGTGCTTCAAGCCTGTTTCATAGGAGCTGCTTCTAACTTTCTGGCTGTTCTAAGCAGAAAGGGTTGCTAACTCAATTTCCAGAATTAGCCAGTGCTGACCTTTCTGTTGGAGCCACTACCATAAATGTGTATCTTTTTCCCCCCTCCTTAGTAACAGCGATATTTTCTGAGCTGCAAGTTGTATATGCACCCTTGTCGTGACTTATTAACGGCTTGATTCTCTCCTTGATACATATCAAATCCAGATGACTTTCTTGTTTACTCTAAATCAAGCATGTTGCTTTTTAAAGTGAACATGGGGGAAGATGAGGAAATGTCCATGTAGCACAGACAGTTTGTGGAGGTGTGAAACTGGAGTAAATCTTTCAAACTGAGAATATAGACGAAGGTCTTAAAGATTTAATTTGGAGTTGTAATACATGCCAGTGTTGGTTGCATTGTTCACGGATCCATTGTTGGCTCAGAAAATGACCATGTCTCCTCTGATGATCATGTAGTAAGGTATTAATTGGGATTTCTCAAATGAGCTATAGCATCTTGAAGTAGAGTGTTAATTTACCATCTCTGCCTTTGATAGTGAGGATTTAAATGTAATATCTTCAGTTCTCTGGGTAGGCAATATGTGCAACAAACGCTCAGGATGTGCACCAATATTAAGCACTGTCAGGGGACCTGCAAGATAAAGTTAATCACAGAAATGCATACATTGAGGAGAAATTCATCATCATCAGTTGCAAAATAAAATAGTCACATACCGTTGCCAAGCAGCTGTACTTTGTTTTGGATTTATTGTTAAATGCTTGAAAGCAATAGTTCTAGCTAATAGAGAAGAAATGTTTAAATTGTGTAGGAAAACACAGGCAATTTTTTCTTTTTTTTTAGATTTTTTTTTTTGGCCAAAGAATATTGTACTTTTGAATTGACACTTAAAAGTAGAGTTACTTCAGTGGAAAGAATGCTTTTGTTTTCTATTTAAAGCTGCCTAGGTTGAAGCATGGTTGTTGAGTGAAGTAACAAGCCCTTCAGGCTAGTCAGCTCTTAAATGTATCATGAAATACTGCAAATCTGGTTTTTCCTTGCTGTGGCCATTTTTGGACGAGTCATGGATTTTGAAGGGAAAGGGATGGGTTTCCTTTTGT
This sequence comes from Struthidea cinerea, assembly GCA_013397865.1. Lineage (NCBI taxonomy): Eukaryota > Metazoa > Chordata > Aves > Passeriformes > Corcoracidae > Struthidea > Struthidea cinerea. Next base: position 3,913,877 of record VZTI01004934.1, on the reverse strand, counting down.
ACAGTGTGATACAGATAGCCCAGCATCTGACTGAAGTTTTTGACAAAAGTTAACAGTGTCTACTGCAGTGTTGATAACAATTTCCTTGGCTGTGCTCTTTGAGTTACCCCTGCAGGAAAAAAAACATTGCCCTATGCCTGTATTCCATAAGAATCTTTTAATTTCTAGAAATTACTGTTGGAATGTGAGGCACAAAAGACAGGGTTTTCCATTGCTAAGCAGAAGCTTGTCCTTCCCTGCTTGTAAATAGGAGCTGACCTTACTTTTAGGCAGCTCCAATCAATTGTACTGATTTGTCAGGGCTGGCCAGGTCAGGTCATAGCTGAACACCTCAAATATTATAGGGGAGTCTGCAGGAATATGTAATATTCTCCTTGTACACTTGAATAAAAAACACCAACTTTTCTCTCAGCTCTGGTGGCCTTTGCAATTGCATTGTCTCTCCTTGTCTGGCAAGATGCTGTATTGAGGAGGGGATTCCTTCATTAGGAAAGAAACTTGGTCAAAATTCTTTTGAACATTTACAGCTGTATGTTTTTGTATCTCTGAGACATCTCTTGTTTAAAATAAAGAGCATGCAAAGTGTAAATCACTTTGTAGATGAGTTTCTGTGAAAACTGCTGCTGTTTGTAAAGAATCCCTTGAAACTGTGTAGGCTGGGAACTGACTGGCTGCAGGGAGAAGCTCTGTTTGCTGCAGAGGACCTGGCCCCATAGTAGGCTGTGAGCTGCATATGTGCCATCCGTGGCAGCTTAAAACACCAACAGCATCCTGGATTGTAGTGACAGCAGCAGAGACAATCAAGGAAAGTGATTATCTGCCTTCACTGGATGCTCTTTGGATGGCATCTATGATACTAATCCAGTTTTGGGCTCCTCTTTACAAGAAAGTGGAGCAGGTTCAGCCAAGGGGCCACCAAGATGATTGGGGCTGGAGGAGGTGGCTGTGTTCAACTCAGGAGGTTTTCAGCACCAGGTTGGATACAGCCCTGAGCACCGTGATCAGAGCCTGCTTGGAGCAGGGCTAGGGCATCCAAGGTCAATTTGTGCCTGAACTGTTCTACAATTCTCCTTCAATTTTTGTAGCCATCAAAGAAAATATGAATGCAGGACCCTAATACAATCCTTGATTAAATCATACATGTTTTTTGTTTGGCTTACGATCACATGGTTTTGTTGTTGGCACTAATGGTCTTTTGACTTTGTAACTCAAATTTTCTTTTGGTTCTGCCATCACCTGAGGGGTGACATTTTTTCTGCCTGTGTGTACGAGGGTTTCTCTTTGGTTTTAGTCCTTGTGGACACTATTGCAGAGTGTTAAGGCACGCAGGTGTTAGAAGCAGAGCATAGTTAACTTGATGCTTTTGTTGGTGGTCGAACCTTCCCATAGAACTGGGCTTCATATACTGTGACTTGGAAGTCACACTGCCTTGCAATATTTATTGCAATGAAAAACTCACAATGGGAATGAGCTGACAATAAATGTATTAACAGTGTCATTTATGGCATTTAGTTCTACATGTTGTTATATACTTGGCCCAGAAGAATGAGCATGCTGTCAGCTCATCTATAGAATTTGTGGATTGTTTCTTAATGGTTCATTTTATGGTTCAAACTGGGACATATAAGAGAATTACTCTGTTTGATGGTTGTCTGTAATAAATTTTGGAGGGGAAAAAATAGAACAGTTTTGGTTTTATTTTGAAATTATTCTTTAGGTGGACATTCCAACTGTTGTAACGAAGAAGATGCTCAAGGCAGCAATGAAACACATTGAAGTAATAGCCAAGGCCAGGCAAAAAGGTAATGTCGAGATTCGATATGTTGTCAGTTTCAAAGGCCGAGTATGAGTATTTTTTTATGCATGTTTGAGATATATTGCGATGTCTTTTCAACCTTATGTCCTCTTTTTTTTAAAAAAAAGTGGTCCTTTTGCATTTTTCTTCTGATGGTTGCAAAGGCAAATAGAGAAAAAGTTACAGTACATATTTGTACTCTCTGTTTTGATTTTTATTGCCCCATGATGAAAATACTAAATTTCTGTTTCTACAGGAGTAAACAGTAATGTGGGTTTTGTCTATTCAGAGCAATCAAGATCATTTAGCGATGCTTCTTGAAGTTTTTCCTTTATATTCCAGATGAGCAGTTATAGATGAAAGGATTTGTACATCTGTGCACTGTACCTCATAACTCTTAAAGATAGAATGATTTCAAATCTGCATTAGTGAAGCTGTAGTATGTTGAAAAGCTAGGTTTATGTTTGTAATCCATGGAGAGACTTTGAGGAGAAGCATATTTATTATCCAAGGTAAGAGTATCTTCACAAGCCTAATGTAAAAATTATATTTAAACTGCACATTGAAGAAATATTTGGAAACACTTGCTGCTGTTGTTTTTATTTTTTTCACCAGCTGTGTTCCACAGTGCCGTATCTACTAAATGTGGTTTCATTCAACTTTTAAGTGTAGATGTTTACTTTAACTGGAGTCGTGAACTTTTCTTCTTTCCCTCCAAATGTCTGCTTGATATCCATAAATACATGCCATTGGTCCTGTGAGTAGTGTAAATGATTAAGGTGAATAATGAGACATAGTGTAATCACATTGGATGTCTTCCATGGCACAACAGCAATTTCAAGATACTAGATAATCTTACAGCGCTGTTTACGCCAAATTTCGTGTTTCCTTTGATTTCTACCAAGGAGTTGGAGACACTTTCCTTTAACAATGAAGAACTGTATTTTGAATGTACAGCATTGAAAATAGAGCCTTTTTTTCAGTGTTTTAAAGGAAAATATTTGTTTCCTAGGGCAGATATGTGAAGTAGCAGCTGAAAATTACTTTTAGTAGCACTTTCCAGTAAACATTGCTAAAGCAGCCACCACAATACATGGTTCAGAGGCAGCTTTCAGACCTTGCTTTGGTTGCTAGTTGAGCCTAGCCTTTTCTCCATATTTTCTAAATCCTTTTTCAAATGATTGCTTTTAGGGGGCATTTCCTTTTCTTCTACTCTTGTTACCCTTAACTCTCTTAGTGATTCCTGTTTGCGCAGACACCTCTACGATTTCATCACTTGGTCAATGCCAGAGGGTGCATTCCTTCTCTCTGCTTTTAGTGACACCAGCTAGGCATATTTATCAGGTGATATATATTCCTGCATCCTCCCTATCAGCTGATACCACTCGTGGTTTTTGGATCTGAAGGCCAAGCCAGCAGGCTTCTTTCTCTGATATGCTGGGAACAAGTTTTAAACTTCAAGGTAACTGAGGAGTTATGTACCCCACCTGTGCCTGGTGGTGGTGTTGGCATGAGGCTGTGCCACATTGCTAGTCCAGCTAGGTGTGATTTATAACAGCTCAGTTCTTGCCTTTGAAGTGATCAGAAGAAATATAACATTGCTGCTTCTAATTAATATCTGTAGTTTTTCTAATCTGATAAAGAGGTAGTCTTTCAACTCCACTGTAATTTAAGACGCAGTGCTCTTGCAGATCCTCCTGCAGGTTTTGGCTTGACTTACCACGTGTTTGAAATGTATGTTCCTTCACGTTTGTTTTTATGTGTTCTAAGCAGGAAACAGATATTACAGGATTGAGTAAAAGTTTATGTTGATTTCAAATTGTGTTGTAGGCCAAAAAAATGGGAGATCATGAAGAAGGTCAGGAAAAAGGCAATTAGAGGCAGACTTTGCGCAGTGCAGTTTTTCTGAGAATCCAGATGCTGAGAGTTCTTATATTTATTTTATATATATATAAAAATTGAATATATAAATATAAGTTTATATTATTTTATATATGTTCATATATAATTATAAATGAGAAAGCATTCTGGATACCATGCAAACTGCAATTGTTTGGTGAAGGAATTCTTATTTCAGTGCAAGGTTTTATTTTTACATAGCCAGGCTTCAAAGTCTAAGCCAAAGTTCTTTTGTAAAGTTTCAACATTTTATGCCTTTGGCAGTTGTATGTGTACTAAAAATATTAACTTTTTAGCTCAAATGAAAAGCAATTGCCTTTTGTTTCCCAGCAAGAAAAATCTGAAGCAACTCTGTAATGCTGTTTTTTTACTTTCAGTAAAAAATGCAGAATCTTTGCAGCAAGCTGCTTTAGACGAATATGGACCAGAACTGCATGTTGCTTTGAGAAGCCGAAGAGATGAACTTCACTACTTAAGAAAACTTACTGAACTTCTTTTTCCTTATATTTTGCCCCCAAAGTCAACAGAGTGCAGGTATATAAATTATTTAGAATTTTATTTTTTTAAAGTGTCTGCATACTGTGTAGTACAATTATCTTGGAAAGTGAAAGAGTGAACTTCAAAGTAATCTTCCTTCTTACCCCTTTTTTAATGATTTTTTTTATTTGTCTTTAAAATAGCATGCTTGTGGTATTATTAAATCCTAAAATATTTCCCAGTAGTATATGACAGCATTGGAAACTTCACTTAGAAATTTATGTAAACTAATTTTGCTTTGGACTTTTACTTTCTTTCTTTTATTTTCTTTTCAGATCCCTGGCCCTTCTGATTAGAGAGATTCTCCCTGGTTCTGTTTTCCTTCCCTCAATGGATTTCTTAGCTGACCCTGTAAGATTTTGGAGCACAAGAATAAACTTAATTTATTCAAAATTACTGTTTTCCTATGAAGTATGTTGTGGTAAAGCAAATGATGCACAGTGAGTTACTTGCTGTGCATTTTGATTAGATAAAAGAAAAAGGAATCTTGTGGCCAGTTGTCTCATTTGTTCATACAAATTAACTCAGCTGACTAAAATGACAGTATTGGTGTGATCTCTTAAGAATGTATTTTTCAATGAAGGACTACAGCTCCTGTTAAATGGGAGAATGCTGTGCTAGGGTAAACATCTTCAAGTTACTATTGCTACATTTAAAAAGGGCTCGATTACTTGACCTCTAGCTCTGTGGATCTTTAGAGCAGTCTAAGTAAACCAGCATTTTTTGCAGCTGTACTGAAATCATTTTTTTCCCCCTTAATTCTGCAAATCAGGGCGCTTTTATTTCTGAAGCTGCAACACTGCCATCCTTGTTTTTGTATATGCTTGTATTTTAATAGGCAAAATTGCAGTGCTCATGCAGGCATCACCTGGCTGCAAACAGAAAGTACTGTAGTGTGGAAGTAATAGTAGTTCATTAGATCTGCACTTACAGTAAAAATACTTTGCAGGGCTTTCTTCCACTGGGTAAAGAATATTTCTGTGCAGGTCTCTTCAGAAATTCCCTGACTTGTAAAAACTTGAGGAGACCATTGAAGGTCAATTCTCAAACATGTATTCCCAGGCTTTGCTTTTTTAAAAGTATTAATATACACAGGTTTAAACTTGAGTATAGCATAGTATTGAAATGATTTTAATCTATTTTGTTGAGTTTTTATAATATTAATTTTATTTGTTGTATTGTGTTCCTTGCAGGACACTGTCAACCATTTGCTGCTGATCTTCATTGATGATAGTCCAGTGAGTACTGACAAAGTTAAAACAGTGGCATTTTGTTCATCCATGAAAGACGCTTTCTTACCGAATTGTAATTTTTTTCTGCAGCCTGAGATAGCAACAGAGCCTACTTCTTCATTGGTTCCATTCCTTCAGAAATTTGCTGAGCCAAGAAATAAAAAACCATCTGTAAGTAAAGGCAACGTTTACTTTCCTTCCTGTTCTGAATAAGTGTTTTATTTACCTGCTCATTCTGTTCTACAGCTCTTTGCAGTATTTATGTACTCACTGAAAGTTTGAAAGGTGGCTGACTGCATTCTTAACCTACTCAGGTACTGAAACTGGAGCTAAAGGAGATCAGAGATCAGCAAGACCTTTTATTTCGGTTTATGAACTTCCTGAAACAGGAAGGGGCAGTCCATGTGCTGCAGTTCTGCCTTACTGTGGGTAAGATTGCAAATGTTGTGCTGAAGTTATTTGATGATCTGGAAATCATTCTGATGGAAAACTGCAATTTGCATTTGGGTAATTTAGGAAGAAAAAATCATTCATATGCCAGGAACAACCTCATGAATTTATCCTTACTGTGATAAGGAATAATTTATTTTAATTGCAATATATTTTTAGTAATAACTTTATGAACAAATCTGAATTATAGTTAGTAAGAAGGCAGGTACCTTATTTCCTAGGATTTTGAGATGTTGTATGTTTCTTTTAATTTTGAAGTTTTGCAAATTACTTATCCACTGGAAAATGATTTGATGTTATAGGGTGCTTCAAGATGTTATTTCTTTGCCAAGCTGATCAAGAAATGCTTTTTTCTTTCCTTTACTTCTCAGAGGAATTCAATGACCGAATTTTGAGACCAGAACTATCAGATACTGAAAAGATGTCTCTTCATGAGGAAGTCCAGAAAATTTACAAAACTTACTGTTTGGATGAAAGCATTGACAAGATTAGATTTGACCCTTTCATTGTGGAAGAGATTCAAAGAAGTAAGTTGGAATTTGAAAGGAATAATGTACACTGGAATTTAAACAGCATTCTGTAATAAAGTGGAAACAAATTTTTCTGAATATTATCAATCTTTTTTTTTTTGCCAGTTAAAAAAATTGTTATCCTCTTCCTGTGCTTAATCCTTGTTTTGTCAATTTATTTCTATTTTTTATTTGTAGGACTTAGAATAGCTTGCAAAATAATCACAAGCTCTGACCAGAAAAAACATGAACTTTATATGCCTGTGTGTATATCTCTCTCTATTCATACTTAATTTTGCTTTTTATAGTTGCTGAAGGTCCATATATGGATGTTGTGAAACTTCAAACTATGAGGTGTCTTTTTGAAGCTTATGAGCACGTGCTTTCTCTGCTCGAGAATGTTTTTACTCCTATGTTCTGTCACAGTGATGAGGTGAGCGTGAAAGATTAGAAGACTAGTCTAAAAGCAAGATTGTATTTTTTTAGGATACGTTATTTACAACAGTCATGTGTTTGTGGAACTGAAAAATATGGCTTCATTTTCCACTTCAGTTGTCATCCTAGAGCTGGACCATTCTTGGTAGGAAAATAGAATTTATTCTAGTCCAACACAACATCACAGAACAAAAGAAAAACTTCATTTTTTGATGTAACAATTTGTGTATATCACAGCTATTACAAAATCCTCTCCACCCCTTCTTTTATGATTGCAAATTTGGTGCAAAAGTAATCTGCCTGATAGATGTAGAACACAATCTCTTTATTTACTTTTAAAAATATAATGGTATTTAAAGATAGAAAAGTCATATTTGGGTTTTCTCAGCATTATGCATTCCAGCAGCTGAAAGTCTGGTATTTGTTTTCAAGAAGGTCACTCAAAGCAATTTATAAGGTATTTAAGATTGTTGTGTGATTAGGTTCTAAATGCTACTTTAAGAATTCCCCACACTGGATTGACTTTTATCTGCCTAAGGCCTTCTAGTAGGACACACTGTAATCACGGGGGTGAGTCTGAGTTCATGTTCCTTTCAGAAGTTTGTGTGTGTGTGTGGGAATCCAGAATGCGGAGAATATTTCTCTGCCTGTTTTGAAGGATTTTACCCCCCTGGACAACACTGTCTTTGACCTTCGCCCATGGAGAAAGTTACCTACCCCTTGGGAAGAATTAGAATCTACACTGGTGTGAACTAGGTGATAGATTATTATGTCACAAGGTGAAAATTTAGAGTCTTTGGGTTTGTTAATATAGTAAATAGATAAAAAGCAAAAAACTTCAAAATGGAGGTTTGTTGTTGTTCTCCAGACCGTCTTCTTCTCCTTCTATTACTCCATATTCTGCAGTAGAAGTAGTTTAAGGTGATTGGATAAAGAATTCCGCAGTTCCTGCCTACGTGACAAAGTGAGTTATTGAACATTGGTGGAAAAGTGGAAACATCTTTCGTTTTACATTTCCATTGGATAATTTACCTTTAAAAATACTGTCTAATCTTGATAATTTGGCTTTTCTCCTGCATTCTCTGCTTTGTGCTGTGTCTGGGTCACATCAGTGACTCTGTTTCTCTGATAAGACTTAATAAACAACTATCTGAAAGCAGAGACTGCTGAAGGTCCCATTCGTCTCTTGGATTCCTGGCAAAGACGCTAAAACTCTCCCCCAAGGGGAGGCATTAATTAAGGCACGGCAAGTGTCACGTGTGTGAGTCAGGTTGTGTGTTAAGCTTCTTGTATTTATTTGAGTCAGAATGTATTGATTTGCCCTAGGAGTGGGTACTTGTCTTACTTAGCGTTATTCTTAATGAAAAGAACATTTCTCAAAAATGGTTTTGATGATCATCTCTCCCACAATAGCTATAATGCCTCAAATGCTTGATTTTTTTTTTTAACGAGGAGATGACATGGATTTTGGTGCTTAATTTGATTTTTATTTCAGCTTTGTGGTTTTAATTTCAAGATTATGTAAGGTTAAATAAGTAGTCCTAGGCTTGTGTATTGATTATTGTATGGTCTGTCCTTTTGCAGAATAAAATTCTAACTGCTAGATTATGGTCAGTTTGGCTTTTCCTTCAGTTCTGGTTTCCTGAGCTTTGCCATGTTGTTGCACAGTAGCTGTTACCTCAGTTAATTCAGTGTTTTCTTTGATACCTTATTTGTCTGCTACAGTACTTCAGACACCTTCTAAGAGGAGCAGAGTCACCAACCCGCAATTCGAAATTTAACAGGTAGGTGTGGTAGAACTTCTAAGTGGTTTTCTTTGGTTTTTAATTAAAAGCATCAAAATATTAAACTGTAGGAATTTTGTTACTGCTTGATATTAATTTGAGTTAATTTTTAGCTCTACTTTTTTTGTTTTTAAATGAACAAATTACATGCTAAAGGTGTAAGCAATATTATACAAGACATTTCTTCTCTTTATGTGTTTTACATTAAAGAATTTAAAATGTGATTTCGAGCTCAACATTTGAGAAGAGGGAAGGGAAAAAAGTCGTGCAGTGAGAATTAGAGAACATGAAAATAAAGTGGTGATTTAATTGACTGTGTATCTATAATACCATTTTAGTGGTGCCAAGCTGTGTCTTCTTGGATTTCAGATGTTATGTGTATAGGTACAGTGTACCCTATGTCTAACCAACCTGGTTATTCAATGGGAATTTCCTCTTACTGTAACAAGGAGGATTTGCCACTTCTCCTACATCAAATGTGTTTTCTGTCCCCCAGCTCCATTGCAGAAATGTAGCATTAGAGGCCTTGTTTCTGGGCTTGGGCCATTCACTTAGAGACCACCTTCAGGCTCCTGATGGCCTGTGGAGGAGAAGGGCCTCTCCTGTGGTGGGGATGGGTGATCTTCCTTTGTGGGCTTGGGTCGGATCGATAAACCTTGAGGTCTCGTAATTTCTTGTGTTTCACTTTATGTTGGATGGCTCTGACAGTCGTGGACTAGCCCAACTGAATTTCTCTTATGGCCTGGCCAAAAGAAGGAAAACTTCAGTGAGACAATCTTTAATTTGGATAGGCTTTCTTTCTTGGTGTGAAATAAGGTCCATGGTACTGTGGCAAATGCTAATGCGTGTCCTCTTCCAGAGGAGTAACAGTGGTTCATTTAACCACCTCTGCTTTCGTTAGAGTTACACCTGACAGCAAATTCTTGGTTTTTAGCCTACTGTGAGATATGTATTACTGGCACACACCTTTCTTCCCTTGTCCTGTTCTTCAAAAATGGTGTGATTGTTCTCTTTATTATGTCTCCATTGGTGACATCTTTTATGTAGTCTTTATAGTTTTTGTAGGTCCAGGACTGGAGCTTTGGTGTGGTGCTGTCTCATAGTGGTGCTGGCAAGCTTCTGCTTCTTAACAAAGAGGCATGGAATGAAGGCAGCTAGCCCAAACTGCATTCCTTTCCTACATGGTACTCCACTGGGACGGGTGACCTTAAACACACTTCAGCTTCTGTTGAAGATGGCTACAGGGTTTCACCTAGACCTTTAAATCTGCCTTCTGGTTTCTTCCCCAAAATTATTCGTGTCAAGGGTTGGAAGTATTCTGTCATACACTTCTCAAATCTAGTTGAAGGATGTAAACATGTAGGTCACCTCCTTGATGCTTTACTTTTAAAAACAGAAAGGGGGAAATTACAGGCCATTTATTCCTGGAGTTTTTGCAATGCATCTCTGGCTACAGAATAAACAAATTTTGTTTGGGGGCTGTTGCAGCATATTCTCAAACAGCATCCATAGCATTACTGAAAATGTATCTAGTTTGCATTTTAGAACAATTTGAATGCCCTCAGTAGATATGCTGATTTACAATATGAGATACTGTGTGTTCCAGCAGTGGTGCCTCAGTGATTATTTCTATGAAACAGAGGTCCTATCTGCAAGTATTTTGCCTGTTGCTTTGGAATTTCCCTCCACAGAATTGTGTGCAGTCACTGCCAAGGGGGCGGGGAAAAAACAAAGTTACCTAAGGAATTATTCCAGATGTTATTCCATATACTTTGTCCTGCCTTCTCTTTCTTGTTCTAGCATTAGTTCCACTTGAAAGTAATTACATGCAAAGAGATGAGTTTTGTTTCCCATATTTTGGATGTGCTTTGCTATGGGTACTGTGTGCGTATTGCATAGGTACTGCTGGTTGAAAAATCAGATCAAGAAGTAGGTATGAAATCCCAGTGGAATGTGCATGGGAGTAATGTGTTGAAACATTTCCCTTACTGCAAGACAAGAAAATTACAGTTTCTAGAAAATATAGGTGGGAAGGTAGGAAGAAGTGACTATCTATAATCTGTAATTTTTGGTTTGAATCACTTCTTTGAACTGTACAGAACAATCATAACTTTTTGCAGACTGATAGGACAAATAATGTGCTATGAAAACTGCTAAGGCAATAGGTGGGCAGTGTCAAGGGTTTCTGGAGTGCAAAGAAGTCACATTGAGGGTATTCTGACAACTTGATAACTAACTGTGGTTGTCATCAATTTTAACTCTGTAAGTGATGTTTTCTATCCAATGTTTAATGTATATGGCCAATGATAACTGATGTTCTGAGTTTCAGTTCTGTCTTAATTTGGATAGTATGGAAGGGACAACAAGAATTTCCTCTCCCTCTCTCACATTTATGTATTTATAATACATTAGTACATTACTTAAATGCAGTCTGTGTCGGAAGTCTAACAAAAAAAGAAAAGCTGTTATATAGTACAAATTCCCAGATTGCTGTCTATCTGTCTTGATTTTTGACATACCATAACTGCAAATCAAAATAGACACATCCTGGTTTCTCATCTTGGAATAACAGTGAAATTAAAGCATTTTTCAAGCTAAAGGACCCCAGAAGAGATACTAACAATTTCAGGGAGTGGTTAGGAGTAAAACCCATGAAATTAAGTCTGTGAAAAGTTCTATGCAATGTAATAGTCACCATCATTTCTAACCTGGTGTGTTTCCAGTTTCACAGTTAACACAGCCAAAGACAGTGTAAGATGTCATACAATCAGACCCTTCTGTAAAACAAAATGTAAAATTTTAGTATTTTTATCCCTTATCAGTTTGTCCAGAATTCAGTAGCTGCCATGAATTAAAATCCTGTGTGTGGTGAGAGTGTTTATAGTTAATTCATGTAAACATATTGTTTGGAATTACTGGGTTGATGTCTGAGGCATTGGTTCTATGTACCAGGTTATGTAGAATGGCAAAAATACAATAACAGTTCCTAAAATCTGTGAAATAAAAATTTTTAAAAGTTACTTTAATTTTAAATAGTGGCTCTTACTATACCTAATACAGATACTATACTGTGTTATATATGTATATACTATGCTAATACAGAGGGGGGAGAGGGTGTGTATTATTACATCAAGTGAATCCACAGCCTCTTCATTGTATTGGCCAAATTAACTGGATTTCTACATGACTTCTGAACAAAGGTAATAGGAAAAGTTAGCTGCCTGTTTGGCACTACAGGTAATTCTAAGAACGAAAGTTGTTCTCCGTTAATTGGTGGTTGCTTGTGCTGAATCTCCTGAAAGTTTCAATAGCTGAGGTTTTAAATTCAAAGGCTAAGCTTGTGATGATGAGATGTGCAGATACTGTTCACATTTCTAGGTCAGGATTCTAGGTCAGGAACTCCTAATTGTACCACCTCTTTTCTTAATCCATGGTGATGGTCAAAGCCTATTCAATTTTGTTGGGATAGGTCTGTCAAATTTGGTTTGGTTTGGGTTCTTCTGTTGTTTTGGTTTTGTTTTATTTTCTGCTGGGCTCTGAGGTAATTTATTTGCCTGTTGTTGCAGAAGTAGCCTGAGTTTGGATGACTTACGGTAAGTCTATCTAACACTCAATAAATGTTGTGTGTTAGTTATGCTGCATCTCTCATAACTTCATCACACAGCCTTTATAACAGTGATTAACTGTTCATTTTATATGTAAAAGACAGGAATGTCTTCTCTGGACTGAGATGCATTTCTCCTCACAAAAAGCTTTACTCCCCATCTCCTCTTCACAAGTGTTTAGAAATTGCTTAATTACTAATTTCACGTGCTTGCATTACATTAACATTGTTTGCTGTTAACAGTGTGTCTGTTGTCATTTGTTTTGAAATATATCTGCAGAGCTTGAAATTTTTTTTTTTTGTCTTGTGACTGCTGGCTGCTCCAAAATTTCCTTTACTTCGTGTCGTATTTCCAGGTTCTCTTTAAGGTGTTATCCCTTTATCTGCTTGTTTTAGCTTGCAGGCTGTATCTGTGGTGATCATTGTCTAACATCGCGTGCAAATATAACCATTTTATGATTTTTAAGCACTCAAACCCAGCAGTTGCCCAAATTACTTCTCTCTGCAGCTTCTCTTGTGACTGTTACAGGTTTGATGACAATGTAATGCTATTTTTTATAATTTGCTGTAGCTAGTATGTGACCACTCATTAATGCCTTAGTAGCTGTTCGGTGGTTTGTTTTCTCATTATTCATGCCTCTTTAAATACATGGTATCCAAACTCAGAAAACAGTCTTTTCTTTATGGACTTTTCCTTAGAATTTATCAGAGCATCACTATGACATAGATTGCTCATGCTAGCCTTGAGGGTAAATTTTTCAACTTAATTTTTCAGGTTAAGAATCAAGGTTATTAGATGCTTTTATATTTTATGTGCCGGTTCAGCATGTTGAGCTATAACTTGCTTGATTGTTGAGCAATAAGGAGTTCTTGAGATATAAATGCAGCTCACTGATTTTCAATCAGTGAGCAAGATGTGCTCAGCATTTCTCCTAACTGCGCGTAGGGATTTTAGTCAGCCAAAGGAAGTGGTACTCCGACTTCACATGCACATTAATGTCTAGCTTGTCTGATGTATATGACTGGTCTGGTCCTTCTTGACCCCTTCTTGACCCAAAGAGGCTCACAGCATCATTCTTCAGCTGCGTAGCCCTGGCTCAAGATCACCTGCCAAGATCCGTTCAGTGCACTGAATGAGGCAGGTATCCTGTGGGAAAATGATTTTGCAACCATCCTTGCTGAAAGAATACCACAGTGCACAGTCTTCAGTCTGCAATGCCCTGGTAGAGAGGGAACAATAATTGTAATTTTTTTGATATTAGGTATGTGTTACTTTTGGAATGTTTGAGAAAAAAGAAGTGTTCCAACCCCTTGTTGTCACATTCTTCTTCAGGAATGTTGGAGCCTGTAGCCTCTCCACAGAGTCTACACAGAGGCCCTCCGCAGAGGGTCCTGCTGAGAAAGCAACTATAAAACGATGGTCTGATAATGCTATTATATGGATTAGCACTAGAGGGAGTGGGATATTTTTCCAAAGCGTTTTGGATGTATATGTATTTGTTGACAGTAACAGAGTTGACAGGTCTTAAGAAAAATCTGGTCTCTGTTCTAAACTGACTACCTCCTGTCATCTTTGGTCCTTCATGTATTGAACCTGCCCCTATCCTAGTCCCATCTCTTTCCTTCTACCTAGCCTCAAGGTCTTTCTTCTATTTCTGCTTAGCCAGTGAATTTATTAGATTTTCATCCTGATACCTTTTTTTTGGTATATATTTTTTTTATTGTTCCATCTCTTGGAAATGTCAAGTCATCCTGTTGTCTGTCCATCCATCTCTGGTAACATCCACAGGTTTGTTTTCCGTGCTCATCTAATGTAATTTGTGCTCCAGGATTTTTACCAAACCGGTCTTGTGTTCTCTCCATATATTGTGGGGAGTGTCTGTGTACCCTCTCATTCACCAGTGTTTGTTCTAAATTTGTCTTTTCCCGTGCAGAGACTCTCATCCTAGTTTGTCACTTGATACTTGTCCGGTTCGGTGATTGCTTTTTATTCACGTGGCATAATCTTTGGGCTCTGTGTTGGGGCTGGAAGGGTTGGTTCCTAGCTGTCAGGTTGAGTTCTGGCTCCATACAGCTCAGTAGAGGCACAGGTGAATGCTGCCTTCACCTGGAGCATGATCAGTGTGGGAAAGAACTGCTTGGAGACTGGAGTCCTCCTATCAAATCATTGACCTTGTGCGAATCAAAGCTTTTGCTCAGACTCTTAAGAACTGCACAAGTTTTCACAGGAATGATGAGAACTTCCTTCGAGATCAAGCCAGAGGTCTGAAATATTAGCCTTCCATAACAGCTAGTTTTGTCTGATCGAGGTTTGTTTTCTAGCCCAGTGCTGAAGCACTTGTACAAGATTCAGGTAGGTCCCCAGTGTGAAACAGCTCAGTTCAGCACAATGACGTGTGTGGAAGTTGTTCAAGAATGGAGTAAAATGGTCAAATACGGATTTACACTGCAAGCAGCCTTGTCTTTGCATAGAAGAGATAATTAGGATAGATGGTGCCAGCCTGCTTTGGAGCTGATGATTATATGAGATAGAAAAAGCAAAGGATTTGGAAGAACAGTGGGTTATTTACGCAACTTTAGTCATGTACACAGTCTGTGTAAAATTATAAACAGGAAGCTTATTAGTAACATGCAGATGCGTGTTTGGAGTCAGCGGTTGATGTTGTCTGCATGGTTTTATGGATGATGAAAATGCTTTACCTGCTGATTGCTGCTGTTCTCTTTGTACTCCCTTCCAGTAGTCAATAGTTTCTTGTTTTAACGGAAAAAAACAGGCGTTTCTTTGTCCTCTAAAGTACTAATTGTTCGTCTAATATCAGCCTATATTTGTTTTGAATGTTTGGTTCTGCAGTTCACTGTGTTGATTTTTAACTTGTCTCTCAACTGTGTATGTTGAATCACCATGAGTAACCTCAGGCTGATTTCAACAGAAACATTTTTCTTTCCAGAATTAGTAGCACTTCTCTGCAAGAAATAATCATCAGTGTCAGGACTTGAGTAAGGGCATAAGAATAATAAAAAAATCTGTTCTCTTACTAAGGAGTGTGCTTGCTGCCCAAGTATCTTTCTTTTTCCCATACCTGCTTTTTTGGTTTTTGGATGCTTTGTCATAAGTGGCAGGACTTTAAAAACTCTTCATCTTTCAGTCGGACTGGCTCTTCAAGCCAAGATTCTTCAGTTGCATCTGTTTTCTCTCATGCTCGATCTTGCTCCTTGCACATTCCTTTTGTCTGTCTCTACTGCTTAAAAACTGAGATCTATCCTGAATGATGTGTGCTTGTAAAATTCCTTTGAAAAAATGCATCTACGCTTGGCAGAAAGATAAATATTTAAATACGAGTGCATGGAAAAGGACAAAGTTAATGACCTACTTGATGTGCCTGCCTGTAGCAATACCACAGTTTCTGCTGTCAAAACAAAGTTGTTTTACCTAGCTAATTGTTTATTCTGTGTCATGAATTACTAGGATACGATTGTGAGTGTTTACTCGTGGTTAAGCATATGGGAATCCCGTGTCTCTTAAAAGTGTAATCAAGAAGTTTTGTTGATTGATCAGAGAACAGATTTACCATAAATGAATTTTAATGAAGTGGAACTGTAAATGTATTGGTTGCCTGTTTATAGAGTTGTTTCTCTTACCTGCAAATGGTGTGCAACAGCCCAATGAGCAGCTGTGTAATAATATGCCTTGTGTTGTGAACTGTGGCTTCTGTCATCCTAGGACCACACAGAAGAGAGGAGAATCATTTGGAATCAGCAAAATAGGGAACAAAATAAAAGGTGTATTCAAGAGTTCTGCAATGGAAGGGGCGATGTTGCCTAACTATAACTTAAACGAAGGAGAAGATGACTATGTGAGTAAAACCATTAAATTTTACTAGGCATCTTTGTTGGGCTTGCATTTTTTTTTCTCCTTTGCCCATGTGAAAATGTTACATTTCTGCTGTCTTGACTGCACATTTTTCATGTACTGGCTTCTGATTAAGTTGCCTTGTCTTCCCTGTATTCATTCACGTGCCAAGGTCACATCCCCAGTTCGTGTGCTTCTGAGCATATTGCTTTAGTATGGAGAAGTACCAAAACTAGCAGCGTCAGATATTTTTGTAAGCAATGACTTGTTCTCTAATTCTGGGTAGTAAGGCATGCACAGGACTGCATGCATGGCTCTTCATCTGCAGCCTGCCACAAGACCTTAAAACCATAAATAACGTAGTGGAGAAATTGCTGTCGAGTTGGTCTGTGATGCAGCATTTTCTGTGTAGATCAGGAGCCAATAGTCCTTTCTCATTTGTCTTGGGTGTCTCCCGTAGTTAATGTTTTTCTTCCATGCTAAACAGCCATGAATAGAGCCAATGGTAGAATTTACTGCATGGGACATTGTTACCTGAAGCACAGTTGGGGTACAAATGGCAAATTTTAAAAAGGGAAGAGGAGGGAGTTTGTTAGAAGCAGAGGTAGACTGTACCAATTAAAACCGAACTGGAGATCTCTGTTTGAATCCTTACAGATTGAAGAAGGTGTTATGGTGATGGAAGATGATTCTCCTGAGGAGGCTGTTACCACCCCAAATACACCCCGCAACCTTGCGGCGTGGAAAATCAGCATCCCATATGTGGATTTTTTTGATGATCCCTCCTTGGAAAGAAAAGACAGAAAGGAGAGAATTCCTGTGTTCTGCATTGATGTAGAGAGAAATGATAGAAGGGCAGGTATGCAATGTTTTGGATAAATAAAGTGTAATTTGAAAGTGAACCCAGAATATTCTAGTGTGCTGTATTCTGATGGCTCTTGCCATCAGAAGTGTGTTTTGTATATGCATTCTTCTGATTTCAAAATAATGGCTTGAAAGTTCTGAGGAAATGAGTTTGAGAGATAAATGATCACATTTAGCATTTTCAAGTTGAGAACTGACTCCTCAGCATGAATTAGTTCTATTTAGACTTCATGCCAAAGTTTGAAATGTTCTCTTTCCAAAAATACTTACCTTAAAATTCATATTAATAAACACCTGGCATATTATTTTTTCACCCACTCTGAACTTTGGAATAATGAACAACAAATAAGTTTTTATATAACCTTAAAATTAGTTCTTAGGACATGAAAATGTTTTGCTTATTAGGAACCATCATGGCTTGCAGTTAGTTTATCAGTATCTATGTAGCAATACATCCATATGGAGTTCTATAATTGAGCATCATCCTAAGCATCATCCTAATACAGCATGCATTTGTATTAGTGAGTGTAATACTTCCACAATGAGCAGAAAGTATTCAAGAGGCATTTAGGGATATCTTTAGTGATAGGATTAAGAATGATCGGCATTCAAGCTGGTGGTGCAGAGGACTATATTCAACAAGTACTATTTCTGTAAATCATTTGGTTAAAAGTTGGAAAATAGATCTCATATAGCCAGCCACCATCATAAATGTTAAAGTTATGGAGCAGTCCATTGTTTAGATTGTAGGGATCCCATAAATGAGGTGATAATTTCCTTGCTAGTACCATATCTGTCTACCAGTTATGCATTTTACTGTAACGCTAAAAGTACCGTAAAGTTTATGTTACTACAATGGGGGGGGCTAATGTCATTGAGGTTTTTATTATATAATCCATCATATTTTTGCTGTTGCTAATTTGTCTCCCAGGTGGCATAAAACCTGGTTTATTTTTAACTTTTTTTTTTTCTCCAGTTGGACATGAACCTGAGCACTGGTCTGTCTACAGGAGGTATCTTGAATTTTATGTGCTTGAATCAAAGCTTACGGAATTTCATGGTATGTTTTCCACCATTTGGAAAGCCATTTTCCCCCTGCTCTGATTATCATTCATTACTTGGCTGAAATATTAAATAGTAAAATCAATGTTTACTGCATTACAAGAATAATATAATCTCCTTGATATCTTTATTAGGTACATTTCCTGATGCTCAGCTTCCCTCAAAGAGAATCATTGGCCCCAAGAACTATGAGTTCTTAAAATCCAAGAGAGAGGAGTTTCAGGAATATCTGCAGGTATCAAACAACATTTGAAGCAAAGAATATTCTAATACTAATGATGTAAAACTAATAAAAAAAATCTGGGGTTTTTTTTGTTTGTTTGTTTCCAAGTAACTTTATAGTTAGAGAAAGGATTCAAGTGGGCAGTGTTAAAGTTCCACATGACCGAAAACAGAAATCTCTTGCAAATGACAATATCTGTGGCAGTATAATGCTCTTTGAATATCTTTTTGCTATAGAGAAACTGATTTTTAAAGATTAGTTTAAAAGTACTTATACTTCTTTTGTTCCTTCTGTCTCAAAGAAACTTCTGCAACATCCAGAACTAAGTAACAGCCAGCTTTTAGCTGACTTCCTGTCCCCTAATGGAGGAGAGACTCAGTTTCTTGATAAAATGTTGCCTGATGTGAATCTTGGTATGTAATATGCTACTTGTTTATGCTGACATATAGTAATGCTGCGGATGCTGTGATTGGATTCTGTGATTCTCTGAATGACAGTAGTAATTCATAGATAACTCTTGTGGATGTAGGAAATAAGAACTCTGTTTCTTCACAGCCCTTAAAATTACAGCTCAGCAAGCAAGACATGCTGATACTTCTTCCTTGAAAAGAAAAGACATTTTGAAATTTTGGAAAAAAATGTTTAAGTGGTTGCTTATGAATTTTTGTGTCAGCAAGCAAGATGATAAGTTTTCTTTATTAAGAAGATTTATTAAGATCTCTTAATAAATCTCATAGTTCAAGAAAATTTATGGTATTGTCACAAGTCAAATCTGCATGCATCTGTCATTGTTTGCAGATGAGGTGGCATAAACAATTATAATATAAAACTACCTTTGGGTTTTAATTGATTAAAATCTGCTTATTTTATTCTGAAAATGACAATAATTGATGTTTCTAGTATTAGCTGGTGTTAAGATCTTTTCTAACATGAGGTACTTAATGGAATTTGAGGCAGCAGTGTGTGTGATACAGGAAGGTCAAATGGAAATTGGGAAGTTGAGAAGTTCTAATGTCTAATGACAGTAGTTCATAATAAATCAAAAAAGCCGACTGTAGTGTGACTTGGCTGGTCTCTCAGAATAGTGGGCCTGAGCTGGTCAGGTCAGCCTCATGGCCATTCTGTCTTCATGTCTTGTGCCACTTGTGGCTGTGGTCCCAGAAAGCCACAAATGTCTGAACTGCGCCGCTGCATTTCTGCGGCTCCCGGTCACAGCGTGGTCCTGCTGGGACAGCCCTTCTCTTAGCCTGCTTTATGAGTTGTTGAATGACATTTCTGTTCTCAGCCTCCAGTCAAAAGGTTTTGTTTTTGTTTCAGATCTTCCTTCTAGATCCAACCGTACCCTTAGAATAAAGCTTATAATTATGATGTTTACTGTAATTTATTTCCTGTCTGAGACTGTGCTTCACTTCCATAATGAGCATTACAACAAGTCTTGGCATTTCAGTAGGGCTTTTTGTGAGGATGAGTGTTTTTATTATTGTCTTTTGATCATTGTACACACTTTTCCCATGTAAATTCCAAATTTAATGACATGTAGATAAGAAAAATATTACTATAACTGTAGTGCTTAAAACAAAACTAGTCCTAGACACTTTCATTTTTCAGCATTCAAAGTTACTGTGCCATTTCCTGATAGCCTTATCAGGACACAAGAGCTGATCTTTAAGGCCACAGTTGTAACCTGTCCAATTTAGAAAATTCTACTCACCAGGGTTTTTGAGGCTGGTTCCCTCCAGAAACTCTCCAGATTTGCTGATTTTTCCACAGAAAGAGGAAAATTTGAGTTATCTTGATTTCTTCTGTGATAAGTGTTTATGATTCTATGACCAACTTAAATACAGGGAATTTTGCATGTACTGGTGGTGTAGCAGCACTGCTATTACAGTGCTAGAGCTATTTATGGTTAAGCTCTAGAAGAGCTAAAAGGTTGATCTACAGTACTTTATTGTGGGTTTTTTAAAAAGTATTCAGATAATAATCTGTGTGTTTTTAAGTATCTTTTCTTGAAGACTAGTAATCACTAGGTTCCAAGCTGGTTATGTGCAAGACTATTTTCATAGGGTTTTGTGCCAAATAAAAAAAAAACCAAATATATTTTTAAAAATTACTGTATTTTTAAATAACAACTGGACAATGAGTACATAAAACCTAGCAGAGCAAAATGTCTTTTAAATCAGACAGTGATAACAAAGTTTTTGTTTGTTTGTTTCTAATTGTAGGTAAAATAATAAAATCTGTTCCGGGAAAGCTGATGAAAGAGGTGAGTAAATCTTTCAGGTTGCCAATATCTTAGCTTCATTAGCTAACTTCATGAGATTACTAACTTATAGGCTAATCAAAACTTTGTTGGAAAATTCTTTTTTGTTGTTGTTTTTGTTTTCATTTTCCTATAATTATGCAAGTGACAGGTCACTCGTATCTTTTTTTCAGAAAGGTCAGCATTTGGAGCCATTCATCATGAATTTTATCAACTCCTGTGAATCTCCCAAGCCTAAACCAAGCAGGCCTGAGCTTACCATTTTGAGTCCCACTTCTGAAAATAACAAGAAGGTACCATAAGTCATGTTCCTTTCCCATTTTGCAGAAGTGGGGAAACCTGACCATACCCTTTCTCTCTTACTAGGGAGCTGTCTTAGAACTCATTAACTAAAATTATTTCAGATGAAGCCAAGCTGGAAAATGCTGTCTAGGAATGCAGGCACTGAGGGTGTTCAGTCCAAAGGTAGACTGGAATAACACACTTTCCTGTTCCCCGGATATGTGTGGCATAGACTTGAGCTGTTCAGTTCTGCACTGTCACTTCTGTTGTGAGACGTGACATCTTTGTGTAGATGTGCAGCCTTCCAGTTCCTGAGGGAAGCCTACAAGAAGGATGGAGCGGGACTTTTACAAGAGCATTTAGTGACCAGACAAGGGGAAATGGAACTTGAGAGTAGGTTTAGATTAGGTATTGGGAAAAAATGTGTAACTGTGAGGGCGGTGAGCTGCTGGAGCAGCTTACCCAGAGAGACTGTGGATTCCTCATCTCTGGAAGTATTTAATGCCAGATTGGGTGGAGCTTTGGGCAACCTGGTCTAGTGAAAGGTGTCTCTGCCCATGGCAGAGGGTTTGGGACTAGATGTTCTTTGAGGTCCCTTCCAATCCAGGCCATTCTGTGATTCTGTGCTGTAAGTGCTGTGCAGTAGCCAGGCACATCACTCCTGGTGATGGAGGTGAATGCCCAATGTCTGTACCAGGACTGTGTGAGCTGCCTGTATGGATTCCATGCGGAGATCTGGCAGGCAGCCAAAGAGACAGAAGGTTAGCGCTTCCTGAGTGCCCATCTGTGAGAAGAACATCTCATAGCAAGAGTGTTCTTCAACTTTTTGGTAAATGGTAGTCAATTTCCAGCTTATGGTTGTATTGCCACAGTGTTCTCATGTATCTTTTCTGGCACAGATATGTTTGTTTCAGTTTCAGCGTGTTGGACTCTGCTGAGATTGCAATGCACGTTCCCCAGTGCTTGTGCTGCCATGAGTAGGGTACACACAGGCTCCCTCTTCCTCAGCAGGCTGAATAAGAAATGCCTGAAGGTCTGTCTGGGCAGGCCCAGTCAGAAACGTGCCTAATGCTCTGACAGATTTCCTGCATGCTCCTTCCTTTTGCATGTGCCTGGTGCGTGTGTATGTTTGTGTGTTTTAAATATTGGTGGAAAGACTTATGGTTAAAAATGCACAGTGAATGTGGGTAGTCAGCCCTAGTATAACTGGGAGCAACTGGATTTCTTCCTGTGTCAGATCCTCTAGATTAAGAGTTACCAACCTGCCTGGTTAAAAAAACCCAAGTGAACAAAAACCTGTGCTTCCGCCTCCTAGGGGCACTAGCAGGATTTCTGGCCCTGTCTCTGTTCTGAAGGTCTGTAAGCAGCTTGATCATCTTCTGAACGTACTTCTGTCAGACTTGCTATAATAGCTCAGGACTTCTCAGCTGATGCAGACTTTGCAAAATATGCCAATAAAGGCATTGTTCTGCTGTCTTGTGATGGCCTGCCAACAGCAATAAAAGCTGCTTTTGGAACACCAGCAGCATAATACTTGTTTTTGAGTAGCTACTTGGAGGAAGACGTGGTTGCCAACGCTGACTGATGTGATTCCGACACTGCATACAGTCTTTCTTCTTTCCACTTTGGTGTAGCCCTCTCTACTTTTTAAGCGAGCAGGAAGAGCAGGGGAGAGGTTTGTGCCTCTGGCTGTAGATACTGTTCATAGTCATGGTATTGTACAGTTCACACCTGTATTGGAATATATTGGGTGTATGTTTGCATATGTACTCACCATTGAGCAACTTTTTTTTTTCTGTGAGGCAGTGTATGTGAGCTCATGCTTCCTTTGCTTGCTTTTCCCAAGCAAAGCCTGTTGTACAAGGGATTACTTTGGTCTTTTTCTTAATAGAGGCCTTTTATCTTTCACTGACTTCAAGAGCTTGACTCCCATTGTTAATCAATACCAATTAATGGAATTTCCTCATTGTAAGCCTTTTAAGAATGTTTCATGGTTATAATCATAATTGCTGTTTAATCTTTAAGATACAAATAATGATAGCATTGAGGTTATTAATCTCAAATAGTAACATGCACAGAAACATGTGCTTATCTGAATTGTGAGTATAATCTCAACTTCTGTGCTAGATAACCAGTTGTGTGTTTTTCACTTGAATTTCTTCCAAGCCAAGATTCTGGAAGGTGTAAAACTTGGAAGTAGAGGTGTAATGCCACTTTGTGTTATGGCTGCTGCAGTGCATTGTAGATTGCATTCTGAAATGCTTTCAAAGTGTGACTCTGATCGGGGAACCACTCCTATTTAAGGTGCAACACAGATTATCCATGTATGGAGGTACATACATCATTCAGAAGATGCTGCTTCTGGTTTGGGGTGAAAGTAAAAAGTCAAAAAGCTTTGCCCTCAGCTGGCCTTCATGTTTGATTTTTTTATAGGTTACCTACCAGATTGCTGTTAATGATTTAGTTTGGCCTTCAGGCACTCCTCTGAACCTATGTCTGCATTGCACAATGGGCTGCTTTAAGTTGGCTCAGTTTGTATCACTTTTGTCAGGTCATGGGGTGTGTCTGAAAAATAAAGAAGGCTCTTGTTTAACTTAAAATACTGCAGCTAAGGTTTTTCTGCTGTTCTGGTTTCAGTATTGAGGATGTAGACTTCAGTTTATACAGGGTTTCTAAAACAATATACCAGGGACGCTTCCATACAGTAGGTGTGAGTAATTATGTGTTCTTTTTAGGTTTGTTACATCCCTGTATACCAGTCATCCACCAGTGTGTTAACCATATTTGCCCTTTAATGTAATTTATGTAATAATTTGCTGTTGTTTAGTTTGAGTGAACCTTGTGAAGGTAATACCAGCAGCTCAACACTTAACTAAAGAGAGGCCCTGAAGGAGTACAGGTCAAAAACCTGATTCTTGCCAGACGTCCTGATGTAATTGTTCCTAAGAGTGCAAAGCATTCTGTTTAGAGACTTGCATGATTCAGAGACTGTTGTGATTTGCATGTCTTAATGGCTTTATTTATTTTGGGGAGAATTGCTCTACAGAAACTGAACCATATATAAGCAAATTACTTCCTGTTCCTTGGAACGAATTTTAATTTGGGAGTGGTAAAAAAAACCTTCTGTGTGTGGCAGTCACCTCAGCCTAGGCAATTCTATGATTATGTTGCATTTGCTTCTAGTTCTAGGATTTTTTTTTTTTAGAACCTTGTCATAAACTTTTGAACTTTCTTTTCATAATACAGAGTATTTTGTATAAATCCTATTTTATATCTAGATTAACTGTTTTGGAGGTAAGTTAATTTAAAATAAACTGTTAGTGGGGATTGCTAGGTACCAAACATGGAGAACATCAGGATTTAGAGACTTCTTCCTTTCCCTTTCCCTCTGCTGGGATTCACAGACGCGGCGGCAGGGGAGGCAAGGACTACTGCCTAGGTGGCTTGGAACCCCTTTTTTGGTGTGCAGGGAAGAGCCTTTTGGGGTTTTGAAAGAATTGGAGTATCTTTTCTGAAAGAACCAAAGGGCAAGGAGATAGAGGGATCAGGGAGGAAGGTGATGACATAGGAAAACAGAAGGCTAAAGGAATATAATTGATAAATGGAAAGAAACCCATATGTTACTAACTTACAAAGAGTCATGAAGTTTTTACTATAAATAATTAAGCTGGCAGGGGAAAGAGATACTTCTCTATGTAAAAAACTTGTATATTTTGTCCAGAAACCATTGTATTTATTTCATAGTGGACACGAACAGGAACTTTTAGGAATACTTTAATGTTGTAGGCTTCCCTTGTGATTTAAGGCAGACAAACTCTGTATCCTTTTAGTCCCTCATTTTCAGAACAGGGTGCATCAAGGAAATCAGAGCCTGCGATAAAAGTCTAGATGCATACAATCATACAATTGTTTAGGTTGGAAGAAGGTAGTGGGAGCAAAAAGGTCCATGAATTAATGTCTCAGTGCTGATTTGTTCTGAACCCAGGTGTTTTGGTTGTTGTGTATATTGGCAACATGTGATGTGCTCTTTACTGGAAAGTGAAGAATTTGAAAAAACAAAGCCAGAAACAATGAAACAAATCAACGCCCCTGATCAGTTCTTTGAAAGCTCTGGAAGAAAGCTACTTCTATAAAAAGAAACCAACCCAAAGAACTGGTGGCTATCCTTCTGCCTTTGAATGCAGTGATTTCAGTCCTATGTTTCTGTTTTTAGCTTTTTAATGATTTATTCAAGAATAACGCAAACCGGTCTGAGAATGCAGAAAGACGACAAAATCAGAACTATTTCATGGAAATGATGACTGTAGAAGGAGTGTACGACTACTTAATGTATGTTGGTAAGAAGTGATTTCTCTTAATTATTCATACACTTCATGTCAGATACGAAGTTCACAGTCTCTGGTAAGAAATGAAATTCTATTGTAGCACTGATACATAACTCAGCCCTTTCAAGCTAATGTACATCGTAGTAAGATGGTCATTCCTTAGAAGACTTCATCGTGGTGCTAAAATGTCATTTATCATTCATCATTTCTTAGTTGCTTTGTTATGTCTCCTCCTTTCTGCGCCTCTTACGAGCTTATGAGAGTAAGTCCCATCCCTTTTCTCAGGTCTGCCTAGGCTGCTTGTAGACTCTGGGAATTGGAATTGTTGAATTAATAGAAATAGCTAAAGGAAGTATTTGATAAGCACTGTGGAGAATACCGATATTTTCAGTGCTGCACTAACAAAACTGAAATACTCTTTTCTTGCTTGCAATCTTTTTTTTCTTTTGGATAAATGATTCTTTTATCATGAATATTAGGAGAACCTCACATGTGTTACTACTCACAGATGTTGCTGTGACTTTGCAGGTAGGGTGGTTTTCCGCATTCCTGACTGGCTGCATCATCTCTTGATGGGAGGAAGAATTCTCTTCAAAAATACATTGGAACTGTACACAGACTATTACTTGCATAACAAGTTAGAACACCTATTTGAGGAGCATCGGTTGGTTTCTCTGATAACACTGCTGAGAGGTTAGTAATAGTTACATCTTTGATGAAAAAATACTGCTTTAGTCTGGTGTTTGAAATCCCTTCTGTGAAGTTTCTGAGTGCTAAACTTTGCAATGCTTGACTAATGCTGGTGGAGTATTAAAAATCAAGTGGGCCTGGACTAACTTCAGAGCTTGTTGTGGAAAGCTGTTGAGTCACCTATGTTGTCTGTCAGTGATGATTACAGAAAAACAAAGTATTATGAATAGTAATTTGCTGAGGTGTGCAAGGAGAACAAGAAAAACAGAATAAAGGTGGTTTAGCATATCAATGCAAATGTTTCACAAATTCTTTAAGTTACTTCGCTTGTGTGCTACATCAGTCTTTCATTGTTAATTTTTTGGTTCCATTTGTTGTGGTAGGCTCTTGAGAGGGCTTGAGTGTTCCTGACCTTCAAATATGGGAAGGGGTGAGAGACTAAAAAATATTTTAAAATTACCTCACAACTGTAGAGTATTACCTGACTGCAGTCTGATCCAGACAATGCATCTGGCCGAAACTCTGGAGTCAAGACAGCTCTGTCCTTACCAAACCAAAAATGAAGCTTGTGAAAGACAAAAAAAGAGTGCAGTAAGACTTCCAGAGCCTAAAACCAAAACTGAGCACCTGTTATTTCTGATGAATAGCAATTCTTGCTCTCTCATTCACAGGTAAATTTGAAGCTTTTGACAGTTCCAGACAGTGTTTTAGCACAAGGTGTAAATACTGCTTATAGTTTTGAAAGCATCAGGGAAATTGTGAGTAAGGAGATCATAACTAACCTAAAGTAGAATTGGTCCAAACTTAGAAGAGAATGCTTTAAACTTTGAAAAGATTGGAAACAAATTGTGAAAAGATTGTGGGATATTCTGGATTTGGTCGTGCTAATGTAAGCACAAAAGAAGTGTGATCTGACAAAGCTAGAATTCCCTTCTAATCAACGTAATACAGAGAAGTTCAATTTTGAAGCCACAGTCCAAACCACATTTCTGTGTCGGTGATATGTATCTGCCTAAAGATGTTTTTTTTTTTTTCAATGTGTCTTCGCTGCAGATGCCGTGTTCTGTGAGAACACCGAGCCTCGCTCTCTCCAGGATAAACAGAAACGAGCAAAGCAGACGTTTGAAGAAATGATGAGATACATTCCAGGTTCTGTATTCCATGGCTGCCTGTATGAGTGTGGTTAATTGTTCAAGCAGATATTTAACCCAAATACAGTCAAATTATCTTACCGAATCAAACAATACTTGGGCTGCTGAGATTTGAGTTGACTGGAATACCAGGTGTGAAAACCCAACAGTTCAGTTTTGTCACTTAAGTGTTGCTGACTAAGGTTGTAGCGTAGCGATTAATAAAGACGTGGTGATGGAAGTCAAGAGCTTTACACATATACTTAATAGTGTAATTCTTTCTCTGTTGAGTGTTCCTATGGTTTGTATTTTATCCAGCTGAAAACTGGTTTAAAAAAAGCACGTCATTAAGCTGGAAGGTACATCTGAGCTCTCATTGCACTGTATAAACTAGGAAAGAGGGGCCCATTTAATTGAAAGTAATTTTAAAAAATCAGCTTGTGGTTTATTAAACAGTGCATTAGAACAATACATTGATATTATAAAAAGTGTAGTAATTGCTTAGGTGTGGAGCCCTGAAGGAAAGGGAAGAGAAAAGGATGAACCAAAAGTGTGTTTGTTTTTCCATTTACCATTTGAGACAGAAAAAAAATTAGAACTCTTTCTTTAATTTAAACAGTTCTTTTCTTGTTAATTACTGGAGTTCTGTAACTGCATCATAAAGCTGCTTTGCAGTGCTTCCTCATGACTTGTGTATTTGTTTTTGGAATTTGGTCTAGATTTAATAGGCAAGTGCATTGGGGAAGAGGCTAAATATGAAGGCATCAGGCTTCTGTTTGATGGACTGCAGCAACCAGTTCTCAACAAACAGGTAACTCATAACGTGACAAACTTGCCTTTTGGCACAGGATTTCCTGAAGTGAATGGTATAGCAGAGGAGTGGGCTGTTACTCAGAATTAAGAATAAAAAGCAGTAGTTTTGCCTTGGAGTGTCCTTAATTTTCTCTATTTTCTTTTAGTTAACTTATGTTCTGCTGGACATCGGGATTCAAGAACTCTTTCCAGAACTGAGTAAGGTATGTGCTAACTCCATTCAAGAACTGCAGAATTTTCAAGCTTCTACTGAGTCTGGTCACTGGTGCATTTTTGCTGTTGTTCTCTATTACTAATATTAATTCTAAATTTTGGGAAAATATGTATTTTTCCAATATGCTGAAATAATTGAAATAGGGATTACTTACATTTTGGTTAATTAGCTCTTTCCAAATCAGCTCGGGCCCATTTGTTTAGCATGCTGCAAGTCCGAGCTGCCTTTCAGTAGACTTGGACAGACCAACCAGCAGTCGGGATCTCTGTGCCTTTCTCTTTGATTGATTTGTCTCCACTCTATTTTATGCAATTCCCAATTTAGGAAGGCAATTCTGCATGCAAACCTCAGGTCAAGCTGCAGCATTTTTCTTGTGAATATCTGGCCAGGAGGATTTCTCACCTCTAATTTGGTCACTGCAATGTTAGCTTCAGCTGTCCAGATAAAGGAGAAGGCATTTGCACAACAGAAATTACTATATAAATGTGTATCATTAGGTTTGGGATCCATCTGATATTTGTACTTATGCATATCAAACCTTCACATATTTTTACATTGTAATTTTACAGTTTGGTCTTCATGGTAAGCAGGAGATACTTGCTAGTTAGCTAGCAGAAAAACAAAACCCCAAACAAATTTAAAAAAACCCCTCACTAACAATAAATGTTCATTGCACGACCCCTGTGCCTGAGAACTGCAGAGTGCCAGCAGATTTGTTTTGCATGGCAAACAGAAACGAACACAAGATATTGGAACAAGCCAGGACACTTCCATTGTTTTCAGTAAAATGAAGCTGGCTCAGCGAGTCTGACCTACTTTGTGCTTCAGCTCTGTAGCTGCCCTCCTCAAGCCAGTGCTCAGACAGCTGAAAACAGGCAAAAGAAGACCCAGCTGACCACGAGAACAAGGAAGTAGCCTGGGAACTTGAGTGTGGAAAAAAGACCTGACTTAGCCCTGCTGTTTTACTCTGCTGAACTGGTTTTGTATGTCAGCAGCTAATTATATGTATGTACTGGAACACTGGTCTTTTCTTCAGTTGATTATGGAAAAAAATGAGTGGCATTTAAATAGTCTTTAAAGCACCGGTCAGGCCCAGAGGCTGGTGATCAATGGAATTAAGTCTAGTTGGAGACAGGCTGGTAACAAGGAGTTATCCAAGGGGTCACTTGTGGCTCCAGTCCTGTTTAACATCTTTATTAATGATCTGGATGATGGGACAGAGTGATAAAGACACAAAACTGGGAGGAGCGGCTGATACACCAGGAGGGCCACGCTGCCTTCCAAAGGGACCTAAACAGGCTGGAGAAATGGGCTGGCAGGAACCTTGTGACCAACAACAAAGGGAAGTGCAAAGTCCTTTTCCTGGGGAAGAGCAGCCCCAGGTGCCAGGATGGGCTGGGGGCCAGCCAGATGGAAAGACACAAAGTTGAACAAAAGGCTGATGGTATCCTGGGCTGCAGTAGGAGCAGTGTTGCCAGCAGGTCAAGGGAGGTGATGCTGCCTCTTTGCTCAGCATTGGTGAGACCACACCTGAAGTGCTGAGTCCAGGTCTGGCCTCCCCAGTACAAGAGAGACGTGGACATACTGGAATGAATCCGGTCGAGAGCCGTAGGGATGATTAAGAAAGTGGAGCATATCTCCTATGAGAGGAGGCTAGAGAGCAGGACTGTTCAGCCTGGGGAAGAGAAGGCTGAGAGTGTCTTACTGAAGTATGTCAACACCTGAGGGGATGGTGCAAAGAGGGCAGAACCAGTGGTGCCCACTAACAGGACCAGAGGCAACAGGTGCAAACTGAAACGCCAGAGCTTCCCTCTGAACATCAAGAAACACCTTTTCACTGTGAGGGTGACCAAGCACTGTCACAAGGTACCCAGGGATGCTGTGGAATATTCATCCTTGGAGATACTTAAAAGCTATCTGGACATGATCCTGAGCATCTCTAGGTGGCTCTACTTGAGGTCTAGACCAGGTGACCTCTGGAGGCACCTTCCAACCCCAACCATGTTGTGATTTCATAACTGTGCATATTTAATGGAGTAAAATATTTTTTCTTTGAAAACACATCAAGGGAAGATTAATGTAAATCAAGATCATGTTTTCTGCTTCATAATCCATTCTTTTTTCCTGTGGAACCATGACACTACGCAGCTGCTCTGCACTGTTTCATAACCACCTGCTGAGGAGGAACCTCTAGTGCCACCTTTGCTCCTGGTGAAATGGCATAGGTGAGGGGTGGGCTCCCCCTGTTCCCTGTGACTGAAGCTGATGGGGACAGAGCGAGGGAATCTCTGGCCCAGATTTCAGTAGGGGAAAGGACGAAAAATACTTCAACTGGGAACTTGAGCTATTTCCGTATTTTGGATGTACTGAGAGCAATACAGAACAAAATGCTGCATCTGTGATGTTTGGCAGTGGGACCTGCTTGTCAGTGTACCAGGACTGAGAGTGGAAATGCAAGGTGGAGAGGGTATGGGTGGAGAGATGGCAGTGGTTTTCATCCAGACCCCTAAAAACATTTTCCCAAAATCACTGCAAACAGATTGTGAAGCCACTTGGAAGGGAATTGTTTCTTCCTAACAACTGCAGGGGGGGAAGTTTAAAAGTAATGACTGGTTCATTCTTAGTTATCCATTGTATTGGGGAGAACATCCAATGCCTGTTCTCTTCGTTCAGCAGAGACTGGTCCTTTTTGAGTTGCTTCATACCAAAATGTTTTTGTAGTTACGGTGAAGAATGGAAAAATATTTCAGGCCAGTCAGCTTTTAAAGCGGAAACAGAGCATCCCAGAAGTTTTGTTTTGAGCACTGCTCCTTTGGCAGGGGAAACGGTGATGGGAGAAGTGGAAAGATTTTCCTTAGTGGGGATGTGGGTCTGCTTCCCACTCTTGAGATTGGTATCTTGAAGGTATTTCCTGCCACACATATCAGTGCAGATATACGCTGGATCACTTGATGTGGGCTGTGTTTGATGGCAGCATGTGTAAGGGAGCAAGCTCCAAGAGCTGAAAAACTCCTCTGAGATAGTGTACAGCCAGTCCCTTGGGAGTCTGTCAGACAGGATACAAGGAAAAGGGACGGCTGAAAGGGAAAAAGCATTCCTAGCAGAGGAAGGAAAGAAATCCAATTGAAAAACTATCTCTCAAGTACCATTTCCAGAGCAGAATATTGTTGTGTTAAGAAAACTGTATTTAGCAGTTAGGAATGGGGTAGGTGAGAACTTTTAGAGAAAGAAGAAACAACCTATTTTGAGAAATAGTATCAAAACCCAGTAGCCTTCCTTTCTCTTAACTCTGGTTTCAAGTGGATGTTTTCAGATACCATTAATCACTGCAGCTCAGTTCAGTCATTTCTATGTAAATACACATTTTCAAACTTAATAAGTAAATTTCCCCTTCTTTCTGTTTAACAGGGTGCAAAGGAAGCAAGCTCTGTGTCAAGCTGGATGTGAGTGGACACCCAGTAGGATCTGCTGTGCACTGTTGTAATGGACATGTGACATTTTAACATTGCCTTGTATATTTTGTTGTAAATAACATAAAATTTAAGTTCAAGAAACACCTTTATGCAATAAAGACATTAAAATTTAATACGTATTGCAAGTAAATAAAATATCTGTACATTTTATTTAAAATTTGTTTTAGCTGTTATCAGTAAAAGTCAAATTAATTTCACCACAATCTCTCAGTGTATGAAATTACAGGATGACATCAAAAAAGACAGCTGGGCGATCAGCCAACTTATGCTGTGCTAGAAGAGCAATTACTGGATGTCTTCCTGAAAGGATATGTACAAAAATTGTTTGGAAGAAGTTGTAGAACGCTCCCATTAAGTTATTTTAAAATATCTCTTATCAAATCTTTTTTTTTTTTTTTTTTAACAAAAGTATATGATTGAATGTATTGCATACGCATAATCTCAGAACTATCTTTGGCCTTCATCCTTCTGTTGGCATGGAAAATCACATTTGTAATTTAGCCTTTTTAATACCTCACTTTCAAATCTAAAGCCCTCTTAAAATAATAACAGATGTGAAAAGTGGTTTCAACTTTTAACTTAGCCTTTATTTTTCTGCAGTTTCGTATCTGGCTTTGTGGGTTTTTTCTGACATCCTCTTTACAGGCTTAGAAAAGAGGATGTGAGTCTGTTCACAGCATTTTATAAAAATTCATTCATATAAAAATGTGTGGAAGATTTTTTTCTGTAAGTCTTAATATGTTGGCCCAGCCCTTATAAAAGAGATTTTGAAAAGGTTGTTCATGCGTGGATTTTTAACAAGTTATACTCGCAGAATACGGAGATACTTTAATTGGCATTCCTCAATTTTTCCTTTCAAACACACATTTTCTCCTTTTTTACAGACCAACCGATTTAATGTAGCATTGGTGTTCTTTGTCAGTGTAATTTGTGTTATTTGCCTGTATTACTATTGCAAACCTTTCCCTTCTGTTTGCCAAAGGAAGGTAAAAGTGTTAGTTCTCTCCTTTCTGGCTCTGCCAAAGGAGTTGTTGCAACTCTAAAAATTGGAGTGCAAGTACAGCTCTGTCCATCACTGCCCTCTCTGATACTGGTTTTATGTTGATGGGGGGCAGACCGTTCTGTAAATGAACAACTTTGGGAGTGGAGGTGACCAATCGTCAATGCCAGGGCATAACTCGTAGTGTGTCAAGGTCAGTTGTTGTTTGTCTCCCTGTTCTACCACCCCTTACTTCATACAGCTGTGTAATCCAGACCTTTTCATGCACAGCCCTTGAATGGATGTGGAAGTGAATGAGGTCTTGAAATTTCAACATACTGAATGTTTATCTTAATGCACCTTCTCCCTGAAATCTGCAGGTGCCGTGAATGGAAGAGGCAAGTAGCTTCAGTGTTGAAAAAGAGTGTAGTGAGCTTTTCAGAAAAACAGCAGGTTTATTCAGAGCGCTGACAATCAGTTTAAAACAGCATTAAACAACTCTGAAACATGTTGATGTCAAAATTCCCAATGGTCTTAGAAAAATAATGATTATTTTGCCCTCATTTGTAAGCAGTCATTTCTTGACAAAGCATCAGCAATGTACACTTAGCATTTAATCTGATTTCATACTCATTAGCCTGTCTCTTACAACTATTATTTTAAACACAGCCTTCCATAGAAGAGGTTTAATCACAGTTATCATAAAGCCAGGTTATGCTGTAAAAAGCCCCATTACCTGACTATTTCCCAAGGACGCTGTAAGTGCTGCAGGAGTCAGTGCCTGTATCTGACCTTTTCTTGGAATGTTGCTAATACAGAGTAACAGGCAGGAGTCCTGTGCTTTGTTTTTTGGAAGAGGTACAAAATTGAGCATATCTCTATGAAATCCAGTCATAGATTGTGTTCTCACTCTAGATACAGTCCCCAAGCTGATCATATTTAGGAGTGAGGAATACTGAATTTGTTAAAATTGATAAAAATCAAGTCAAGCTTTTATTGCATCCTTTATTAATGGAAAATGTGTGATGTTTCTTTATGAAAAGTAAAACAAAAACTTTTTTAAATTGCATATTAAATAGACCTCATGATTTTAATGGCATCGAGTTTAATCCAGCTCCTTCAGGCATTTGTGTAGGTATGGTAAATATGACTGGAAGCAAAGTAGAGATATTAGATTGAGTACCTTAACCCTGAGTGGAGATCAAAGAAAGGAATATACATCTATAATAAATCCATTTCTAAAAGCTTATTTACATTGCTGGGATTAGGTTCTTAACTCACTATCTAAAGCAGCTAAAAGAATTTGACAATTTATAATACCCCCTTTCAGTCTGTCATTGTTTTATGATTGAGCAGTAAGTATTCCCTACAACTTTGCTTTTTGAGACCTCAAGCCAAATTACAGGTACCTGCTGATTCTGACCAAGAGAAGTCATGGATGCTGCCCCCTCGCCCTGCACAGAGTGTGCCAGTGGCACCGCCAGGTTAAAGACAATGGAGGGGGCTGCTCGCTGCTGGCGTGCAGCAACCTCACTGCTCATTCATTGTAAGGCATAACAGAAGAGAACAGTTCTCTTTTCCCTTCATTAGTATCGTCTCTCCTCCTGTATTCCTCCAAAAAAATCAAGTGTGCAAGAATGTTACAGTGAACAATACAGAGATCAGGGTGAGACTTGCTTCGATAAGACTTCCAGAAGAAAATTTTATTCGACCTTCGACTGCTGGGTAAACTCTCTTCATTCTCTGGAGGTAGCGGGAAACAACCTCAATATCAGGTTCACCTAAACAAACAAACAAACAAACAAGTGTTTTCTGCATGTGCCAGGCTCTTAACCAAAATGTAAGAACTTGCCTGAATGCCAGTTTTAGCTCAAGAATCAAATTGTTTTCTATGGTTTGCCATTTTGAATCAGCACACATCATCTGCGGTGGTTTGTAGCCAGAATTTTTGGTAGCAACTTGTATTTTACAAACAAACAAATCCTTTTGGTTTTGTCTGGCTTGTTTTGTCTTGAATTTAGAAAATACAATGGTATTTTCTAGTCAGGTAGATTGAGATAGGCTCCCACCCATTTGGGTTATAGGGCTGTACACCTGGCAAAGCTATCACACTTTTTCAAATGTACTTTTTTTAGGAGGAGTTTCTAGTCTGGGCACTGCTTGTGTGCACACAAAGTATTACGTAGGTTTTCTACGGTGGGAGGCCCTTTTCAGTCACTGCTGCCAACCATGCAACAAGCCCCTTCTGATCCAAGCTCTTACAATCCTAAAGCGTAATCCTCCATCTTAACAATAATTACAGTTTTACCCCTCTGTTGTACTGAAAGACTTTACCAGAACCTTACAGGTTGTTCCCTTTCATTATTCCTAATGATTTTTCTCTGTGTATTTACTTCTGCATACACAGATATTTACTGGAAACTACAGCCTCTCTAAATTTCAAGCTGTAGGCTGAACTTGATTTAAAACACCAGTCCTATCTGTGAGAATCAATTTTAAAGTAGAACACCTGTAGAAACAAAAAATTAGTCTGTAGCAAAAGTCCAAAAGGAAAATTTTTGAGGTAAAAGCATGCTTTCACCATGCACAAGCAGAACATACAAAATTAAAGTTCTGCAAAAATGTAGATGAGCGCCTACAAGATATTTTTTAAAAAATACAGCACTACACCGCTTTTGTGTTTTCAAAAATAAAGGATTTTAATCTCAAATTTTTTTTCAAGTTTCCCTTCATCCTAAAGGGTGGACAGTGACAATTGTATAAACACAGAATTTCTAACATTTTGCACGTAGCTTTAGAGGACCTTAAGCCAGCATTATGAAGCACTTCCTTTCCACCTCCTTGGTGTGGTGTCTGTGGCACCCTGCATTCTCCTGCCTGCAGAACTCCTGAGGGTCCTTGTTCTTGGCTGGGCAGGCTAATTCCCTCAGAGCAGGTTGGCATCTTTCCCCTCACCCTGTGTTGCTTGCCTGAGCTGCATGTCCTTTAATAGTAGAGGTGATGATTCTGTCTTTCCAAATACTTCTATACAGTAGAAATTTAAGGTCTGAAGAAAATGATACCTTTCTTTTTGATGCGTTGTTCAGTAACGAGTACAAGTGCAAGGCAGTGGAAGATGAACTCTCCATGTTCTTTGCTGAACATGGTTTACCACAATCTCAGAACTGGTCGCTGAGCACTGCTGAATTGATAAAAATGTTTCTCTTTGAAATTTTTGTGGTTTAACTGAAAAAGAATGGAGTTGCTGCCTACAACCAAATCTAGCAATTCAGAGTGATCAGATTAGAAGGAAATTTAATTATTGAGTAAAGGCTGAGGTTTGTACTGTAGAAAGATCCTTTAACTTTTGGGAATTGTTTGCCTGCTACCCTGTTAGTGCCCACACTCACCTGGACTGTATCCCCCTTACCTTTACTGTATCCCAGATTTTTGTCTTTCAGCATACTGTAGCCATCTCCTCCAAATAACATATAGGATGGCAGAGTCACGTTGTATATTTCATCCATCTGGAGCGGGACATAGGCTGGGACTCGGCAGGCTGTGCAGAGCACTTCTAAGCTAACAACTCGGCTTCCTGGGGCTCTGGAGAGGTCATAGACCACGTGGATGCCTACAAAAATACGCATTGGAATGCCACTTAGTACAGTGCATGTTGAACACACAGGGCCAGAAGCAGCATTCTCCCTCATCTTCAGCTGGTTCTTTGCATTGCTTTCTGTGACCGAGAGTTGTATCGTTCTGAATTACTTCAGTTAATGTCCTGTGTTCTTTGCACGCTACTCAATTTTTATGCAAGAACATTCAAGAGAAGTGGGAATTGCTGACGCACTGTCCCTCCTCATTTATTTATCTGATTGTCTGTTCTCATCACTACTCCACAGAAGGAAATTACTGGTCATGGGATTGGAATACTGCAAGATAAAAATACCTCCCCTTATTTCTGTAGTCACATGCTTTCTCATTCCCTTGGCCTGTTGGCTGAAATGACTTTTTTAAGGCCAGCCAGCCAGCCTCACTTGGTAGCTATTCTGAATAACAGGAGCAGTCCTGAAAAAGGAGAGCCAGACCAGGGCAGTACGCTGCAGTTTCTCCTCACTGTAGGAGAAGCAACATTTCTCATTGTGAGCCTTCCTTGATCAAGGCCAGGGGAGAGCCAAGCCCCCAGAACAGCACTGCCAAGAATCTGCAGATGAGGAAGCCACTAAGCTTGTTCAAAGCACTGAGGCTCTTCCAATCCTGGCGCTTTTCCTGCTCTGGGTCTTCCATCCTGAACCCTTTCCAGAGCTACTGGCTGTCTTCTTTTTCTGGAAGGAGGTAGCAAGCAGAGCTCGTTCCTGTTTTACCTTAGAGTTACCTAAAAACATGGTAACTTACTGGTGAAAGTGCGAGACGTGTTGTGTCTGTGGCATGTGAGGGGTCACAGAGTCGAGGTCTGTGGGAGGAGAGGCATGGAGGGAGGGAATGCATCAGCCCCTGCCCTTGAAGTTTAGCTCTTCTGCTAACTAAACAATACAATCTGCACTATTATCACAGAGAGACCAGGCATAAACATAACTGTAGCCTAATGCACATCTGGATAAACATATAGGCAGCTGCAATTAAAGATACGAGTAGATTTTTAATATTAACTGTTCATCCATAAAATATTTAGAAATTCACTGGAGCAATTCCATAGCCCACTTGGACAAACTCTAAAGCTGTCATCAATCATTAGAGAATTGCACAAAATTATTCTGATAAACTGAAATTCAGCACAGCTCTCCAGTTTGGCGTTTCAGGTAGGCTGCCAGTTAAGAACTAAAAACTGGAGTTTGTTGTAGCTATTTCTGAGTTACAGCTATACTAAATTATATTCTCCTCTAGTTAATTGCAGTGTTAAACTGATGCCATTCCGGGTTTGGGAAGGTTGGGAACACTGTCTCTGCTGAAGGGAGCGGCGATGGCCTGTGTGCTGCAGTGGCTCGTGTAAACAGACCCGGGATAAACAGCGTCTGCTGGCTGGCATGTGCGAGGCACAGGGCGAGGATGTATGGCCAGCCAGCTTGGCATTCCATTCTTAAAAAAAGGCTTCCAGTGTAATAAGGCCAACAGGAGGGGTGGCTGTTTTGATAAACTGAGAAGAGGAAAGAAGAAAATGTACCTCCAACCTGCAGCAGCTCTCCACTTCCTTCTCCGTATCTCCTCACACTGTGCTCAAAAGCTTCTTTCAGCGTGGAGCCTTTTAATGTCACCATATCAAAACGACCTCCAAATGGCAAAACAGACAGCAAATCTTCCACAGTAATGCTACCTGGGGGAAAGAGACTTTGTTCACTTCTTGATTTTTTTTTTGTGTTTGTTTTTTTTTTGTTTGTTTGTTTTTTGTTTGTTTGTTTTGTTTTGTTGTGTTTTTTGGTTTTGTTTTGTTTTGTTTTGTTTTTTGGTTTTTTTTTGTTTTGTTTTGTTTTTTTGGTGGTGGTGGTGGTTTGTTTGGTTTTTTTTTTTGCTGTTGTTGTTTACAGATTAATTTTAGGATTGTTTAACATCAAGTTTTTGACAAGGAACATGGCAACTACAATTTAAGAAAATGAGGGCTGGTAGGGGCGAGAATCACATATTTTGTCCCAAAGAACCTGCATCTTTTATCATCCAGCAAGTATCAAGACCAGTAAATCAGAATTTGATGTAACTGCATGTATTGCTATTCAAACAGAGCTACTAAAAGAGATGACAAACCACCAACCTAAGATGAAGAAACACAGCTATTCATACTAAGTCAGGCAATTTTTCCAGCTGATTAAGATTTACTCCTAGTCCTACAGAAAGACTTAGCTAAACTGAGAAAGCTGCTGGTCTTCAAGTTGCATTTATGTGGTATCAGAAAATAAAGACTAAAACCTTAGCATTCAGAAAAACCCAGAATTTACTTACTCTACAGCAGACTACAGAAGGCTCACAGCGACCATAGCGGATGATCCTGTACAGCAGGAGACCTTTCTTTGTTCCAAGGCAGCAAGGAGAGAGGGAAATTATAAAAAGCATTGTGTACAAACAATGCTAGAGACTTCTATCAATGTCAGCCTGAGTGCAGTTGTGCTCAAATGATGGATAACCATTTGAGAAGGTTTGAAATCGCTTGTAACCATTGTGCAAACCCCATCAAAACAAGCCCATACCCTAACAGTGTTCGGGCTGGCATAACTTGATTCCTTCTTTCTGATAAAGTTGTCATTCAGCTGGTAATTTTACGTACCATTAGTGCTCTGCTCGTCAATGGGTGACCGTATCCCACCTCCGTTCAGGATGCACATTGAAACATGGTTCCATGTCTTTTTATCTGGACGCCCGACATTCTCATAAAGCTACCAAAGGAAAACATTTAAACAGATTTTATCGTCACTTATTATAGGCTCTGGAAATTTACACCAAATACAATCTGAGACTGAAAAGAGACAGAAAGGTTTTATTTTTTTTTGACATTATCTTCAGCCCCATTGTAAAATACTTAGTTATTTAAAAACCCAAACGAGTATTTTGCTTTTTAAAATTCTTAACATGAAAAATATTTGCCTTTTACTGTAATGAACTCTTGGACTCTGCCCTAGTCTGTGTCTATGGCGCGGCCAAGGCAGGCCAGCTGAACAAAGGAAAGGTGATTTTTGATTTTAATGACTGCGATAAAGACAAATGATTTAAGCATATTTGGAGAACTGGGAAGTGAAGAGGACCTTAAATATTGTTATTCATTAAAATCACTTAGGGAAAGCATAAATTAATCATGTTGCAGGGAATTAAGTTTTTTCAGCTTCTCTGTGATTGGTTTTTAATATTTGGAATGGTCTTGGCTAACTAGAAGGATGTAGAACAGTGGAAGAACAGGAAACAGACATACAGATCAGAAAGTCTACTCTGCACAGCAGTGTGTCCTCAGCACTTCAGTGACGAGGCTCTGACAAAATGCAAGGACAGGATAATATTTGCTTGTGACATCCTTAGCAGTAAAGACAATGGAGACCAGATATTTATTGGTTGCATAAGGATGATAAGCCTCCGGTGTTAATCCTCAGAAATAACTGAGTGGAACAGGAAAAGGCTGCGAAAATGACCTAGATAATAGAAAGGATGAACTGGTTCCATACAGGAATGATTATGGCCAGGACTCTTCACTCTCGCAGAGAGAGAAGTACAGGAAGCACATGACAGAAGCCTATAAAATGAAGAAGGGCATGTGGAGGCTGGGTAGGAATCTGTGTGTTTTCTCATTTCAAGAATGATAAAAAACCTAAAAAATTTAGAGAGGGGTGACGAGGATGGTCAAAGACACAGAAAAGCTTCTGAATGTAGAATAATGATGACTTGGACTGTCTGACCTGGTAAAGAGATAATGGAAGGAAATATTCGAGAAGACTATAAAATCATGAGTGGTGTGAGGGTGGACAGGGAGTGAATGCTCCAGTGCAAGGACCACTTGACTTCCAGCAGTTATGCAGGCAGTGGGCAGCAGCAGGCTGCACACCAACAAGACCAAGGTCTCTGCAGGATGCGCAGGTCCAGGGTGGAACGACCCACCACCAGCTGCTGGGGAGGCTGGAGGCCGGCAAAGGGCAGTGGAGCCGCTCTGTGGGAGCTAATCCCCACTGTCTCCCTCCCTTTCTCCCTCTCTCTCCCTGCTGTTGTTTCTTGCCCTCCCCACAAGTTCCAGTTGAGACAGTAAATGTCAAGAGACCACTTCTGCCAGGGGGAATCCCTGAGCTGCAAGCTGGTTGGAGACATGGGACAGATCTGAGTGCAGGAACTCCACAGGCTTGTCCAGAAATATGCTGTTCCCCTACCATCCCCACGCTGTCATTCTTGGAGACAAAACTTTGGTATGAATGATGCTGTCATCTGTTCCAGGTGGGTCACTGCTCTGCTGCACCCCTATGTGAAGCGTTTGTGACCTCTGACTTGCAGCTGTGTAAATGCTTTGTGCCTCCAGCTCAGTCATCAAAGTTATGCCCTGAGGCCAGACCCATGCTTAGGTTTGTAACTCATAATCAGAGGATTGCAACTTCCCAGCCCTGAGACGAGGCAGCTTAAAAGAGGAGCTCACACAGTGCTGTTACCAAATCACAGCCTTTTCACATCTGAGTCCCTTTAAAGTCCTTTGTAAAATGCCGTCTAGGCCTGTCAACTTTTTATTCTGAGATTTTTGGGCTACTGTTTGAGATGCATCACTGAACTCAATGGACCTCTGTTTTGACCCAGCACAAACATTCAATCAGGCTTCTGCAATTCTCAATCTCTCCATTTCTCAGGACAGCTCTAAATATTAAAGCTCATGGAACAGGCAGGTGTATTTTTTACCTTCATACCTCTGACCACATGACAGCAGACCGGAAAGCAAGTATAGAACTGGTAAGGCAATGTGAAGAGAAATCTGTGTATCTACTGGTGACTGCAGGTGGTTGTCTCGAGACATCGATTTAACTAAAATAGCATTTGCCTCCCCCAAAGACAAAATGTATAGCAAGAAAATCTACAGACTTCTGAAAGATTACAAGGTTACTTTCTTTAAGGTTGAAAAGTGCCAAAGCACTTGTTCACATTTTTTCAAATAAAGATATTAAAAAGTCTAGCAGAAAAAAAAAAAAGCATGCTGCAATTCTAGGAGAACTGTATGCAGAATTCCCAAACATTAATCTGATTTGGAAATTAGCCCGTGAACTAAGAATTGTTTTAAGGACTACAATAAGAGCAATAACA
Organism: Struthidea cinerea; assembly: GCA_013397865.1. Classification (NCBI taxonomy): domain Eukaryota; kingdom Metazoa; phylum Chordata; class Aves; order Passeriformes; family Corcoracidae; genus Struthidea; species Struthidea cinerea. The sequence goes on along the minus strand of VZTI01004934.1, from coordinate 3,872,743 downwards.
TGGACTAGAAAAATAGCTTTGGGGACATATCTAAGTGAAAACTCGTGATTATTAATTGTCCCTTAACTTTATGGGGAAGTTAATTTTCTGGAAACAGTCACATTAGTGAGTGTTTTTCCCTGAAACACTTAAATGAAATGGTGCTGCTGGAGAGCAGTAAAACAATAAAACTTAGGAAGTTTAAAAACTGGAAATGACTTCTTGTAAAAAGACTTTTCTGGAGTTATGTGACTGTTAAAGCCCAGCAGTGCCTGTCAGAACACAGCAGGGGCTGGTGGCTCCTTCTGGGCTGGGGTGTTCTGTGCCCAGCTGGGTATCTGGCCTTTCCCACCCTCTCCTTGCCTCAGCTGGCACCTTCTGGGCTCTTCAGGGGGACAATTCTTGTCAGTAGCTTGACAGAAAATTACCCAGATTTGTTTTCTGTGCCAGTGAAGTGACAGCAAAGCCCAGTGAGTAATGAGAGGACAGAAGGTGAGTGCTGTGAGCAGGGGCCAGTTAGCAGGAGAGCTCCAGGGAGCTCTCCTCCTTGCTTGAGGAATGGGCTCTTAGATCAGACTGCCATGTCTCTTAAAAGTGCAGCCTCAAAGCCAGCTGTGAAAAAGCTGTCCTCTCCATGAGGCTATGCACAAAGAATAAACTGCTCCCTGCTCTCTGCAGCAACATTCCTTATAGCCTCGCTTCTGCCAGGTCTTTCGAGGGACACGCTGGATGTTGCACTTTTGAAAAGCAGGCACAGAAGCCCACGTGCTGATAGTTTGGATCTGGATAGCGCTGGAGTAACCCTTAGATGTAATTGCCACCCGTGGTGGAAACATCTTACCACAGCATCACAAAGCAAATTTCCCATGTTACATTCTTGGAAACGGCACGCTTGACTTGTACCATTCAGGTAAACACTCGTTCTTCCAATCTCTTCAGAATAATTCCCCAGGTTTTGTCTCCATTTTTCCACTTCTTCCTTAATGTGTTCATCTGTAAAGTAATATAAAAGTGTAAAATAAGCATCATCCATACCTCATATTAATGACACTTCAGTGAATACAAGCCTTAGAATAAAAAAAGCACTCATGATTCTAAAGGTTACACTTTTCCTAAAAGCTTCTCAAGCAACGTGGCAACTGTATTCACTTCAAAAAAAGCCTGTGATGGGAGAAGGCAGGACAGGACAATGAAGGGAATAAGCCAGTCCTGTGCCACAGCAAGGTTATCTCCTCTCTACTTTTGCCCAGCCCTGTTCTAACCTCTGACTGATGGGGTTTCTAGTACCTACCTTGACAGGTGAGAGAAATTTTAATATACAAGCGAGATTGGTCTTTGACATTACTTTTTTCCCCTCTCTTTAATGTTGTGCTAAAAGGAAAAACTAGCTGAAATATCAATGTCAAGGAATAAGCCCTTTATAGAAATTAATTCTCTATGCACATCTGTCTCTTGGGTGAAAATTTAATTATTTCAGAAAAAAACCAAAGATACTTGTACATGCAGACAGATGTCACAACTATTTTATATCAGCTATTAGTTTTAATCAATTTGCTCCCACCTGTCAGCAAGAACAACATTTATAAAATTATACCACCGATGTATCTGAATTTTTACTTTTACTGACTTCAGAGAGAGAATGTAAAGTCTCTTTATATCATCTCACTACATTAATAGGTCACTGAGAATAACACAGTAAATATCTATGAACAAATAATTTTTAAATGATTTGTTTTACAAATACTCAGGTAGAACCTAGAAAGTCTGATAAAAGCTCAGATCTTCATACAGCAAGCACTGGAGAAAAAACAGAGATTAGAAAACCAGCCCTGGGTAATTACAGAGCTGACAAAAAAACCGTTAACAGATCTCAGATGGAGTTACAAACAAAAACTGACAGACTCTCTTCCTCCCACTTCTTTAAATGTTTCAGAGTTAAAACGTTGAACTGCACTGCATACAAGAACTCATGGGTTTGTATATTATATTTGCACGTTGGCAGAGTAGTTGGTAGGGTACTTCAAGTTTTCCTGGAACATTTCCACTTTCTTGTATTGCTCTAAACTCTGTTCTGAAGAACCCAGCCTCTGGCAAAACAGTGTAAATTAGTCCTCATAATCTTTTAAATCACAATTACACGACTAGCTAAAACAGGTTCTACAAAGTGGTAAGGTATTGTATCACCCGAATTCTTACAAAAGGGCTTTCAGGGATTTTAAATAGATAAAAAACACTCTGAATACGTGCATATTCAACTGTAACACAGCCTGAACCCTACACAGAAGAGAACAGCAACCTCAGAAAGAAAGCTGAATTCTTATTCAGACCTTGTATTTAACATGACGAGACTTGAATTGTAGCAGAGTGCTGCAGGCAAACTCAAGTGCCTGCTCCACATACCTTCAGGGATACTGCTGTCCAGCAGAATGGGGTTTCCAACTGCTTCAACTACATTTCCTTTCTTGTCAAATGTAACATTTAAGTAACCAAGATATTTTCCATAAGCGTAAGCTTGTACAACTGGCACCTTCCTCCCATCATCTGAGTCAACCATGAATGGATACGGGCCAGCTGGCAGTTCAGTAGAGGGTGGGGTGCCTGCACAGAACAAGCATGAGAAGTGGATCTTCAGCTCATGTGACCTTCAAGGAATTGCTACAGTGACATTTCAAATGTTTCTCAGCCTTAAAAAACACAGATAGGATAGAAACAGCCATGACCGTACTGGACGACAAGCACACGTTTGGTTGCTCGGTTATCTCGTAGCAGACGGTGTTGTTTTCAGCACACGAACCCAAACAACTGCCACAGTGCTTTTTAAGTTATGACAGCACACTCCGCCATGACATCGCGTCACAACAGCAACACAGCAACTTTTCATTCCAGTTACTGCAATCTAAACCCCTCAGTAATGCAAACATTCCAGGCACTGGGTGAAAAGTTTATTGTTGAGCCTTCATTCGACGTTATTGTGCATCAGATAGAAAATAAGAATCTTAATAAATCATACATCAGACTTCTTGATCTGAAAAAGTCTAAAGTATTTTTACTGTTAATAAGCAGATAGAATACCTACAAGCAGTTCTGTGAATTTGTACATACAGCCAGCTGATTTTTTTTTTTTTCACTATACCAGACAGCCTCCAAAATTCCAGACAGGCTGCAAACTCTCTGCAAAAACAAACTTCATTAGCATTAAAGTTGTGTAGTCATGGATTTAAAACTACTATCGACCTGCAAAGTCTGAAAGGTGACTAGATGGAGGACTTGGAAACAGATTAAGGCAAGGCACTGGCAGAAAAGAAGAGATAGCTCAATCGGCGTAGGCTGCCATCGGATTTAGAAACCACACAGGACAGAAAGCAGCAAAGAAAACTGGAACTGCACAGCACAGCTCTTGCCTCAAGGGTACCAGCCTTCTCCGTGTCTCCTTGACGTTATCTGAGTAGTGAAAATATTATCTCAGTAGTATCTCTCCCTGCTGTTATTCCTGTCATTATTTCTACCCCACTGTCAGACCAAGGCTGGGTAGCTCCAAGAGCCATCATGTGCTGTGTGACAGAGCTCACTCAGAGCCTCCTCCTTATTCCTGTCCCAAAGGCTTTGCCATTTCCCATCCAGGTGTTGGTGAGCGCTGGGGTGCTGGCAAGGCAGGGGCACAGGGGAGCAGGTGCAGGGGACATGGATCCACAGGAAAGTAGGCTGTTCACTTCCACTGCTCACAGAACAACTTGTTTCCTTCCATTTACAGTTGTTTATGTAATATTAAGTCCTAGGATAAGCAATATGATAAATATTCCTTTTAGAATTTGAATATGATTCACATTCCTCTCTAATCCCTCCTATTCTCCAGGGAGAAGAGGCGCAACAAACTGCAAGCTGAACCAAACTTACCACAGAACTAGCTTTTCTACTTTCAGCCAGGCCAACAGAGCTGGTTTCTTGGAGTGCCACTTAACTATTCATTTTTTTGGGGAAGAATTTAAGAAATCCTGTAGCTAATGAGGACTCTGCAGGATTTACGCAGGCAAAAATGGCTTTGGGGTTTTTGAATTGAAAAAGGAATCAGTTTTGATTTCTTGCCCTTCTTTAGTCCTCAAATGAACAGAGCATTAAAAAGTTATTCTTTCTAGGCATTATTTTAGTTTATATCAGCTGTGTGTGGTAAAGTGCTTGTCCAGAGTCTTACTCATATTTCTAAAGAAATACTTTCTGATACTGATACTTCCTTGCAGGATTGATTATCACTATGACATCTTTCCCTTGTAAGAGAGATGTGTTCCTTCCGAAGTGCAAAGACTATTCAGTGCATCTTACCTCAAAGAACACAGCGGTAGAATTCATGATCAGTCAAGGCATGAGATGCTGTTTCATTACAAATGCACAAGCTCATACTGGGTGACTGAAGAACCTGTAACATTTTCCTATCCTCATACCCTGTTTTAGCCAACACACTACATTTTCAGAACATCAGTTCTGATGAAAACCAGAAATTAAACTGCTCTAATCCAAAACTACCACTGCTGTTTGAATCAGTTCTACAAATCAAATGCACACCTGAACAAGTCAGGACAATATTTGCCTTATAACCTGTGGATAAACCAGAGATTGGCAAATGTCTTGGAGACAGGCTGGACTAGTCCAAGATGAAAGTAAGATTTCTCTCATGGGCAGTATGTCTCTAAACCTCTGTGACAGATAGAACAGGCTGAACAGCTCATACTTCTCCACTTAGACTGAGCTGAAACATTCTCCCAGATTCTGCTGCCAGTTATTGATTACACCTCTTAATTTAAATGAGATCTTATAAGCTTAATATATGCATCGAGACATGCACAAAGATATTTCAAATCAGATGTTTTACTCTGCAGGGAAATCACCTCCACAGATACGGCTGTTTCTCTGTAAATGTTGACTGATGGCTTTGACTCAGCAGGACATGGTCCACAAATGCACTCGTGATGCTCCTGAATGGGTGAGCAGGTGCTTCACAGCACTGCGGAAAAAATTATATGCTCAGACCACATTCTGTCAAAAATCATATTTTGACTAAATAAATAGATAGATATTTTTGGTGTATCTCCCCCAGACATTACTTCTTTTTTTATTGTTCTCAACTTGCCAGTATTAATAAAAAAAGTAAGACAGTCTTGTTTTATCAAAACAGTAGAGCCCTTGGAAAAGGGACCAGAACTCATTCCCAGCTGAGGTCTTTAACCCCAAGTCTGCAGATTCTCACACTGCGTGCTCTCTCTTCTTGTGAATCTTGGACAGCTTCAAATGGGGAGGGGTGGAACAGTTTGACATAGTCTAGTCTGACAGCAGGCTACTCTCTGGGATGACAAGAGGTGTGCTTGTGAACTCCTGCAGATCTAGGCAGGATGTGAACTCAGATGTCTCAGCTCCTGCAGCACTTTACATCATGATTCCAAATTGTGACAAGTAGCACCTCTTTGGATCACACCCAATAAGATATTTTGACTACTATGGCTACCACTATGAGGCACAAGCTCTCTACAGGCATCGACAAACAACGACTGTGCAAAAGAATATGGATTCCACAGTGTAAACACCCACAATGAATGCACGCTTTGGATATGGAATCCATCCTTGCTTTTCCCATCCCAAAAATAATTCAATAAAAATGCAGGCTGCACCCCAGGACAAGAGCAAGGTCTCTGTGGGATGCTCAGGTTGTGCAGGTCAGTGTTGGAATGCCCTGCTAGAGGCTGTTGTGGAAGTTGAAGGTAGCCAAGAGGAGATGGAGCCAGTAAATATCAAGACACCACTCCTGTCTTGGGGAGTCCCTGAGCTGCAAGTTGGTGGGAAACATGGGCAGATCTGAGTAAAGTATCTCCACAGGGTAATCTAGTCCCCTCAGCCATTTAGACATGTGGTATTGGGATGGTCCACCCTCTTGCTTGTTCCAGTTTGGCTACTTCTCTGCTGCACCTCTATGCAAAGTGTTTGTGAGCTCTGACTTGTAGGTAGGTGTGTAAATGCTTTGTGTCTCCATCTTAGTCACCAAAGTTATTCCCTGAGGCCAAATTCAAGAGATGTTCTGATCTGCTCAGTGTATAACTGTGGCATGCAAGTGTTTCCTTTTAATAAGTGAGATAACAAAAGGTTATCTGCTTGTCCAGACAAGACAAAAAAGGCATGAGAAACAGAGAGGAGATGGATCGGGAGAGGAGAGGATGATGGACAGCACAAACCTTTTAAGTGGTTAAGTTCATAGGGTATATAATGTTATCCCCATGACTAGGGCACATGGGAAATTTTTTTGAAAATTACAGAAAGTTCCCATTATAGTCTCAACCAGTTGTTAAAGTTTCTGCTAAATTTAAAGAACTTTAAAAATTCAATCAAACAGAACAACAAAACAGCCTCTCTTTTACTCATGTCCTTACACTCTGGGGAAGGTAACAGCATTGGGGAAGCTACTGATGGTATTGCCTAAAGTAGCATTACTGCAGGAGAAATCAGATCAGCAATGTTTATCTCTGGAATGACATCTGCCTCTAGAGAAAAGAAGAATAAAGTCAGAGATTAAAAGAGGGATTGAAATAATCAGATGAAACTTGGGGAAAGTATTTTAATGGCAGGCTAAATGGAGACCTATAGAATCAGATTACAGAGAAAATCAACACTGGTAGCAGTTTTGAAGTCTTCTATGACTGATTTTTCTGGTTAAGTCACATACATGTTTAAAAGTAGACAACTAATTTACTCCTTTATAGGTATGAGCTTGAAAGAGGTACAGTATGTTTAGCAGTAATTTACAACTATTACTACTTTTGTTCCTCTTCCCCACTTTGTATAGACCACCTGGAACATCCAGCATTATGGAACCTCTCAGTGAGTCACAGTACTTGGTGTGCACAGTCTGTTTTGAATTGGTTTCTTCCATGGAAGCTACGGATGTGTACCAGCTATGAGCCTGGCTGAGTGCAGCCAGCAGTAAGCTATACTGGTGAAAGTTCTCTGAGTCTAAAGACAAACAGTTTCAGCTTAGCTTTAGAAGCAGTATTTTAGTAGGAAGTAAAATACCTGTATAGAGAAACGTGTTTGTATGTCCTCCAATCACAACATCCACTCCTTTCACTTTTTGGGCAATATTTTTGTCCACGGTAAAACCAGAATGTCCTAGTGCAATTATTTTGTTCACTCCCATGGCAGTAAGTTTATTCACTTGCAGTTGCAATGCTTCAATTTCATCTTCAAAGATTATATTATCCCCTTAAAACAAAAAAAAAGAAAAAGAAAAAAGAAAATAATTTACTTACAAAGTACCTTAACTGGTAGTTTACAAAAGAGGTAGTTGATATCAGACACCAGTTTGTATAATTAACGGAACTCTGAATGGCAGTGCCTTTCAAACATCCTTAGCTGGTTCAAGCTCTTGAGCTGAGTCAGTCTCTCAGGAGCACCTATGTGCTTAATACAACATTTCTGCAACAAGCCGTATGTACTCGACTAGATTAAATAAGTAATAACTCCATAAAAACATTCAGTGACACCAATTGTAGGATCAAAAATTGAATGGCTTTTATTATTTAACTAGAGAAAGGAAATGAAATGTGTCAGTGTTTGCATATAAACACTTGTATTCTATTGTAAATGTTTTTTCTTCCCAAACTGCATTTCTTTGAGATCTTCTGTCTTCTCCCAAGCTAAATCTCTCTTTCTTTTTACTCCACACTCATCTTGTTCTTTCCTTTATCTCCCCTCCTCAAGGCTTTAAACAGCAGCTTCTTCAAAGTCCCCCACCAAACTCTGGATTGCCTTTTTATTTTAATTATCTCACCTAATGTGAGCCACTCTCAGTAATACCAATACAGCACAGCACACATCTGAGATACCATCCTGAAATGACAGCATGAGGAATGGAAAGTCTGGAAAGGAGAAACCTTTTCTGGACAAGAATGTTGGGAAACTGACAACCTTTCTGCAAGTTTTCTGTGCCTGCAGAAATTACTCTAACGTGACAAACAGTTACATGAGTTCTAGAATAACAGGCATTCTTATCCTGGGCATGCTGGGTTGGGTTGCACAAAAGGATTTCCTATGTAAGAGGCTAATTTCTCTGACAAAGTTTTAAGAATAGAGTTTAAGGACAGACTCAACCAACCATAAACTTAGACCTTCTGGTGAAGACAACTGAGTGACTTTTCTACCAACTCCTCCTCTACCTATTTCCTCTCCTTCCTGCAGAGTTTTTGATCAAATCATTTTGAAATATGCCTTTGAAGTAGAAAGATTTCATAACAAAGGGAGGAGTGAAACGAATTCACAATACACTGCAACATGTTTCAGGAAATGAGGAGGAAGCTGCTACAATGGAAGAGATAAAAGAGGGTTACATAAATTGGTTCACCACCAGACCCATTGAATAGTTCTGTTTGTGCCAGAGGGAATCTCTGTACTGCACGTTGCAGAGTGCATTGTGCAGGGCATCCCCACGTTTTCTTCCTGCGGACCTCTTCTCAGAATCAAAGAGTCAGAAGTTAATTGAGGTTGGAAGAGACCTCTGGGAGCCATGTTGTCCAAAACCCACTCAAAGCAGGAACTGAAAGCCAAATGAGGATGCTCAGGATCTAGTCTGAGCAAGCTGAAATTCCAGCCTCTCTGGGAAACCTGTTTAATGGCTTAACCATGCTTACCATGACAGATTTTTTCCTTACGTCCCACCATAATTTCCTGTGGTACTGCTTGAGCCCATTGTTTCTTGTTCTTTCTCTTCCCCTCTGGGAAGTGTCTGCCCCTGTCTTCCCTATAAATTCCCTTACACCAGTGGAAGGCTGCACTTGGCTCCCTCTTAGCCTTCCTTCTCCAGGCTGAAGGAAGCCACTGGCTTCAGCCCCTCTTTGTACGTCCTTGCGTTTGACAGCAGCTGGGCCTGATGCAGAGCTGCTGGCAGAAAGGGAAGTGTGAGAAACGATCCCTGAGCGCAGGCTCTTCACGTACTCCTCTCACCACCACGGACCAGCTGCACCCCACAGCCTGGGGACCAGTTCTGCAAAGAGAGCTGAGCTCTTGAAACAAAGAGCAGGAACGAGCCACTGACGAGCTGTGCCAGCATGCAGGTGCCTGCGGGTTAACTTGTCCCATGGCATGTAGCCAGGCGGCCCATGACAACCAAACGCTCCCCATCAGCACCAGCTCTGTTATCCCTCTACACCACTGCAGCCTACAAATGCACCACACATTGTAGATGTATTATTATTAATCTTCAGCCCACAGAAACATAGAATCCTTTAGGCTGGAAAATGCCTCTAAGATGATAAGAGTCCAACCATTAACCCAGCACTGCCAAGTCCACCACTAAACTGTGTCCCTAAGTGCCACGTCTACACCTCCAGGGATGGTGACTCCCGCATTTCCCTAGGCAGTCTGTTCCAGTGCTTCACAACCCTTTCCAAGAAAACTTCTTTCCTAAAATCCAGTGTAAACCTCTCCTGGCAAAACTTTGGGGGCATTTCCTCTTGACCTATCAGTTGTTACTTAGGAGAAGGATGCTGTTCCCCATCTTGCTACACCCTTCTTTCAGGTAGTTGTAGAGAAAAGGCGTTAAACCAAACCAACCTGCTTCCATAATGAGGGGAAAAACAAGGCCTGTCCCATGCAGGTAAGCCCATCCCTGTCCCAGGACAGTTATGTCAGGACAGGCAGACACCAGAGCTCAGGTGGGTCACCCCACTGCCAATCCATCATCCACTGATCTCCTATTGTCTACCTTGCCCTCAGGGGATTCTGCTTGGGGCTGGAGGGGTTTCTTGCACCCCTTTCTCCATGGCCTAGCCATGGCATTGCACACAGCTTTGCTTCCTAGTCGTCTGAGTAGTTGACGTAATCGAGATGAAATGGGCCAGCAGGTTTGGAAGTTATGCAGTGGGGGACTGTAAGAGCGCTGACACGGTGTTCAATTCTGTAAGAAGCCAGGCAAAAAGCAATAAACTGCTTAGCACTCATCTGTGCATTTTTCAAAACAAACTGAATCAAAATGACTAACTTATTGCTCATGTCCATATTTCACTTCTCTTCCAAGGGTTTAAGCTGGTGTGGCATACTATTATCTTTTTAGATGAGGTAGAGTTTCAGAAAAAACATTCAAACTGGTACAACTGAACAAGGAAAAAGAACTGGCTGCCTGCTAAAAATATTATGCAAGATAGCCAGAATAAAGTGGAATAAATGCAATTTAAAATTCCATTTTAGAAAATGCTGCCAAGTTTATAGTTTTAGTAAATATTTTGCTGCCTGTAGGGTTACAGAGTAAGTAGGTTTGAGTTTACACTTTATACAAAAATACAATGGCCCAAACAACACTACAGAACTAAAGCAGATGGGCTGGAACCACCAAATACTAGAAAGATGGCCTTGTGATTATCAGTTCAAAGCAAATACACAGATAACTGTGTCTATGTGCCAAGTTATGAGCAAGTCTTGCAGGACATGGAAAAATCTGCTGGGCACTCAGCTGAGATAGCTGTACGTAGCAAAACAGAGAACTCCGGAAAAACTGCCTATCTGTAATCTGGCTGTAATCTATAAATGTGTTCCCCATCCCTACGGTTTCCAAGCAGAGACATCAACAGTATCTTCAGCAGAGATTAGTTGGTCCTTCCCAGTGGAAACACTGAGATTTAAGGACTTCATACTCTGTTCAAGTCTGTTGATAACCTTTTTTAAGCAGACTATGAGAAGTATGAGTTGTAATTTCATAGTTGGTTGGAAGTTATTGAGATTTAATAATAGAAGAAATCACACTCACAAAATACTTCCACAGAAGGCAGTAATGTAGGAATTCATGTTTCAGCATTCTTAAGCTTCCTGTTTGCCTTGAGAATGCCCTAGGAGTGCAGAGCATGCCAAAGCACATAGAGGCAGAGAAAACAGAATCATCTGGAACAAGTGTGTAGAGATAAGCAAGGTGCCAAAAATTCGCAGGGTCCCTTATTAATTGAAAATAAGGAACTAGGTTGATAATGATTTAGCCACCAAACCATGTCTGCCATGATTTTATCAGTCTGAAGGATTGCTAAGTCATGGGCAATATATAGTCACTGAGCTATATTAACCTGTCCTGAGTTCACATTTTCAAAGCTTCCAAATGTTCCTCCACACACTGCTTTCAAAAAGGCAAAAACAGAAAACTGTAAAAACTCTGACCACTACAAATGTTGCTGTTAGAATTTGCTCTGCTTTTTGCTCAGCTACACTGTGGGATATAATTCCTTAGGGGTGCTTCGGCTCCATCTACGGAGCTAACAAGACTTGCCTTTTAACACTGTTTTTTTTTCTAGCTGTGGTCTCTTACAATGTCTCAGCATACTGAGGCATTGGATATGATGTCTAAATGTTATTGGAAATTTATTCAAATGCTTCATAGAATCGCTCCAACACTATCTGGATTTTCACCTAGTGTATTTATTTGCAAGAAAGTTACTTTGGTGATCTCACTGCCCCAACACAGGTGTTTGGAAGAAGAGTGGCAGCAGATTCTATTAATCCCTAATGGAGGACAATGTTGAAAATCCTTATTCAAACTTGGCATGATGTCAGATGATATCTACCCTCACGCCCTCAGGCACAGGTAAAATTCTATTGCCTACACAAAATACAGATCAATTCTCTTCTTTGCTGGGGAAAAAAAAAGGACAGGAATCCAAAACCACATCACTGCGAAATAGAACTGAGATCAATAAGTCTATTCAGACCTCAGATGTCCCTTTCTTGACAGCATTGGCATTAAAAAATACAGAAGGAGTAGTTTTATATTCTAATACTTCCTCAAAGTATTGAATATTCCTTTTGTCAGGAAAACAATGCCCTATTTCTGTATTACCAAGCAATACAAATGGAAATAATAATATTAAGTCCCTTTTCAATGTGAAAGTGTTTTAAACTAGTGCTTAGAGCATCCCTAACTGCAAAACCCAGGGAAGAAACTCTGCTTTTGTCACATGTGGGCTGAGCTCTGAGCAGGCAGTGACTCATATCTCCTACAGCTGATTTTAATGTGTTTCTCATTCCAGTAGACCATTTTATTTTACTAAAAAAACCAAACCCAAACAAAACCCTCATCAAACCAAACCTCCTGAAATGCTGGAAAAAATAGTCAGAAATTGAGAAGCCTTTTTCCTCATCAATTCTAATTTTACTCATGAGTGAAGCAATTGTGGTAAAAGCTGAATGGGTGTTCCTTCTGTAGTCTAATTTCTGCAAACATTTTGAGAGACTAAAAACATCTTGGGCAACTTTTGCTTCAAAAACAAGCATGAACCTCTCCTGGTTTTTTGGCATGGAGGCATCCAAGAACAAAATTTCAACACACAGAGAAATGTCACACTTCAGGCTAGAGACAAGCTGTATTCATGTTTTAACTTTTTTAAAATGGATAAATAACAATAAAGTATAATGGAATATAACTTTAAAAACCCCAACGGCCCCTGAGCTCTTCTGCAATCTCACGGACTTTCTGATAGTCTTACATATGGTCTAGGTCTGTATGAAAATGGGTTGTAATGTCGGCAAGAGTTTTTTAAGGTTAAAAATCAGGCAAAGTTGAGTAGTAAAAGTAAATACTGATAAAACAACAGACTTCCTACTTTTCAGCTGAAAACATTCATCTTTGCATTTAAAAAAGTAGGCAAGTAACAAAATAGTAACAAAGGACATAAATTTATATACTAAAGAAAACATACCTGGCTGTGAAAGAAAAGCAGTTTCCCTTGTAGTATAGCCAACAATTCCAACTGATTCTGAGTCAAAATGAACTATTTTAAAAGGATGAACATACTTCATCATTTCATTTGCTAATGGAGTTCGCCCTTTAATATTTGCACTCAGGACTGTAAAATTTGCATTTTTAAGAAGAGGATCCAATAATCCACTCACACCTTCGTCAAACTCATGGTTACCCAAAGCCTGCGAAAAGCAAGAAGAAAATATGAGACCCTACCTCAAATATTCAGTGTAAACAGTCTCATATACATGGTATGTTTGAGAAAACAAAGTCTATGTTCTATGAAAGAAAACCCTAACTGGTCTAAACCAACACATTCCTGTTTCTCATGAACACAGAAGTGGTTGGGTTATTTTTCTTTTTAGATGTAGGTTTTTGCTTTTCAGACTCTCTTACATGAATACAGATGTGAAAGTCAAAATCCAAAACCTGTTTGTGACTGTGTACCAGATCAAAACCCACTCATTCTACATCCTGTAGCTCTAAAAAAGAGGATTAACAATAGCCAGAAAGGAAAACATATATTTTGTGTATGGAAAATACAGTGTTTAAATACTGAAGAAAATCCTAAATATCAATGACAATATTTGTTATCTTTAAATAAAAAGTGCATTTTAAGAGCTTTGTGCTTGGACTACAGTTTTAAAAACATATTTATTTTGCATTTAGTAAAGATTCTTCTGCGCTTTGACATGCAGCAAGAAAATACCATTTTCTATCCACCACGGATATCATTACCTGCCTGTGGAAGACCTAATGTTTATCAGTTAGAGAGAATCCCCACAGACAATCCATAGCGGGTGTGTGCACACAGGCGGGTGTGAGCTCAGCACTGCGAAGCGTCAAGACCGCCACACGAACTCAGCAGTCCAGTTTATTTATTAGCAAGGTAATACCAGCCAGATGAGAATATTTGGTTTTCCCAGGCTGGTTAAGCAGAAAAGGGACTTACCTGGAGGAAAATTTCTCCTACTTGCCCATTTTTCATGCTCAGGCTGTGTTGCCACATGCCTGTGCCTGAAAGTTTGGTGATAAGCCAGCAAAACCTCCATAGGTGGCACGCAAGGACTTTGTAGCATATTTAAGTGTTAGGGAAGGAAAAGATGTATCCACAGAAACACAATAATTGTGTAACCTGGTACATGATAAGTTCATAGGAGGTTTCAGGTTGCATCTGGAGCAAAGCACATAAGAGGTATTAAAGCCAATGGGCCAACTCTTCCAGGCAAAAGTGTGCTCTTAATTTCATTCTGAGATGAAGTGGGGAAAGCTGCATTCATCATCTCAGAAGGCTTATATATCCTTCTGTTCTACTTAACCCACACACCCAGCTGTGCGTGCTCCAACTTTTATTCTCTAAATGGATGTATTAACCCTGGTCATGTTCCAAACCAAGCAGGACCTTGAAGCCACCACAGGCATAGGAGCTCAGTATTTTCAATTAATTGATTGGCAGTGTCTTTCTTTTGGGACAGACAAAGACTCTTGACTCCTTTTACCCTTTTACAGGCAGGTAGTCGATGGCTCTGTGGAAATTTCAGGATATCAGCAGTAACTTGCACTGGAAATCAGCTGCTCCTGCTGACACTGGTGAGAACACTACTCACATCCTTGGGAAGGAGCCAAATTGTTTGCACGGTGCTGCAGCAGTTTTCCAAAAGAACCAAGAACTATCCCTAAAAGAATCCTGACTTGGGAAGACACAATACACTCCAACTATGTTCCATTTCTAACTGTATTCTAATTGCAATCTAATTTGCTGTTTAAAAAAAATACTAATAAAGAAAAAAAAATGACATGCATTTTGATGCTGTCTGGATGTTCTGAAAAGATGTCTGTGGACTGGTAGAGTGTATCAGAAGGGTAACAAGCTCTTTTCTTTTGGCTGGTACACATGCCTTCTGTTCCTCCTAAATATGCAATTAAACCCCAATTAAAAAGGTTGCAAATTAATTAAGAAATTGAATTGGGTGTAACTGCCACCAGCTTGTTGGGGAAAAAAACCAAAACCGTAACCCAACCAACCAGTTAGGAAAGCTTGTTTCTTTTGGCTTTGTGTCTTGCATTTGGATTGTTTCATGTCCATCAGGACACTAGCTTTAATCAAAACTTTTCCCATGGTGTGGGTGGTTACAAAGTTGATCGTGAGAAATCACTGGTGGCTAATAATACAGTTTTATTTTTGATGCAACTCCTCCTCTGTGGAGGAAGATGTGGACCATTTTGTGTTCCTAATACTCTGCCTAACTACCCTTACACCCAGAGCTCCTAGGACTCTGTACCTGTGCAATATCCCTTCACCAAATCTGAATCTGTTGGCCAGCGTAAGTGTAAGTCACAAGGGGGAATAAACAGAAATATTCAGGCACACAGCATGTGATTATATAATCCTCTTTTTCACAAGGAGCAAGTCTAAAAATATTTCAGAATCAGGATACAAATTAACAGAAGGATGCAACTTAAAAATAAAGCTAGAAAACTTCCATTGCCCCTCCAAATACTGTCTTTGAGGTATGTAAATTGGATTTCAGTCTTAATTACACGAGAAAAAAATGCTAGTGCCATAAAAATTTTTGGAAGGCAATGAAACAGTAGAAAACAGACTGGAGTTGATAACAAGTATAAATGAGAAAAAGGTAAACTTAAAAAAATTTCTCCTATTTGTGGAGCAAACCTCTAATGCTTCCAGGCTGTCCTAAATCCTCCTATGGCTCCTGCCCGCATCCTGCAACAACTTTAATGACTCATGGTCCCTCCTTCATCCTGTTTGTAATCCTAGTCCTGTAGCTCACTTCTGAACATTTCAATAATCCCCACCCCCTTCTGTCAGGGATGAGACTTCCCAAATTTTGCTTAAAGAAACCCTAGCTCACCCTTCTCAGTGCGGCTCTTACCTTGCTCCCTGTGCCCCCAACCAGCCACCATCACCACTGCACGGCCCCCCATGGTCCACAGACAGAAGAATAGAAACAGATGCTTCAGCTCTGCCTAACACTCAGCATCTGTTCCTCAGGCTCTTGGGTAGCGGAGAAAGACTGAGAAGCTACAGAACGTTTAGCGCCTATCCTGTCACCTTCTATTCAAATTATAATAAGCAGCCCTTCCACAGAGAACAAGTGGTTGACAACTTCACCTAAGGCATTCACATCTGGCACAAGCCTCTGGCTCTCTGGTATGGGGTGGGTTTATTTTTAAAGCTTATTCTGATGAAAAAGCTCATGGTGTCTCCAAAAACAGGTGCTTCCTACATAACACGTTTCTAAAACTGAACACTACTTCAACACTGCCTGAAAAAATTTCTTCTTGTGATATGATCAGGAACTGTACAGGCTCACAGGCTGCCCATGAACCAGTTAAACCAGCAAGCACAAGTTTGAAAAATGACAGACAGCAGAAAACTTTGTGAAGGAAGGTAGGAAAAACCACCTCAAGCTATTTCTTCACTGCAGAATCCCAAGGTGCTCCCCAGCTCTCAGTGAGGATGAGTCCTGAGTGCACACACTCCGCTCCATCATCATTGGGAGGAACGACTCTGTTAATATTAGTTTCACAATTAGGAAACCGTTCACTAGGGCATGTGAACAGGGAGCAGTATTCTCCACAGACCTCTCTGTCTGGTGTTTAGCCTAAGAAAGTGCACTGGGGCATGGCTTTCCCTTCCACAGCTGTCCTGAGGCAGAAGGAATACACAGGTGAAGCCATTTTTACCTGGAAAAGAAAGCACAGTCCTTTCCAGACAAAGCAAAAAAAGATGAAGACAGAGGATGTGATATGCCCAGAAGATTTTCCCCTCAAGCTGTCAATTGCGATGAAATAAATATCCAGTCACTCTCAAAACAGCTGTCATGCTCAAACATAACTTTAATCTCTCTCCTTTCTGGGGTTTGACACAAGCAAAATAAGCCACTGCCCTGAGACAAAAGATTTCAGGACATGGAGTGACATCCCCCAATCTCGGCCACAGATTCTACCTTCCTCTCAGCACTTCGATGACCAAAAGACACAGAGTAAAGGTGCAGGATTAGCACAGTATCAAAGACCTTCCTCACTAATGTGCTGTTTCAGTCTCTGGGCTGTTTGTACACTGCCCCTTATATCCGATCATGACTGCAGCTCTGATGGGACTGGACACAACCAAGGTGGGATTGATGAAAACTAAAAACCTCCACCCTTAGAACTTGCACTGCCAACGTGTGCCATCTGTCCCTTCCCGCAGGACCGAAGCAGGACAGGCTGCGAGCCTCAGGCAGAGTTAACTCCTCTGTCGCAGACCAGACTCTTCGGCCGCCTTTTTCTGGGATCATTTCCATGGCTTGCCAACACCTCTCCAATAGAGCCCGTCCAGCTCCTTGCCCGCCCTCAGTCCCTACATCTTCTAAGGAGAGCTCTTCCATTGCATCACTCTGTGTAGCCTTGCCATCATTTCCCGGTTTCTGGCTGCCCGTGGGGCTGCCAGCTCACGACTGAATTCGGCCGGGAGCCCGTCACCCAGCACATCACCTCCCTTGTGCTCGCCTGCCTTCCAGCTGCCTTTGGCCACGGTTTTAGCATTACCTACAGCCTTTTCTTATGCAACTTTACGCACTGAAGGAGGCGGCAATGCGAAAAACCGGCAGCGGGCAAGGAAAGGCAGGGATAGACCCAGCACCCAAGGGGAGAGAGAGAGGGAGGCAGGGGAAGCCTCTTCCCTCAGCCCGCTTTACCATGGCATCGTAGCGCAGGAGATTCATGAAGTGGACCGCCTCCCGGCCCTTGAAGCGGGAGAACCACACGGTGCCCTGGTACTGGTCCCCGGCGTCCAGCAGCAGCACGTTGCGGTGCGCGGCCCGCTCCGCCGCCACC
>VZTI01004934.1:3819459-3845271 GCA_013397865.1 Struthidea cinerea | reverse complement strand
TTTTTTTTTTTTTTTTTTTTAATTTGGAAGTGCACACCATTTCGAATTTTAGCTAAATTATTCTTTAATAGGTGGAAAAGTGTTAAGGTCAAAATAAAATTCCTTGTCCTTTTTTTTAGTGGACCTGTTTTATTTTCTATTCAGGTTATTTGTTCATGAAAATATCTAAAGTGGTGCCCTTTGGCTGGTTTTAGAGTAGGACTTCCAGTTTTCTGCTACAAACCTTTCCTGCAGAGCTGTGATGCCACTTGCCTGGGGTGTGTATATGCAAGTCACCCATCAGGCTCACAGATGACATCAGGCCTGTGGGTGACAGCAACAAAATCACAGAATCAATTAGGTTGGAAAAGACCTTTGAGATCATCAAGTCAAACCTATGGCTCAACTCCATCTTGTCAACAGGACCATGACACTGAGTGCCACATCTTGTCTTTCCTTTACCATCTCCAGGGATGGTGACTCCACCACCTTCCAGGGCAGCTCACTCCAATGTCCAATCACCTTTTCTGTGAAGAAATTCCTCCTAACGTCCAACTTAAACCTCCCCGGTGCAGTTTTAGACTATGTCCTCTTGTCCTGTCGCTGGTTGCTTGGGAGGAGAGGCCGACCCCCAGCTGCCTACACCCTCCTTTCAGGGAGCTGTAGAGAGTGATGATACCTCTGAGCTTCCTCTTCTCCAGGCTAAACATCCCCAGCTTCCTCAGCCACTCCTCATAAGACTTGTGCTCCAGACCCTTCCCCAGCTCCACATGGGAAAATGCATGAAAGTACAAAATTCACGTGGAGGGATATTTAGGCAAGAAGGCTGGCTCTGGACTAAGACGGATTTGGATCAAGCTCCGTGAGGTGCCAAGGACGCAGCATGGCCCTGAGGCTCGGCACGGCATCTCAGCGTCTTCAAAAGGGAGGTGTGGGTGGCAGTGGTAGATGTGTGGGAAAGGTTTATAGCGTGAAAATGGAAGTCCTGCTCTAAAACAAGCCCAAAGGCACAGCTTTAGACATTTTCATGAACCAGTAATCTGAATAGAAATTAAACGGGCCCACTGGAAAGTAGAAAGGATGTTTCATTTAAACCTGAACACTCTTCCACCAATTCAGCATAAATTAGCTAAAATTCCAAGTGATTTCCCAGGCCGTTTTCCTGCCTTTGCTAAGGCGGCTCCGAGCGCTCCAGGACACTCCGGGCACCCGCTGCCTTGCGCGCTCCCGAGGCACAGGCAGTGCCTGTGCGGCGGTGCCCGGGATCGCTGCCGGGCCGGCCCTTCCTGCGCTGCCCTCCGCGCCCGCGCTGCTCACCTGCGCGCCGCCGCTGCCTCCCGCCGCTGCGCAGCCACCGCGGGGTGGGATGCCGGCCGTGGCGGATTGCTGCGGGCAGCGAGCCCTCCGGCTGGGAAAGGCGATGGCTCTGCCGGCTCCGAGCTGCAGTGGCTCGGTCTTCCCCCGCTGCCTCCTTCTCGCAGCCCGGGGTGATCGCGGCGGAGGCTGAAGCCTTGGGTCGGGATGACCGTCGGGAGAGAATGCGCGGAACTTTGTTAGACGGCACGTGGCTAACTGGGGGCCGTGGCAGCTGAGGGGACACAGCAGCAGGTTTCCCCTTCCCCGTCGCTAGCGGGGGGCTTGCAGTGCCCTCTCCGAAGGGCGGTGCCGGGGCAGGAGCGGCCGGGGCAGAGCCGCTCTCCTGCCTCGGGTCCCGCACGGCCCGAGCAGGGCGCCTGCCTTCCCCTGCTCTCGCCCCAGAGCATCTCCTCCGGGGTGTAGAAACCCCTCAGGGACAAGGGCTTGAGGAGTTTTTCTTCAGACCGAGGCAGAACGAGCAATAGGAACCTCCTTTGCCTGCGAGGGAGAGCCCTCAGGGGCCTGGAGGCGCTCCCGGCTGCGTGCCCGCTCCTCCAGCGCTAGCCGGGCTGCTGGGCTTCACACGGGATCGCCAGGGCTCTCCACAAACGGATTTGCTGAGGAGATGCCTCATATTCCATCCAGGTCAATGTCTGGATAATCCCAGTCTGAATCTCAGATGGCTGCATTTCCGTGTGGAAAAGGGACACTACAATCACAGTATCCAAGTATTGCCTATTTCAGAATATATAGGGTTCTATGGTACATGTAAAACTCGAGTAAAATCTGTCGCAGAAACTTTCTGCTGGTCTCTTTCATTCGATGCTGTTGTCTCCTCCTGCTTTCCTCATCAGAGGGAAAATCTAAAAATGACATTTAGCTTAGATTTTAAAAATAACAATAAAATAAAGTAGCAGTGAGCAGAGCTTGTGCGTGTCTCTGCTAACAGGGTGCAACAGATCTAGGGCAAAATGGCTGCTGCCTTTGTACATCGGCATCAGTGATGCAGATGCGGGGCAAATGCACACAGCTCCCTGTTCCCCAGCCGTATTCCTTGATGCCACCCATCATCCCTTGCAAGTCTAAGGAGACGGGTTTTGTTCTGAAGCTTGTGGGTGTTCCCATTTGTAACTTATTAAACAATGTGCAATTCTTAGTATTTTGCCTTTTTAAAGGGTCTTCTGGTGGTCAGTATTAGTATTAATTACTGTTAACCCTAAGGTGCAGTTTATGAGTATTGTAAGGGCTTGGATATTTCAAATTTACATTTATATTTTTTTGGTGTATAATAGGGAAAGTGTGTGTTTGAGACCAGTTTGGGGGGATTTTGTCTCACCAAAGCTGTTAGCTCCAGTCCTGCTACTCCAGTGGAAGGGAGAGATGTTACCAGGTACTGGGCACAGTGGTTGTCTTCACAGAAAGCTCCAAGTCTGTGACTCTTCTCCAGCTCCCAAATCAGTTTGGAAAGGGCAGTTGATACTAGAGGTGATAAAATTTAAAATTATAAGCGGCCCAAAGATGCTCAATACCTGACAGACAGGTAAAGTAGCAGATGAGGGAGAAAAAAAATATTTCCTGTTTTCTCACAGTTCTGCTGTGATCATCTAAGGATGTAAATGAGGCAAAGTTTGCAGACTGAGTTAACATGTTTTATTAGGTTAGCTTATAGAGCCAGAAAAATACATACAACCTCTTGGGCTCTTACTTGGACGTAAGCACTTCTTCAGAGAGTTTACCTGTTTTCCCCAGTTATATCTTTCTTGATATTCAGCTGAATATCTGAATTTTTGGGTATCTGAACTTGTCAGAGCCTTTCAAGGCCTTTCTCAGAGCTTGTTACACAAATTTTGCAGTTTACGTCTTAAATTTCTTTCAATTTATTTATTTTACTACTAGATGTATGCGTATGCAGTGCCCTGATTGCATCTGTAATACCAATATAATTTACAGAAATGGAAAGAGAAATATGCAAAAAGTTGTTTCCAACAAGACAAAGTTGGTTATTATAGTAGCTGAGCATACAGAAGGCTGTAAATGTATAGTGCAGGAAGTGAGAACATCTTGTACTGCGTAGACGATTTAGGACGTGCCGCTTTCCAGTCAATTCATACTTCCCAGTAATAGCTGCTATCCATCAGAGGGCACTCCTGATCCTGCAAAGAAATAATGTGGTTTGCTAGAACAATAGTGAACAGCCAGACTTTCCTAATCTGGAAACATGCTTTACATGATTTATATCCCATTGGCATCTGGATTATGAGTCAACAGATGATAAAGTCAGATATTTATGACACCTCCATTTACCACCCTTTACAGCACAGTGCTAAATATTGTGTAACGGATGCACTTGATTTAAAAGTCACTCACAGCGCAGTAGTTCTAGTGAGTTCTTCACAATTTAATACGGTGCTTAGCTAAGGCTGTGAGGGAAGTTTGCTAAAAGCAGTGATTAACAATAGGGCCTGTGTTTCTTTAGCAATGTCCTTAGTGTCCGTGTAAGAGTGTCAGTCTGGGTCAAGATGCTGAGTCTGCTGTAGTGCAGTCTGTTCTTACTGACATTCACCCAGGAGCAGCCTGTCTGGTTGTGTGTGAGAGGAGTCAGACAGGTTAGGTGTGTGATTAGCAGAAAAGTTTGGTAAGCTTTAATATTTCCTTTATTATGGTCTAATACCCTTGCGAATTTTGCCTTATATGTCCTTTTGTATGAGTGTCCTTATTTTTCCTGTGAGAAACATTCCTAAAGTACGCATTTCTTTTTTTTTTTTTTCTTAATGCACTTCTATCCTCTCTTTGAAGGGGATCACTGTTTTCTGCTTGCAAAAGCAAAAACTTGAAAACAGCACAGTTTCTGAGTTTAGAACAGAATGTTCACAAAAACAACAAATCAACTACCAGAACTTTTCTTTTTCCCTTTCCATTGAGAAGGGGGTTACCTGATGACACCTCTGACCCTAAGACAGGCATAAAAAAAAGGGGGGAAACCTGTTAAACCTTTTTTTTGTACTTCCAGCCTCAGCCTCACAGGGTATTAGAAGGTTTATTCCTTGAGAATATGCAGCTTCACGCAATTGATTATACATGGTGTCCTTGTACCAGTGTCCAGACTGCATAGAGGGATATGAAGGAAATAGGAGTGTATCCAAGCAGAGGGAACAGCAGGCATTGCTCCACTGGTTTCAGCAGTGTTGAAATTGCTCCATGCTGCTGTGATGGTACAAACTGAGCTGATATCTAGCTTGACTCAAAATCCCAAATCCCATCCTAAATCACTGTGCCTCCAGGAGAGCTCTGGAGAGAATTTGCTGGCTTTTGCCACTGCCATTCTGTGTCAGCTGATGGCTGGAAAGCAAGTGTATGTAGGCATCTTCAGAGGTGGTTTGCCTGGAGTGCAAAAGGGAAAGATCTGTCCTTCATATTGTCATAATAGGCTTATTCAATTAGACTTTACTTCTCTAGAACTAATTTGCATGCTAAGGCATTGGGCAAATAACAAGAAGGAGGTCTGATTACATATTACTATGTCTCATATAAATGACAGAAATTCCCAATATGAGAGTAGAGTTTGCTTTTTATGACTAGAACTGTCTTGTTTCCTGTATGTAACTTACTGTTGAGTCTTGGGGTTTTAGGAAGTGTTGCTGTTGAGTCAGCTCTCTGTTTCTGTTTACAGTGTAGATTCAGAAATACTTTCAACTGAGCAAATTCATCCAGAACTTTTTTGTGGCTTATTAAAATGTCTTTACTGATAGCAAAGAATATGAAAACAAAGTGTGGGTTGGGAGTACATGCCAAAAGTATATTTCTCTTCAACCGGTCAAATATTTCCAAGCTGGGAACAAGAAACATTTTTAATGGCCTGGCACACTCACAGGGAGCCGCCTGAGGAGCGTGTGTGTGTATACACTGTGCTCCCAAAGGTTGACTGGAAGCTTGTAGGAATGGATAGCCCCTGGACTGGGTGGGATTTGGCCTGGATCAAGCATGCATGATGGCTAAGGTGAGGAGAGCCAAGCAATTGTCACCTGCTGGCAGGATACTTGGACTTTTTGCTTCGGGCCACAGTCAGATAACCTAAATCCCACCTCATCCCCTCTTCCTAGCTTGTGGGGAGAGCCAGGCAGCTTTGATGGCTTCTGGAAGGCAGCCCAGAGACTATAAACAAGGCACTGAGCAGGGAGATAGATACCTAAAGGAACAGGGAAGTGGAGTTAGTTTTGCTCAGTAGGAAACATGGACAGAATGTCCTGACATGCTGAAAACTGAGAATTGGGTGGAATCACAGCTATGAGAATGTGGTTCTTCTGTTCAGCAGTTGTCTCTCCCACCTCAAGGAGGCAAGAACACAGCTGAACTGCTGAAGAAGAGGCCAAAGTCAGCCACACTGCTCATAAGAGGGTTAGTACCCACCACAATCCATGCAGTCAGGGGCCAAGAACTGATGCAGACCGTAAGTTCTGTGTGATTAGAAAAACACAGACCTCCTATTTTGACATGAGTTCTAACCTTCCCTTAGAAGGACAGTACAACAGATTTTCTGTGGTTCAGACTTGCAGATTACTACCTATTTGTTTTTGACTTTTTTCCTCCATGGGAAATTATGACAGAGAGCTCTTGTAAATACTTGGCTAGAAAATTACTTCAAACTGTCTGTTGTTGCTGTCTATTTTGAAAGTATTTATCTTATCAGTGTCTCCTTTTTTCCCATATTTTCCTCACACTTTCACAAGATTTATTAAATGTTTGCCTGCTGGAAAGAGTTGTGCAGGGGATTTCTGCTCCTCTTAAATCAAAGGCAGCGGTCATAAGACTTAGACCGCATCTGATCATAGAACTGTTTTTTATATTTCCTTGAAATGACCCATTCATGGAGAAAAATGGTCTAGGAATAATGACATTGCTTGAAATTCAGAGGTAAAGTCTACCTGGAAATGACCTCCAAGGGATTTAGGTGTGGTGATGGCAGCCACTATGGGCCTCATGACCTGCCACCCTGTGCTGTCCCCAGAGCAGAGTTAACAGAAGAGGGCTGTTGCGGCACAACAGCTTCTGCCATCTCTGAGCTAGGGGTGGTCACCTCTGGAACTGGGAAAAGGCACAACCTGGGGCACTGGTGTCTTAGACTGCCTCAGCTGGGCCTGTCAAAGGCTGGACCATAAATCCCAAGCAGAGTAAAGGGGTTGTTCAGTGACAATTTTCCAAGCAACCCTGATGAAGCTGAGCTCATCCTATTTGTCATAGCTCCAGAAGTGATGTGTGAGGTCGGCTGAAACATTGGGAGCGTAGAGATGCTGGAGATGGACTAGTGGAGGGCTACCAAGGTGGCCAAAAGCCTGGAGGACGTGCCCTTTACAGAAAGGTGAAGGGTGCTGTGCTTGTAGAGCCTGATGAGGAGGCAGCTATGGGCAGTCTGGAACTGCTTGAAGGCAAGCTATGGAGATGATGAAGCTAAACCCTTCTTCATAGTTTCAAGTGGCCAAAAAGGCATCACAACATCAGATTGTGACTGTGGGAGTTAGAATGGAAGCTAGGAATAATCTTTTTGCTTTGGAGGATTGGAGCAAGGTACCCAGAGAAGAGGCAGAATATCTATCCCCAAAGGTTTTTGGGACTTGACTAAAGAAAACCATGGGCAGCTTGGTCTGGTGCTGGTGATAGTCCTGCAGACAGGTGGCTGAACTAGAGATGACCTCCAGAAGACCCTTCCAACATCAGCATTTTGGCAATTGTGTGAACAATGTAATTTTTTTCCCCACAGAATCAATTGTGTTGGAAAAGACCTCTGAGATCATTGAGTCCAATATTTGGTCGAAGACCCCCATGTCAACTAGACCAAGGCACCAAATGCCACATCCAGTCTTTTCTTAAACACTTCCAGAGATGGTGGCTCCACCACCTCCCTGGGAAGCCTGTTCCAATGCTTGACAACGCTTTCTGTGAAGAAATTCCTTCTAATATCTATCCTGTCCAAGCTTTTTGCTCAAGGTTGACTTTTAAAAAAACATATTTGCAAGCAATTCAGAAGAGGCAAATTTTCAATTAAAAAAGATACCCAGAAGTGTTCACAGAAAACTTACAACACTGCTTCTCAGTGTTTTAAACAATGCAAGTGTAGCTGTAGGCTTTGATTAAAATTATTATCATTTTGAATAATCTTAAAAAATGAAGTTCTGTCACTTAATTCACACAAAATAAAGAACTTTTCTTTACTTTTCTTTCATACCACTGAATAAGCACTGTAGTTGATTAGGTATTTCTCCCTATCCAGCATGAATAGCTGCTGCACATGCATGTGTGTGCATATATAGAATATCTCTAAAAGGGATAAATGCAAACATTTTTTCACTCAGCAGACTGCTAGCTCTCAGTTGTCACCTCATAACTATAAATAATAGCTTTGGAGTTATGTACGTTTCAGACAGAGGCACAGAAAGAGCAAGCAAATACAGTTATTTTTTTTCTGTGTCATTGGCACACCATTGTTCCGCTGTGGTCAGTGGTAGGATGTATAAATAGTATTTCAGATTCCATAGGAACCTGTTTTGTATTTATACTAGGCTAGCATCATATGTTACTCAACCGATCGGAGGGATGGGAATGATAACCAGCAGCTTTCTTGGGCAAGAAGGAAGAGGTGCTCTTCCATAGTTAATAAAGGGGCAGAAACTTGAAACAAAATTGGACAAAGATATATGCTTTTAGAACTTGAATTTGCCTACATCAGCTAAGTTTTGTCATAGCAGATGTGCAAAGAGGAATGTGGGAATGCTTTCACCAGGTTGTCTTCATCTGGAAAAACAAAGCAAGAAAGTAATCAAATGTTAACCAGAAATTGAACATTAGCCACTTCTGTGAGTCTTTAAATGTTAACATCTATGGAAGGAATACTGTATTGCTGTGGCTTTTCCTCAGTGCATTTGCAGGAAATGCCAAACTGTAATGCTCTCCAGTTAAAGACGTGAGTCCTGTGGCAGAATGAAAACACACATGTAAATAATAGATTTTCTTCATAAATTTTATTGAAGTTATCTTTTTTGTTTGTTTGTTTAAGTCAGCTTTTTGCTATAATTGTTTCTGTGGCATCACTGGAGAAAAGCAATGCAGTGCTTGCACACAGCAGTACTCTGGCAGTGTCCTGCTGCTCAAATGCACCCCAGTTTGCTCCTGTTGCATTAAGGGTGTTTTAAAATGGGCCATCATTTACAGAATCCATCTAAAGTAGTTCTCAACTGGCCCTGCAATGTGTCTTTACTACCATTTCCTCTGCCGCATATTTATCCTTGGAGAGTTACAAAATGCAGAGACCAAGTGGTTGCTCAGGTTCACTGAAGTGCACAGGAAGGATTTTTGCTGATAATTTCAAATTCTGTACTAACTTCATGGAAAAAATATTTAATATCATTAGTAATCTGACCATATCATCCCCCTTGATGCTTTATGGTATATTTTCATGCAGTTTTAAAGAAGGACAAGCCATACTTGAGTCTGACATAAATTACCTAAAAAATTTGGGGGTATTTTTCATAATGTTAACCTGCCATCTGAGATTCAGAGAATAATTGTTGTGGATTTCTAAATTTGTATCATGGCAGATTAATGCTTTGCAGTTTGCCTACGTGAAGGTGAATTGGCAAAGAAAGTGACTATTCCATTGTTACAGTGATGTCCAGTCAGCTCTGTGGCTGATAAGTGGACTAATCAGGCACAGAAGGTCATAAGAAAATACAGATCCATTGGCTGCGCAAAAATTAAGAGTGCCATGTACTCTTTCAAAATAAATTACTCTAAGTCACTTTTCAGTTAAGATTCAGTTTTATCTTTAAATACGTTCTTGTGGAAGTCTTCTTACATCAGTAATGGAAAGCCTAAATGACCTGCTCAAAAGTCACATTTCTGCTTATTTTATGCTTTCACTGTTATCATTAAGAGAATTCTTTGGACACAGTAGAAATTACTGGTGTTTTATAAATGTATCTGTACTTTCCTTTTTATTTAGGTACCAAAGGGCCAATGCCAGTTACGTACAGTAATGCAAGTTCTTAACGCTTAAGTCTGGTCCTGTGTGTATAATAAATGAGATCTACTCCGAAGAATTTGGAAAGCCAGGAGGTTGCAGGGTTAGCCTGCTATGAAATACCAGGGGACTGAGGCCCTGATCCCCAGTCCATTCTTATTTGTAAAAGCACTTCAGCACATATGTATCTCTAGGCATGTGTTTAAGACCCATTGACATCAATGAGACTTTAGCTGATGCTTAACCTCTGAGCATATGCTTAAGTTTCCTGCCGAATAAGGAGGGCCTTGAGCATATGCTTAAAAATACCCTGCTGAATTGCTGATCTCTCTCAGGCCTCTAGCCTGCCCCAAATACAAACCTTTACTTGCTCCACTAGGTCACTTGTTTTGGCTTGGACTTCAGATTTTTTCTTTTTTAGCATTTCCTTTTCACTCAGCTGGCCAGATCTATTTTCTACAACCCCCATTATCACACACACATGGTGTTCATTATCACTCTACATTGCTCCACATTACAAAGTCGAGTACCCAGTTGGTTAATTTTATGCTTTCAGTGAAAGTGCTATCTATTTATAGTTTTCTGCAAATTTAAAATCGTGTATGGAAAAAGCTGTTGTCAGTTAAACAAACATGTTGTTTATATTCAGGTGCTGCTGGGATACAAACCTTTCACTATAATCTTTTCACACTCTCACTGTGCAACATTATTACTGCATTAGGTGGGTTTTTTTAAAAGGTTCCAAAAATCCATTGTAGCTCTCTCAGGCTTTTGGATAAATTGTAATTACTCTTGGCCACAGTATTTAGTGCAGAAGATTTTCTTACCAAAAATACTGTTTTGTTAATGCTGATTTTTTATGGTGTTACTTTATTTCCACTGGAAATTTTCAATTTCCCGCAGCAAATACATCCAAAAGTACTTTTTATACTAAATCATGTTTCATAAAGAAATAGTTCTGAATCATTTTAATTTATGCTATTGGGGCTTTTTGGCAAAAACTCGATATTTTGAATCAAAGTGAAACTAAAACACTTCTTTAAAATTCTCAAAAATTTCCCACGATGAAAACCTGCAACTTCAAAGGAAAAAGTTCAAATAAAGATTTCTTTTTTCATTTCCCATGTGAAATAAAAAAGTGACAATTTCCTTTTACTTATAGTTAACAAAGCAAAATTTACCTGGTGTCTTTTACTACTATCAAGAGAAGCTTGTGAAAGAATAGCTAAATATGGGCTATTTTGAATTTTTATGCAGTAGTTGTTGTGTTAGAGGACCAACTGTGCTGATCCAAGTCATGGATGTGAAACCCCACAAAATTCATGGGTCTCAACTGAAGTGTTTCTTAGGTCTAGCAAAGGCTCTGAATGTGCCTGCAAGTCATGGTTTTCTGTTAGAACATAGAAAAATCTTAGCACACACCTTGGTGCACGTGTAAAGATAAAACGTTTTCCAATTCTAACAGTTGTCTTTGGAAATGAGAAAGATTATTTACTTAATTGTTGTTTTCATTATCGGATGTCCACTTTCAGATGTTTGCCATTGAACACTCAAGACTACAATGGTTTCTGCTGCACATACCGTTTGAATACATTTCTTGGACCAATCCAGA
The DNA here is from genome assembly GCA_013397865.1 of Struthidea cinerea. Classification (NCBI taxonomy): domain Eukaryota; kingdom Metazoa; phylum Chordata; class Aves; order Passeriformes; family Corcoracidae; genus Struthidea; species Struthidea cinerea. The sequence goes on along the minus strand of VZTI01004934.1, from coordinate 3,834,313 downwards.
AAACCACCAATCAACGAACTGAAACTCGAGCTCCTACTCTACTTGTCAAGAGATTCTGGATCCTCATATTACATCAAAACGTAACAAACTGCTAAGACCATTTCATGCTTTGTTGGCTTCAAATAAACCAGAAGTATCCTGAAAAAGGTTTCCTCCAACTTTTGTCTGCATCTCAATGTGCCAAAATTCAGATGTTCGGCACGTTGTACTCTCGGCTTCAGTCACTGCAACTTACTAGTAGGGCAGTGAGTTTTGTTTTCCTTGCAAGTAAGGAAGACTTTTTTTTTTGCACTGAAGCAGTGTGGTTCAGGGCCAAGGGGACATTTGTATTTTGGTCCCCACACAGGCCCACATCATTAGCTTGCAAGGTGTTGTCCCTGGCTGATGGAGTCCAAAGCCTCCATGCAGTGAGGGAATTCGCAGTATCGCTGCAGGCACATGGGTCCCGTGCGAGTGCCAGGAGCTGTCATGATCAGAGTGGGTATCTTCCAGGACAGATGGAATCCAACACATATTTTTAAGATTTGAGGACAGATTGGATTCTTAATTCAATGAAAAATTCCTTCTGCTGCTTTTTTTTTCTTTTTTCTTTTTCTTTTTTTTTTTTTTCCCTGACTCAGCATATTGTTTGCAGCTGGATCGGAGTGAGAATGCCTGTGTAGAAGAGTTATACGACTTTCTGGAAAAACTAACTAGTATGGAACTAATTGCAGCCCACCCAAACCTAGCAGGAGGCTGGGTTTTCCTTTCAATTAAAAGCATTCTGCTAGAAGGCAGCACACAAGAACTGATGTGTGTGTTCCGATGAACGCTTAATAGGAGCTTTCATGGGCTTTGAAAAGAAAAAAAAGGTCTTCAGGAACGAAGGCAAATAGGCCATGGAATTTAAAGAAAAATATTAACTAAGGGGTCCAATTCCAAACCAGAAGCTGCGAGTATCTTCCTTGAAAAGAATTTCTCATCTACTGAATAGATCTGAAAGGAAAATTAAAAAGGCCATTATTAAGTGGACAGTTCTCATTTATTAAAACTTCTATAGCAAGCTGGCAGTTCTGATCTTCTCAATCCTCTCAATCAGTTCTGGTTCCTGCAACTCTCTTGCCTGTTAGGAATCAGGTGAAAGACACTGACTCCATTCTGGTAAAACAGATGGAGTTGGGAGAGCATTTCTCTCTCAAAACACAGGGAACTGTGATTTAGGACGGGAATTTTACTGAGGAAAGCTCAGGAACAGCTTGGCTCAGTTAGCAATTATGTTTGTGCTCTTATTACTCAAATTAATGACAAAACCAACTCATCCCCACAAGGCTAAAGGATTTGGATTAAATATGGTGGAGGGGAACTCTTCAAAGCATGCTGTCTTGTCTTCCAGATGGTAAAAATGAGGTTTGAAGTTGTCTGCTGTACAAAAGAAATTGTGAGCAGGGAAGACAGGAATGGAAATGAAGCTGTGGAACAGCAGGGGGAGGTGATCTGATCTCTGGTGAAAGATAGGCTAGAAATGGTGATGACTGAATGATTTACTCTCATCAAGTGAGATAGGGATCTTTCACAAAGGGCTGGTACACAGGGAAAGGTAAGAAAGGCTGAGGGAGTCTGTGTGGATCTGGCTTCTGATGGGAAAGGGCCTGAGCAAGGTCCGTGGTGCTGTGAGGCGCTGGCAAGGAAGAGCACAAGGTGCATGTGGAAGGTGCTGGGCAGACTGAAAACTAATGTACAGGAAGCCCCCGTGACAGGGGGCTGTAGGAGTCTGCACACAGGGAAAGGACAGCTGGAGCCTGGTGCGTTAGAGGCGAGGACCACAGCGCTATTGCTGCTCTGGCACAGCCGTGGGCAGGGGGACCAGGGGACCTACTGGGATTTTTGTGGTCCTACTGAAAGGAGCTGGGCTACTCTACCATCGTAAACAGCCATTCTCAAGCTCCTATGTTGCTCATTATTTGGGGTATTGTATGGAGAACCTTTCCTTCTCCTCTTTTAGAAATGTAACCAGTATTTAAAAAATACTTTTTCATGTTTATTAAGTGAAAGGGCCCCGCTACCTGCCGAGAACCTCTGTCTGTCTTTGAAGACTAGTGTTTGAATAAGGATTATTTTCCATCCAGTAATAACGGAGAAAGATGTAATCTTAGTATTGTGGTGCAAGTTGCAAAAATAATTTCTGCTTGCTTGGTAACTTCATCCTTTGAAGTATCCAGATTCTCTCAGGGGTGTATGTGACCTCACCTTCTAGTTACCAAACTTTTCCAAATGTCGGATTACACTCAACACCAGATTAGGAATGTGCTTGACATTTCTTTATAAGGTGCAGGAAAATATCTGGGTGGAGATGAAAGCAGATACAAGTGTAACTGGGATACTGGAATAAATTATATATTGCTACTATTACACTTCTCTTCCTGTGTTTCAGCCTACCTTTGTGCTGGATCTTTGGCTAACATTCAGTTGTCTGCATACTTGCTGAGGATTCATGAGAAATTTGTTCGGTATAAATCTGAATCACCTGAGAAAAGGGACTGCAACACTTCACTCTGTGGCATTCACATTCAGAAAAGCTGACAGTCTATTTATACACCCTTGACTATTTACATATACATCTTAAATTACAGGTGGTATTGCTGGTGCCGTAGAGCTGCCAGTTTGATGACTATGGACTACTGGAAATGCTACTAGAGTGTTTGAGTCTGCTGTTATTTGTGTCAAAAATTTATGTGTGGAAAACTGTAAAACAATGACTGAAAATGCTTCAAAGAAATTTTGTTTTAAAGTCATAAATATGATGAATACTTTTCAGAAGAGTCAATAACTGTTCATGCACCTCAGCAAGACATATCTTCTGTCCTTCACTGACAAAACTTTTTAAAACCTTGAGAAAAAACTTCACCATTTGGAATAGAAAAGAAACAGGAGTTTGCTGGAAGCTATGCAGGGCTACTCTATAGGAATGCTGAGCTCTGGTCATGACATGAATAATGGAGGCATCATCAAGATAATAATCTCCAGGCATTCAATATTTCTTATTCATTCTTATTCAACAGCGTTCCTATGGTGCATTCAGTATTCAGTTGGCATGGCTTATGTTAATATATTGTTGCTTTTCTTAGGCAGAATGGGTCTTAATATTTATCATAAACTTGTTTAAGTGAGTTCAATTCAATGAGCTGAAAAATAAACCAAGTGTGTCTGTTGAATGATATTTGATGGTTTGTTTATTTTTCTTGGTAAGATTTGTACCTATTTACTGCTTGCTCTTTTTTCCTGAACAGTCTTCCTTTTCCAGCTGGGGGTGCAGCTAAAGGGACCATTTAATTAATCTCTTTCATGTTGGCCTCTTCCTTATTTAAGCCTTAGTTCTGGCACTTACAGAAATGGCCTTTGCCTGTACCTTCTCACCAAGTGCTGCTCTGCTTTTCTCTCTTAGCAAGTTCCTTCTCTCTGGCCACTCTCTGGCTACTTTAAGCAAACTATCACTTGTGTCTCTCATTCTGGTTTTTACAGAGAGCAATGCATCTGCTCTCTCTGCCATTTTCAGGCTTTTTTTCCCCTTATGATGTAGTAGCATTGTCTGACTGTTAAGAGATAATGTGGTTTTACCTTTTCATGGTATCTAATTCAGAATCAAAGTTCTTGTGTGAAAGAGTTTGTAGCTCATCATTCACTCTACTCCCTTCAGAGTTCTTGAATAGCTGAGTTCTTCTGCCAAGCCTCAAGTGTCTCCTGCCAACAACACTTCAGCCCAGTGGTCTGCTTTGGCTTCATACTGCTTCGTATCTCCCAAGGAAGAAGCTGTGACCTATGGACCTTTTTGACAGTGTAAACATCATTTTTGCTTCCTTCCAAACCATTAGGTTGGACATCTGGATGAGTTTCTTCATGGAAAGTGTTGTCACACGTTGGAATGCCCGATGCATTGGCTGCCCAGGGAAGTGGTGGAGTCACCATCGCTGGAAGTGTTCAAGAAACGACTGAACGTGGCACTGAGTGCCATGGTTTAGTTGACAAGGTGGTGTTCAGCTAAAGGTTGAACTTGATGTTCTTGGAGGTCTTTTCCAACTCTAACGATTCTACAGTTCTATTGTTACAGCCCCCAGTAGTTATCCACAGCCCTTCTTATCCTGCAGCTGGCTTGTGGGAATGCAATGGTAAATTAGGTGTGTTCAGTGCTGGGGCTATGCTGCCTGTGTTGATACCAGACCATGGCCTTGTCTTACCACATCATCTCCTGTCACTCACCCGGGGACTCCCACTGTGGTAGCTTAGAAGCAAGTGATAGAGAGGATCTGCAGCTGAGTAACACTGGGGTTAGCAGACCATAATGTTAAAGGCTGAGCAGTGCTTGAGATTTAACTGTTTATTCCTCTAATCATTTTGAAACCTGCATGTGTCTCTGGATTACCTTGTACTATGCTTTATCTTCTGAGGCTTTAGATATAATCTTGGTTTCTGAACTGAGGGTTGTTTGAACAAGGGGTTCCCAAGTGTTTTCTGACAAGCAAAAGCAATTCATACAATGACCAGATGGCCACAAGGTATTTTTTGCCTTGCTCCTAGAAGAAGCATAGTGGGGGGATTGCATGTGTGCATCTGAGATTGAGGCAGTGCCTGTGGTCTCACCCTGAATGGTCAGTGTCACTTGTCGGTTAGCCCTGCACACGCAATGCAGGCTGAAGCATCTGCACAAGACAGGACTGCGTAAAACACTCTGCAGCTGGCCCACCCTGAGGAAAGTGGGTGGCTCAAGGGCGTGTTCTGTGGTCACTGAACCTGCACATAACCTGTACAGTGGAAGCTGAACCCTATCCCTGGCAGAAACCTGATAGTGACTGTGAGCCTGTTGTGGCTGTTGACCTCTGTCGGTCAGGGATTATGTTTTTGTTTTGTTTTCACTCTTGGGCAATGTGCCCTACTAAACTATATTTAATCTCGAAGGCGCTATGAGGTTTCTTTGGAAGGCAAAGAGGCCACTCATTTTCTCGTGCAAGCATTTAAGAATGATTGCTGACTTGTGACTACTTTTCAAACCTGAGGGAATATTCCAGAGAGCACCAATAACTGCCGATTTGTTAGTGTTGATTAAAAAACTTGGAGATGAAGAACACTTGTGATACTGTAATTGCACTTCCTGAAAAACAGACCTGGCTGTAACTGAGACCAAGGCATTCCTCGAACACAACCCTGTCAGTCTGAGGTGTTTGGTAAAAATTCTTGATAAATTATGCTTCTTCAAGACTAAGAAATAAGGAACAAGGATAACAGAGAGAAGGAACGGGAATCTTTTTGGGTTTCGCAGGCTGAGGTCTGGTATTTGAAAAGATCAGGAAGAGAAGATCATAAGTGGATTGAAAGGAGCACAAAACCATTTGTGGCAGTAGTGGAGGGAGGGGACAAGCATGGGTGTACTTAGCTTTGGGGAAATATTGGGGCTATTTATGTTAGGCCAGTGGGGAGACTTCTGTTCTGTATCCGCATCTAAAGGAGCTGTTCTTGACTAACTATGGAGAGAGCCAAGAGGAATTAGCATCTCTAGGCTAAAATTAGCCTTCCTGGAGTCTGCTTTAGGAAATGACTGAGATCATCTACTCCACCACTTTCTCCAAGGCAATTATCTATGTTTATTGCAGGCACTGATGACAGCTGTTCGTAAACCTCCGTTAATAGTTTGGGACTGCTGAATTTCCACTGCACAACCTCACTAGTCTTGCTAGAGAAAGAAGTCTCTAACGTCAGCCTAAACTTCTTTTGCTGTATGTTCAGAGCATTTTCGGCCAATTCAAAATCAAACATATTCATGCTAACTGGTTAATCCCCTTCATGTGCACTACTCTATCTTTAAAAAATATCACAATTTTGTAAATCAGTCTGGTTTTCTTTTCCCTAGGCTTAAATATTCTGAGTTCCTTCAGCAATTCCTAATTTTCCTCAAATTTCTAGACATCTTCTTTAGACTCCCCACAAGAGGCAGGCATCTTTTGTGAAGTGCTGTGCCACCATCTGACAATGAGACATGGATTGGAAGAATTATTGCTTTTTGACTATGCCCTCATCATTACTTCTTTAAAGAACTGGATGTTGCTGTTGTACCGTGAATGGTGAGAACCGACACAATCCGAGATCAAGATAAAATGGCGATATTTAATTAATTATAAATCGGTTTATATAACTTGGTTCCCAAAGATGACAGGAGGTTATCGGTTCTTTGACCAGCCACACCCTAAAATGATTGGTGGAGACTATACAACTCCCATTTGAAAATATTTCTTCAGTATACCGTAACAACTTTGCACAACAGACTCCAGGTGCAAAGATAAAGAATGAGTTTACAAAAACCCATAGCAGTGTTTTTCATAGCTTTCATGAGAAACACAGAGCTCTCACAGAACGCTGCAAAAAGCTGAAAAATTGCTCTGCTGAAACTTTTCAGTGTCAACAGCTGGACTCTTTTTTTCTTTCTAACCTGTTAAAATGGCATTTCTTGATGGCTGTTTTCCTAAAGTCCATTGTCTTTTTTGCTCTTTGCCACTTTGTCTTCTAAAAATCCACAGTCAGAAATCCAATTCCACCTGCTTTACCCCATCCCTCCCTATGCCTTGGAGTGGAGTCCAGGCAAGTACTGTCCATTTTGCTCCAGAACTTGCTGGGAAGGGGTCAGCTCATGTATTCTACACATCTAGACTTAGGTATCTAGACCAGATGTCCAGGCTTTCTCTCCAGTCAGTGGATAGGAGCACTCCCAAGAGTGTCTGACTCCATTTGAAATATCAGCCTAGGATTAACACCTCTTGTCAAATATTTATCTCTGTTCACTGACTATAAAAGTGTTTGAATATTTGGCCAACTTGAACAGGCCTTGTAATATTCCTTTTTCAGCTAAAGGTTGGGAAATTCAAAACACCAAATTATACACTTGAGGTCATTTTTGTTGCGACCATCACAAGCTTTGCTGTGTGAATTTTCCAATGTGATATTATGCTGTGCTCTAATCCAAGACAATCCCAATAGTCTTTTTCCCCTTTTAATATTGGATCTTAAAGCAAGAAGTCTCTCTCTGTTTGGACTTCAGAGGAAGTGTATGCATGCTTAGTATGTCAGACTTTTCCTCTCCACTGAACAAACTGTAATCTTCTCTAAATAAGCCAGTTCTATATATCGTCCAATGCTAATGAAATCTTTTGCTAAGACCTTGGGCTCAATGCTCTTTTCCCCTTAATTGGTTCATGGAAAAGCAATGGTTCATTGCTCACCATCCTCCTTTAGCCTCTATAATTTTAGTGCAAATTCACCTTTAATTATTTTAAGCCCCTCCTGTGGCTGCCCTCATTTAGCTATTCCCTGAGAATTTCAAATTCAAATGTCCAGCAGTTCTGATTTAAAACTATGCTCATTATGTTAGCAAGCGAGTGTGCAAATATATTGTTTTTTGTTAACAGGAAGCTTAGGATCTGAGGGGAGATATTGGAATGGTGGATCACTGAGAACAAAACCTGCAGAAGAGGTCAAAACACAAGCCTAAATCTGTTTGACTTCGAAAATATCAGACAGAAATTTGAAAGTCAAAATTAAAAACCAAGTTTCTGTCCAAAATTTTGCAATTCTGGCAAACTTCTTCACCAAACTGAAGTAAAATGCTTGTTTTTTAATTCTACTTAGTCAGCTCACAGGAAAAGAAAAATCAGGTTTATTTTAGCAAGACAGGTTTTCTTGTGGTTTGTTTCCAGTCTCTTTAACTGTGTGCTGATGCTAACAGAACTTGACAGCGTAGTAGAGAAGGACTTGAAACTGTATGTGAAATGTAAAAGAAGAGAGTAGAATTTTGTCACTGGAACTTTTGTGCTGCAGGGTAGTTTGAAGCACAGTTTTTCTTTATTCTAAAATTAGTTTGAGTCTGAGAGATCTTGTAAGAACAAACCTGCATGCCTGGCAGTGATCTATGTGATTTCCATCCTGCTCCAGTGTGAAATGTTGCGTTCTAAGCAGGCAATGAAATTCTCTAACGCTCTAACTTTTTCCGTTGGCCTTAGGAAAATGTCAAACCTGGTTGTGATTGTACCTCATTAAATAAAATAGCTGTTAAACAGTGTTTCATAGAATCACAGAATGGCTTGGATTGGAAGAGACCTTAGTTTCAATAAATTTCAGTTCATATCCAGTTACTAGAGAACTGGCCCCACCTAATGCATCCCATCAGACTTAAACAGCTTAACAGTTTTAACATTCTGCATCGATTTCAGAATTTCAGATGGTTGTTAGAACACCAGATTTGTAAGTAAGATATGGGACTATATTGGCCCCTTCTTGTGGAGAGGCAAAGCTGTTTGCAATTTCAGCCTATATGTCACATCAAGCTCTTTGGAACTTTTTCTGTTGTGCCTAAATCTGGTCTAAGCTCATTTGTGAGCCCTTCTGCTCAAGAACTCCTGATGGGTTCATGGCTGGTTTCTTTTGATGGCAAAGGAGTCTGTTGTATCCTCTTTCTTTTGTACCACTGGTGGCCCTGGGAATCTACACCTTCCATGTGCTTGAAAAATTGCTGGATAAATGCTGTCAGTGATTTAGTAGACTGCCAAAATGACACGTGTATGTATGTTACTGATGGCAGTTATGCAAGTGATGGAGTTGCTTAATGAATGAGCTCATAAAAACCTGAACAAAGGTGTGCAAATAACTGCTTCAGAAAGTATTGTAAAAGTTCACACATTGATTTACTTGCTTTAGGTGTTAATATGTCTTCTCTGTAATCTATGGATATCAGATTCATCTGAAGCCTAATTGTAGATCTGGGAAAGAATTCTTTTACAGGACATCTCCTACAGAACTTGGTGCTTAATTTTTGTGAAACGAGAGAGTTTAAGTATTTAGATACTTATAAATACAGATAGTCTGTAGGTCTATTCCCTAATCACAAGCTAGAAAAAATTGAGCATTTTTGTGACTTGAGAAATGATGAACTTATGAAGAACAAGCTTTTATTTATAAATAGGACTCAGAATAAAGCTCTTTATGGTAGTTTACTGTAAGACCATGAAGACCAGACCTTCAGTAAATTAGAACCCGCAGTAAATTAACATGGCCTCACTGAATTCAGAGAAGCTGCATCCATTTATACCAGCTGAGGATGACAAATTTCCAAGGCCTAGAAGTGGGTGGAGGCATGAAATTACTTCAGTATTATTACTTCAGCAAGGCCTTCTACACATGTTCCTACCATGGGACCACCATGGAGCATTTGTCTGAGGCAGTTTTGTCACATCAAACTAAATGAGTTTCTGTTGCGGCTCTCAGCACTCAGTCCCATCAAGGCCCCTCACATGGCCGCTCCAGCACACAAGAATGTATTCAGGAAGGAGCTGTGATCAAAGCTCTGCTGAAGCTGGGAGTCTGGACAGAGGACCGGAGCAGTTCCACAGAGCAGCACACCCGGGTGTATGCTCATGGGGGAAGGAGGAGGTGAGCTGGCTCCAGCTCGTGGGTGTGGATTTCAGTTCTGCTCCAAGTTACATGTCTTCACTTATGTTTCCTTCAATTTGAAATTATGTTAATATGTATTTAATTCACTTTAACGATTTGCTCCAATTTGTCTCTCTTTATTAGACTTCATAGAAAAAACTCCAAACTGTATCAAAGAAAAAGCCAAGTCAACTGAACGAACTTGCCTGATGTAGGTTTTTCAAGAGTCAGTGATTCACACTAGCTGTAGCCTTGGCCTTACCTAATTTTTCAGATTTTGCTGAGGGTAGAGATAGATCCAGGGTAGTTTCCTGCTTGCAGGTTGCAGCAGATGACTCAGCTGGAGTGAGCTCCTCTCTCCCCAGAAATGAACCTTCTGAACAAAAACTGGCAATGGAGCAACCAGTTTCATGAGCCAAAAATGCTGTGAAAGTGGTCCCATTCACACTTCCTGTCTGCATGTGCAACCACTTACCTGGCTGTGGGACTGAGACCCCCTGGGAGCTGATTCGAATCACTGTAATGGCAGAAAACAAGCCCAGCAAAGAAGTGGATGATTTTGTGCCGTGTAGTGAGTTAAATTGCCACAGCAAGGGTCCCGCAAGCATCACAGTTAGCACAACAGAAGCGATGGCTTGGTGTGGCTGGGAGTGGGAACAAGAGCGAGATACCCTCCCTAACTCCTTTTTCGAGTATGCTCAGTTGGCCTTGCTGAGCACGGAGCTGTGAATTAGTCGCCTGGAGAGTTTTCAGTCAGAGGAGGAAAGTGCCTGATTAATTAAGGTGCCTGAAAAGTTAGACAGTCCTCAAAAGAAGGCAGAATGGATCACTCTTGGTGTACATGGATTTTAGAGGTTGAAATTTTCATCTTTGGCAGGATTTGAGCAAGCTAGATCCCACCCTGGAAGGTCTGCTTATAAAACAAACAAACAAAAGAGTTGTTCTGTGTTTTTCATTGGAATGCCACTAACTGTGTTAATGACAATGGGGACCACCAATAGTGTGAACTCTCTGTTCTAATGCAATACTTCCAGGCTTCTTTATAAGAGGCATCAAAGGCAAAAAAATTCTGCATTAGCTCTATGGGAGCTGTGTGCATACATCAGAGGGCAAATTTGGCCCCCAGTGCTCTCCCTGCAGTGAATTTGAGTCTCTGATAGCATCAGTGCAAGAAGAATAGAGCAGTAGCTTAGGAGGCATGTGGCATTTCCTGGCTGGGTGCAATGGATTCCCCAGCTGAAACCAATAAATATCAGTTCAAGAAGAATTTTTCAGAAAATCAGTGGTGAAAATGACAGTCTTGAAATGCTCACACAATTCTTGCAGCTGTGGAGTCCTTAAAGTCAATGAGTTCCAGGAAAAATGACAATAGTTCTGGAAACTTTCCCATGACTGCCTCTGGGCAGGCATTCAGAATAGCTCGTTTACTTCAACGACGCTAATTCATTAATCATTAGAATACTTTTGTTCAGTTCCCTTTGAAGTTGGCCACAACTTTTCTTTTCTCCTAAGATGAAATGTGGTCAATTATATCCATACATGGATATAACACGGGGCAGGTTCTTCTCTTTGACAAATTATTTACTTGCTTTGTCAACCCAGACTTCTCGCTCTCTGATGTTTCTCAGTTGTATATACTAACCAGAAAATGTTGCATGTGGTCCAGTTTTGCTGTGTTAGATGGGCTTTTATTTCAGCTCAGTCCTTAATGTCCTCAGTTGCTGTGGTAAACTTCATTGTGATTGGTCCTTAATTTTCTTATTATAGGACACATCATTTTTTGTGCTCGCAGCCAGCTGTAGCACTACCCTTTCAAAGGCACAACTAGTCCAGTAGTACCCCTGCTCCATGGGCTGATAGGCTTTGACAACCTCCCTTGCCTTTCCTGCCTTTCCTTTCCTTTTGGAGCTAATGGTTGACCAAACTTCAAGCCAGATGGTGTCACAACTCTCCTCTGAGAAGACTTAGTCTTACCTAGTGCCGCTTTTCTAGCAGCTTGGGCTCTCCAGCACTGCAGCTGGACTAGAAGGATCTCACTCTATCTCTCCCAGTCCTCTTCAGAGTATCTGGCCTCTCCAACAGGCTTTCTCGTCTCCTGCGGGTGAGGCTTCATGAGGCAGCTGATTCAGCCCACGAGCTTGCTGCTGGTGAAAGGGGCAGGCCTGTTCCTGGGCACATGCTCCATTTGTCTCCCTTCTGTCATCTCTGGGATGTGTCTGATCCATTAGCTCACTAAAGTGGTGAAAAGTATTCACTTTTTCTTGATTTGTTTTGTTTTGTTGGGTTAGATTTCTGCCAGTTTAGTGAGCTAAATTCACTTTCCAAGGGGTCAGATGAATGCAAGAGCTGGTGAAAGGGAAGTGTAGGTCTCCATAGCTGGCAGCAAGAGAGGGAGCAAAACCAATGTTGGTTAAACTGAGCTGTTTTGGAAAAGGATGGCAGCTGCTGCTGCCTTTTGCATATCCCTTCAAGCACTTGCTAAATTGAGTGCCTCAGGAGAGATTGACAGAGAGTGCCTGGTTTGTGGATCTGAAGAAGGTTTAGGCCTCAGGTGGGTGTTGAGCTGCTCAGGCAGTTCATCCTGTGGTGCTTCCCAGTGGTTGTCCAGAAATGAATTTTGAAGGGTTTTGGGGGAGTTATAATTGGGGGCCATCAAGAAGCAGAACATTCTGCAGTTTTGGACATTAGTGTCTAAATTCTGTCGAATGTCCCATTTGTTTGTGGGTACTTCTTCCTTCTGTTTAGCCAAGAAAGCTGGGGTGGTGAGGATGACTGTTATAGTAGGATATCATATTGGGGCTCACAGGCTCTATTTGGACTTGCAGTTTTAGCATGTAGTGATGAAAATGATCCACAAGAGAGGCTCGACAAATTCTGCAGTAGACGAGGGACCTCCCCAATGCTTTTCAGAGATATGTTAGAGCAGAAGAACAAGCTTCCATCTCACTGTAATGTTAGAGACCTCAGCTACTCACTGTTTTGGGGACAGCAGGATTGACACTAAAAAATAACTGTGACCTGCAAGGAAATCTTGCTGGCTGGAATTCTAAGGTCTGAAGGTGTTTACATCTTATTTTGAAGATATTCTGGATTTCTGCATCTCAGCTTGTCACTCAAAATCAATTAGAGAACTGAGGGTACAGGTATCATTCCCTATTTTAGTTGTTCTTCCTACAAGATCTGTGTTTCTAAACTGGAGAAACATGGATTTTATGGATGAACCACTCAGCGGATAAGGAATTGGGTGGATGGTCATGCTCAAAGAGTGATGAAGGACATCCTTCAGGGACTGGTGTTGGGATGGGAGCTGTTTAACATCTTTGTTGGTGACGTGGACAGTGGGACCCAGTGCACCCTCAGCAAGTTTTCTGATGGCACCAAGCTGCCTGGAGCAGTCAACACACTGGAGGGAAGGAATGTTATCCAGAGGGACCTGGACAGGCTTGAGATGTGGGTCTGTGCAAACATCATGAAGTTCAACAAGGCCAAGTGCAAGATCCTGCGCCTGGGTTGGGGCAATCCCAAGCTCAAACACAAACTGGGCTGAGAATGGATTGAGAGCAGCCCTGAGGAGAAGGATTTGGGAGCGACGGTTGATAAAAAGCTCAACATGAACCAGAAGTGTGCCCTCACAGCCCAGAGAGCCAACCACGTCCTGGGCTGAGTCAAAGGGAGTGTGAGCAGCAGATCGAGGGAGGTGATTCTTCCCCTCTACTCTGTTCTTGTGAGACCCCACCCAGAGTACTGCATCCAGCTCTGGGGCCCCAGCACCAGAAGGATGTGGACCTGCTGGAGCAAGTCCAGAGGAGGACCATGAAGTTGATCAGAGGGCTGAAGAACCTCTCTTATGAAAGACAGGCTGAAAGAATTGAGGTTGTTCAGCCTGGAGAAGAGAAGGCTCCAGGAAGACCTTATAGCACCTTCTGGTACATAAAAGGGGGAGACAAGAAACCTGGAGAGGGACTATTTACAAGGTGTAGTGGGTTGACCCTGAATTGACAGGCAACCTTTTAGACCAATAGCGCTTCTCTAAATTTCCATATTTAAACCACATGGGAAGGCGGGGTTTAGCCTTCCTTTCCAGTTCGCCTGCCAGAAGGTGGGGGGGTGGCNTCACCACGCTATCACACCACGCTGAGTCAGCGAGAGCCAAAAAAAGCCTCCTGCCTGCAGTTGGTGCATTTTTGCTCTGAACTGAAGAAGATGCCGTGTGGCCAGCAGCACAGAGAGAGAGAGCAGAGGTCTCTCTCCACCGTGGAGCCAAGCGGTATCATGGCGGTTTTCAGAGCCCGACAAAAAGTGAGTCATGTCACGTGGGACGGAGCTAAGATGGCTTCTGAGGAGAAGAGAGGGCGGTGCTGCGTTATCGCGCGCACAGTTTAAAATATCTCTATCATGCCGTGGTAAAGAACTGTAATATCGAACTGTGCATTTCTTTAAACCATTTAGAGTACATGGGAGGATGAACATTCATGTGTAGCCCGTGAAGGCTGTAAAAGTGCCCATGCCGGGCTGCTTAAAAGCAAAGAGAGAAAAAAGCTTTTAAGGGACTGGGGGCAAGAAAAAACCTTCGTGTTTAAGGCAACATAATTCATCCTTAATAACCCCATGTGATGATCTATGGTTTGCAGTGTAAAAGAACTGTGAGATTCATAGAAGAAATGTACTACACCACAGCAAGTTTTTTTCCTTCTGTCTTTTAAATCTGTTAATAAACTCATTAATAGTCTGTCAGTTGTGCCTGCTTCTGCTTTCTCCTAATTCTTATCTCACAAAAAAGTAAGTATGTATTAAAATCTAAAGTTAAACCACTACACAAGGGCATGTAGTGACAAGGGACAATGGCTTTAAACTGAAAGGAAGTAGGTTTAGATTAGGTATTAGGAAGAAATTCTTTTACTATGAGAGTGGTGAGGCACTGGAACAGATTGCCCAGAGACGTTGGGGATGCCCCATCCCTGATGGTGTGCAAGACCAGGTTGGATGGGGATTTGAGCAACCGGTCTAGTGGAAGGCATTCCTGCACAAAGCAGGAACTAGATGATTTTTATCATCCCTTCCCACCCAAACTGTTCTACGATTCTGTTATTTGATCATCATCAAGGGCAGTAATGCCATCAGTTTCTGTGCGATTCATTCTGGAGGAGAAAAAGAGAAGTTCACCAACACTGTTATCTTATATATAGCAGCTATTTGTGTTCCTGGCGACCATGTTCTGCTATTTCTGGGCAAATTTGTGGCTGTAGGAAGGTTTTACATATCTCTGCTTGAGTGGAAGGACTCAGAGTCTGGGCAGATCTACAGGTGACTGAATCCATGCCAGAATTCCAGGTCTGAATGGGACACTTTCCTGGGTAAGAAACACAGAGGTCTGAAATTCCCATTGTAGATTTTAAAAAAAAAAAAAAAA
>VZTI01004934.1:3807025-3819416 GCA_013397865.1 Struthidea cinerea | reverse complement strand
AAAAAAAAAAAAAAAAGATGACAGATCTTAGTTTCAGTAATCACCTCTAAAAAAATTCAGACAAATTAATTTACGTTAAATGCTTTTGCTGGGTGGCTGAAATGCTGAGCCTTAGTCTTTAAAATGCCACCTTCAGGACAGAATAGATAATTCTGAATGATTTTTTTCTTGTGAAGTGTTGAGGTCAAATAATTTTTGCAAGGCATTAACATACGTGGGAATTAGCTATACAAAAAGAGAAGTACAATAAGTCCTTAGGTCTGTTTTCTCTCTTGTTTGTGTTTTGCCAATTAAATTGAGCTCCTGGCTTGCACCTGTGGAATGTTTGACATTTCTTATATACTTTCATCAGGTACACTTCTCTGCGTACTTTTTACTGTATGGGAGGAAGTGAGAATAATTCCCCTTATAAACTGAGGTGAATTGATTATACATTAAGCGGACTTGCATTCCTTTGTCTCTCTGGTGTCCTAGGCTGTTCTTTTCCAGCACATGGAAGGTTTTTTTTGCTTCTCTTTTTTTCTTAGTGTCTTAATACAGCAAGAACTGCTGAATAAACTGAATTGGTGACTGTTTTGTCTTCTGGACATACAACTATTAATTATCAGAATACATAGGTCTCTCAGAATTACATACGTATAAAAATGATGGTGTTAAATATTTCCCCCTCCTTCATGTAATACAGACACATAACACCATCTCATTTGTCCCAGTGTTAAATGACCTCTGCCAAAATATTGGCTAAATACAGTGTGGGCAAACGTAGATTTGCTAAATATCTGGTTTTGGTATGGCACATCAGATAGGTTAAGCTTGTCTTGAAAGGAGAAGCAGCCCTGTTAGACATTTTGACATGAAAAGTGACTTGCACATTTGCTGGAGGGTAGAGAGGGAGAAGTAAGCAAGAAGTACTACTCAGAGAGTGAAAGAGAAAAGAAACCTCCCATTTATCTAATTTGGTGTCATGGGATACTTTGGCCTCTCAGGGGCCATATTCATGCACCTGATGCAATCAGCCACTCCTATCAATGACTTCAAGCCTGAGAGTTACACCCATCTACATTAGGGGATGGAAATGTTCCTCAAAGAATACTTAACTCTTTGGGACTTTGACCTTTCAACTACTCTACTTTATCATTTGTTTTCTGACCAATCCCATTGTTGTGATTTAATTCCAACTGCTGCAAAACTTGGCTTATAATGTACTGAACCACGCAGGCAAAGCAGAGAGAAGTTCGTGAAACTGATTATTCAAGGAAACAACTATTTTAGTTACAAAATAGAGCTGATTTTGCTCCAAATCTTAATTCTGACCCTTCTCTGTTATTGTTTTTATTAGACTAACTGATAAAACAACACAGACAAGATATCAGGCATACAAGCTTTCTTTCAGATATGAAGCAGAAACAGCAGATGTCAAGGGTGTAATTCATAGCATGTGTCCATGCCCCATTCCATGAACACTCATTCTTCATGCCAGTCTCTGTCTGCTGACTCCTGTGTTATGCTGACAGAACCATTTGCAACAGCTTCTACTGAATTTGATTGGAAAACTGATGCAAATGAGGAATGGCTGTGTTTTCCTTCTTACTACTCAGCCAGGTGAGCTCTTTGGTGCATTACTGCCTGAGTGCTTGTGCTTGCACAAGAGAGAAAAGAACTGAGTGTAAAGCAAAACAGGTTGACACCAAGCTGAGGGTAGGGCCTGGAGGTACCATCTCTAGCAGTAGGCTGTGTTCAGTCACAAAGCTACGATTTAGCAGTATGATGTAGTACTTGCACCTAGGAGTACTGATCTCAGCTTATATTGCAAAGAAACATATAATTTGAAACTATTATCTACCTCACCTCTCTTTTCAGCTCAATTTACTTGTCCTGGCTATTTCAGTTTTCTGTTATGACCCATCCTGTGTTTCTCTGCTGTCCGTTCCCTGCCTTTCTGGTCTGGTGTGTGAGTTTTTATGTGATATCACCATCCTGAGAACTAGGCAATGCAGGTATCTCACCATTCTTTCCTTTCTTTTGCTCTTGAACATTTCTTGTTTCTTTTGCACATTATCCCCTTTTCCACTTGCACCTCTTTTCCATTTCCTGCACAAGTTTCTTCTTGAGTTATTCTTCTGCAGATTTGTTTTGTGGTATTTTCCTGTTCACTGATTCCAGGAGAATCTGAGGTTATTCTGAAAGTGCTGTGACATTGTACTTGCAAATGCGTCTTGTGAACTGAAGGTAAGAAAAACCTGCTGGAACTCATTTAGTGTCTAACTCATCCTAAATGGTCCAGCAGGGCACAGTTGTCACCCTCTCCCCTTGGACATCTTGTCACAAACGCTACTGCATTGTCATGCTGTTGCATAAAGGATGAGAGTTGTTCTGCAATGGATTTTATCTGTTTGCAGTATTTCTCTGTTTAATTGTGTCCCTACTTCTGAAAAGAGGAACAGTACATTCCTGGGAATTATGTTTCTGAGAAACGACGGCAGCACAAAATGGCATGCTGCACTGCTGGGAGTGACCCTTTGAAATAAAATGAATGTTCTCTGACATTCTTTCTCTCTTCATTGTAGCTTAACTGGCATCAATACAAAGGTTTACATCTGTATTAAAGATGTTGGTGATTGCTGAATGCATGATACATGAATGGCCATTATCATCTGCAGAGAGTTAGTGTACTATGCATATAATCAATCAGATTCTGCTCATGTCAGGAGCTGGCCAGCTCATTACAGCCCATATCATATTAACCCTTGCAGCGGAGTGATAAAAGGCAGAAATATTCTGGAACAGGCCAAGTGGTCATCCAATCTGCCTTCTTTTTTGCCTGACAACCCCATAGGAAAGCAGATTTATTAGACACCAACCCAGACAGCCTGAACACTTTCATTTAGCCACTCATGTCTAGTCTTGAATCTATTTCTCACTCATTCAAGAGAGGAGTTTATTTCCCACTTAGCACTGTCCTGATGTTGAAATTCTAGGCATTCTGGTACTGTATTTGGTCAGGACAGCAGCTTTCCCCAGCTGACATGCTGTCATCTGCCTCTTGCATGATGGTCTAGTGCTAAAAACACTCAGTTGGGAAGTTGGAGGTGGAGAGCAGGAAGCAGACGGAAGCCTGATAGGCTCTAGTCCTTCACTCTGCTTGGGCCAAGGGCAGAATTGGGATTTCAGATCATGCTCCCAGGGCTGTGTTTTTTTATCCAATGACAAATCATTGAATGAAAGTAAAAACAAAACTGAGAGCATGGCCTGGAAGGCCAGCTTCCTAATGTGCACACACTCCAGCAATCAGCAAAGTGAGCCAGTAAAATAATAGAGGAAATTATGCATTTTCTGGAAGAGTTAAACAGCACTGATAAAGCTACTTCAGCTGTGACATATATAGATTTGAGGAATTTTATCTGTTATAAAGGATAATCTGTCTGGCATCATAATCTATGAAAGGCCTTGACCCCTGGGTTTGCTGCTCTACTAATGCTCCACAGCCACAATGCTGGCTTAACTGGCCACATCCAGCATGGGAGGAGACACGGCTTCAGCAACAGCTGAAGAAAAATTATCTGATCTGTAAATCTGTCATTTTGCCATGATGTTTTCAAGGAATATGAAAAAATGAAGAATCTCATGTTTCAACCAGAGTTAGTTTAGCATGATTGTGGCTTTTGGTGCTCAAGTCATTGTTAATTTCCATGATAACTCTCAGGCTCTACAGGATACTGAACGTGCTCTGAGGGTAAGTCCAATACACATCTGAAGAGTCCACAGATGTCCTCAGACACATGCTCCCACCTCTTGGGTTGACTATGCTGAGATCTGAATCCCTATAAACAGCTGAGGAACCTCTTAAAATAGCCTTAATTTTTACAGCAAGATGATGACATCTATGAAACTGTAGTCAGGCTTTGAAGCTGACAGTAGCAAAGCTGGAGCTTCTGGATCTGCAGTCCCAGACCATGGCTCAGATGCCTGCACTTCACCCTGCATTTGGTTTGTAATTGTTGGCATAATTTTTGAGTTATTAGAGTTTCAAGAATAAGAAATTCTTCTAATCTAAACAAGTAAAATAGCACTATAAATAACATTTAATCTTCATTGTGACTAAATTAAGTGAAGCAAGATGTTATTAAACACATTTCAATTCATTGCCATAGCTTCTCTTAAATTTTATGTGAAGCAGGAAGCTGCAGTTGAAAGCAGGGAAAGACAAAAGTTTCTGACTGAGCCAAGGATGTGGCATAGCTGGGAAAAAAAATATAAATCTCAGGCAGAATATTGCTAGCAGAAGCATTAAACAAAAGAGGAATTTTTCTGTGTGGTACCAATATAACCTTAGCTGAATTCTCATACAATTTTATCTGCTTGTGTTAAAAAAACACAAAAAAGATTCAAATTGGAACAGGTGCAGAGAAGGGTGGAAGAGGAAGCCTGCTTCAGGAGGGCAGACTAGAAATAATTGATATTTAGCCTGATTGATGAAGCCTGATAAGGGATGTAAATAGCTCATAGATGTATTTCGTGGGTTAGTACAATAGGGAATAAACACAATTGGGAACCACTCAGTCTTACCTAACTCTGGAAGGAAGGCACAGGGCTGCAAAGTGATATAGACAAATTTAGACTGAAAGTTAGAAGAGCATCTGTAACCACTAGACTGTGGTTATTCAGTCCTTTTCCTTTTAGGAGTAATGTTCAGTCCTAACCAAGTCTTTACCAATAGGGAAGGGGCCAAGAAGCAGGAAACAGAGGAATTAAGCCAGGAGGAGAACTGATGAAAGCTGAAATGACATGGCATAAAGGTTGGGAAAGAGATTGCTAAGGGATGGCGTGGGGGACACCAAGTGCCCAGGGAAGTGGTGGAAGCTGCCTGGCATGCTGGCTTCTACTCAAAAAGGGGGGGTGAAAGAGGGAATACACATCACCCCCTGAAGTTGCTGTGGGCCTTGCTGTCATTTATCCCCCTCCTGCAGACCTGGTGTTCCTGCTTGTCCAGAGCCACGAGGTGATTGTGGAAGAGACTTGGTGAAGTTGCCTTCCAGTGGGGCTCTCAGAGGAAAAAAAAATGTTACATTTAAGTTGGCACTTCTCTGCACAGGAAAGAACTGTATGTTTTAGTTCCATGTACAGCAAGGTGAAGCCAATCCATAGGAACACTCCATAGGGTTTTCTACTCTTACTGTGTTAAAAAAATCCCATCAAAACCCAACTCTTCCCCTAGTCAACAGTATAACTGTTAAGAGTCTGAAGACCTGTTTTGTCCCAGAAGAAACTGATTAATTACTCATAAGGCTCATTAGAAACCTGCTAACTAGCATCACTTTGCAGTTACAGCTTTGGGAAATATCAGTCAGGTTTTTGGTTGTTTTGTCTTTTTTATTTTCTTTTCTTGAGAGGTATGGCAAAAGGCTTCAGGTTGCTTATCAAGCTCTGATCACAGTAAAAAAGATGGACAGAGCCATTTGTAATGACAGCTGCCTGTGTGATATTGACATACAGCAGAGTTTGATTGCCAGGTTCTTTTAACCTAGAAGTGCTAAAATGCTTCTTGGATTAATATCTTTATATGTTAGCATTTCATTCACTGCATGGAAATGGGTGAGAGACCAGAGAGTTGACAATGTTACGTGCTGGAAACTGTCTTGTGAAGACATCTTTCAAGAGCTTGGCATTGTTAGGTTTTCAATGTCTCTAAGAATTAGATAGGAATGGAGAGAAAATTCAGGGCAATGCAGCTAGAGCCGAGCGCAAATTTCTGGAGCCGTTTCAATATGAGTGGCAAAGAAAAAATTGTCCACTTGTCTGGAGGAAATCTTGTTAGAGTTCATACCACACTCAAATAGGAAGCATAATTCCATCAATGTTGCTCAAAGATTCTTTTTAATTACCCTTTTATCTTTCCTTCCCAGCTCTACAGCTAGTTCTAGTCCCTGTGCACTTGTTGGAAGAATGGATGCCACTACAGCCTCACCAGCTTACATGTCCTGAGGATCTCTTGTTTCCTTGCCAAAATCTCTTTGGATTCCTTTTGGTATGAAATAGGTTCTTGCTGTGATATGACAAGATGCATATATAACACATAACATATAACGTTATTGCTGTTGTTGGATGACCTTCTGGAATCAGTCAGAGACACCAGAGAGACTCTGATTTATCCCTATATTACTATGTACCTGAACTCATTTTTCAAACCCTAATTGTAAACAACTTTGGAAAGGTTGTTTAACAAAGTTGTATCCTTAGGAAAATATGGATTCACATATAATAGCCCTAAGTGAAAGTAATGATTTTTATTGGACGATTTTATGTTAAGCAAAGCAAAAAAATCCCCTCAAAACTCGCCAAACCAACCCCCTGTTTAAACACTTGTATTTTAACTGCCCTGTGATAAAAGCTTATCAATGCTACAAAAGTAAACTAATGCCCAAAATCTATAATGCTGTCTAGTGGAAGAGCAAGTTTCATGGAGCCATCTTGGGTCTGCAATATGTAATGGGTGTTTCTCTGACATTAGCCTGAATAGCAATAATCTGAATCTACCAGAGGGCACACTAATTATGGAATAGTGCTTCTCCTGCATCTGAACTTTAATGTTTTCCGTACTGTGTTTTGTGCATTGTCTCTTTTAGCACTCTTCTTTTTACAGTAGAACCATTGAACACATGTTGATGCATATTATTTCTCTATATTTTTATATGCTGTCATAATTTCATAAGCATATTCATTTGAATATAAATTAAAAAAAATCCCAAACCATATAGTTTTAAGATGCCTCAAGGTTCTTTCTCCCAAGCAAGAATGACCAAGCAATACACATAAAAGAAGTAGAGACCTAGAAGTATTTTGCGATATAACAGACTGGATGACCTTGGTTAATTTTTACTTTTTTTGCCTGGCATCATTAAGAAGATTGTCCCACATTTCGCTGGCATTTTTCTCACCTGAATTTAGGTGTTTAGCCTGGTAACTCAGCTAGGAGTTTCATCTAGACTGTCTCTACCACTGAGACAGGTGATTTTAATCAGCTGGTCTAGGGTGGCATGTCCCACCCTCAGAACCATTTCCCTCCCTCTCTTCACTACATCTAGAATTTAAGATAACCGTTGAATAAGCACTTAACCTTTGAATGATCCCCTTGGGATAGCATGTAATGAACCTACAATGATTAGGTAAATGTGCTTGTGACTCCAAGGCATTCAAACCTTTTACCATGGTGTATTTAGTGTTAATTATGGCTAGGCCTATTTTAAGTAATCAGCTCTAATAATGATACTCTCTGTAATTAGTATTTTACTTAGCGGTACTACAGACTTCATAATCTGGTCATGAGAAGATAGTGGGGTTTTTTGTCTAGCTCAACAGTTTTTGTGATAGTAAAAAGAAGTCTTTTCTTAACTTGTATTAGCTATGCTATCTCTTGGACAGCATATACTTGAGATAAATAAGAAATGGGCAGTTTGCACAGATTAAAAACGTGATTTGAAACAAACATGCATTTAAGAAAAGGAAACATTTGGAACTTGTTAGCTTTGTGAGCACTTCTTGCAAATAGATGTAATTCTAATGGTCTTAAGGATCTATGCAAGAAAGAGAAGGACTTTATCTACGTTGACCTCTGAAGCAGAATGATTGGCAAGTATTGGGACTTAATTTGCTGGAAAACAAGTGATCTCATGGTTTAAGTGGCTTAGTCAGTGAGTGCAATAAGAATTATGAAGAAGCAAATCAGGGAATGAAAGAAATTTGGTTCCACATCGGTTTATTGTCATGAATGTTTTCAGTAATGTGTTTACTCTAGTATTCTCTATGCTGATGTACAGAAACATCTGTTAGACAGAGAAGTCCAAGTTTCAATAATTGTCTTGACAAGGCACAAAAAGATCAAGTAGCTTGCTCAAGGTCACACAGAGAGTGAGACTGAGTTTGTGTTTGCAGAGAAGTATTGCTGGATCCCAGCCTCTCATTTAGCTGCTAGAGCTCATATTCTCCTTAATATTTAGAACTTGTTCCATATAGCACATAATTAAAGCGCTTGTGGCTACAGCTTCAAAACCTACTGCTATTTGAGTTGGAACCTAAAGCATTTCTATTCAGAGTGCAAATTAAAAATATTAGATAGAAAAGTAAACAAAGCATGATTCTGTAATACGTAGCTCTAGTCGTTTGGAAAAGCTAAGCTTGCAGAGGATAGTACAGCTGCTAGCAGCATAATAAGTAATGTGCAGTATTTTAATCCTGCTGTTTAGAAACATTTTTGACATTACTTCTAGACAACTGGGAACAGAAAAAGATCTATTCTTATATTATGTATTTGTTATTTAACACACCAAGATGGTAGGTTTTAAAATGCATTATAGTCCTAATCTCCTTAAATTTTGTTACTTATTTAAAGAATAATCTTCACTTTGAGGTTTTTTTTTAAATTGAGAATATCTCTAAAAGGAAAATTTTGGAAATAAAATTCTTTCTTTTTAAAGATGGAATCTATGAATATTGGAATAACAATTTATTTTAATAAAAATGTAGGTGTGTGATGCTGCAGAATGTAAAATTTGTTGGATATTCATTCCAGTTAGAAGTAATTTGGAAAAATCAATGCAGTGGTTTGCTCAGGAGTCCAGCAAACTGATATAAATGCATAATATCTGTGTTTCAGTCATAAAACCAAGAGATTTTTCTTAGCAGTTCAGAGCAAGGGCTCCTTTACCATTGTCCCAGCTCCAACAGTGGATGCAAGTAGATGCTAGGGATGAGCAGGAATAGGACAAGGATGTGTTGGTACTGTCATAACACCTGCTGTGGTCTCCCAGTTCCAGCTATTCTGTCAGATCAGATTTCCTGGATTTGTAGCTTTTGTGTTTTGCAATCTTCAGTGGATCTGACCATGAAGTGTGTATCCTACCCTCCCTGGTGATGATGTATGTGTGCCTTATCTGCAATGCTCCTAGTCAAGGAGCTGTGTGGGTTTGCAGGCTGCTGCCACATCCTGCTTGTTTCAGCTGCGGCTCTTATTACCTGCGTTTGATGGCCCTTTGACAGCCATTTGATGGCTCTTCGTAGTGGAAGCTGCCACGTGTAGTTGAAACCTTCTTCATGTTAGCCAGAATTGTAGACACACCTAAATTTTCAGTATAAACCAGCCTAACTTATTTCTTCAGTGATTCCCAGTTGTCTTCGGGTTGTATTTAAAAATGTATTTTACAGACATGCCCCAGAGGCCTTTTCATGCTTTCATGTTTGCACTACTTCCAGTGTTTAACAACCCAGCTCCCAGCTCTCCCGTCAGGCCTGTCTAGGGTCATTTTTATTTGGAAAACCTTGAGTTTGTTGCCTATGCAGTAATCTTTAGGCCATGGTAGCAGAACAATTCACTTTGAATTATGTTTGATTAACTTGTTTCCTTGTTTTTAATGTCCATAATTTAATCTTATTCTTAATTTCCTTAATTAAAAACTAGAATGCTATGAATATAAAATCTCAGGTTCTCAAACATTACAATGACAAGACTGAAAAAAGAGTAGGTATTTTTAGTACATTAACATTACAAATTTTAAAGAACCCTGGTATGTTGCCAAAGTTCTGTGCACCGTTTCAGTTCCTGTTCCCTTTATTTTTTCAGACAGATGGATCTGAAAAAATAAAGTACAGCGAAATTGCCAATTAAAAAAATCTATTTCAGTCATAAAGCTTATCCTGAATCAAAAGCTTACTTTTCTCAGAATCATAAAATTAAAAATAATATCTCATGCTTTTATTAATTTTAAGGGTGATGTTGGCAGCCTTCCACAATATTCTCCAAAACATTCAGCTTCATCAAATCTCAGGCTGTGGTGAGGCATTTGGCACAAGCACCAAACAGTCTGGCAGAAACAAATCCTGACTGTCCTGGAGCATTCCTTGCTGCTCTTGTGTCTGATCACCCAGTCTTCTGACATGTCTCTGTGTATAAGGTGCAAAGAAGCATGTGTAAATGTGACTGATATTGGAAAATATGTCTTTAAAATAAATGTTGCCTGCCACACTACCCATTTCAACACTTAGATGGTGAAAAAAATGGATGTCAAAGGACTTGGAGCACTGGGTGAGAGTCTTTTCCATCAGAAAGGAAGGTGAAGCACGGTATTAAGCACTGTTGGGGAAAGTGGCTCAGGTGGTGAGATACAGAGTGACTCTTGTCCAGAACTGTCCTGAGGAACTCAGCTAGCCAAAAAGAAAATTTGCTGTACTTTTGGGAACAAATACCACTGCCAGTGTCAAGCATTTGAAAATCATGAATCAGGCCTCAGAAATCACGAGTTTAAGACGAAAATAAGAACTTTTAGAAACACTACGCATTTGAAGATATTGGTACCCCATTTTTTCAGTGTTTCCCATACATCGCAACATGTTTTCCAAGTATTCTTCCACATCCTTGAGGGTTAACTGATACTCTTAAAAATGGAGATTTTCACGAGGTAGCATGACTTGAAGAGCTTGGGTTTTGTGAAAATCATTGGCTATCAGAAACTTGGATAATACATTCAAAAGGTTTAGCAATAAAGAGTAAAAGAATGGGGAAATGAAGTACAAAGGCTTCAGAAAGCTTAAACTGCCTCTCTGAGTGAGTTGACAGCACTGTTACTGAAATTAAAGTGAGGCTGGCCAGATGAGAAGAGACTGTAAAGATTTTATCGATTAACCTTGTGCAGGGAACACACATCTCATTTTTCCTGGTAAAACAGAACAGGCTCCAAAGAGTAAAATGTGGTGATTTAGAAAACTGCTCAAAGGAGAAGCTATGACAGGATTTATGGCATTCCTGAAAACACAGAAAATAACTAAAATGTGGGAATGTTGTCTCTGTCACTTACACAATCCTTGCATTTTGATAGTCTTATGTAAAGATCTTACAGGGCAGAAGCACAAACCCCCTCAAGACACGTTGTTTTCTGTTTCCAGAATTATCAAACTCAGCAATAATTTTTTTAAAGGCAGCTGAGAAGAACAATGAAGAGCTGTATAAGAACAAAATTATCTATTTCGATGACAATTACTACCCTGAAGTTCAGAAAACTTGGAGACATACTGGAACTAAGCAAAACCATCTTCGGAAAAGGAATAAGCTCCTTCATTTCATAATCATCTCAACTAAGATGAATATTATTATATAAGAACAAAAGTCCTAGAGAAACGTTGCCAATGCTTGACAGTTCAGGCATTGTGATTCTTCAGAGAGAAGCAGCAGAAGGATTAAACATCCAGTCTGAAGTAACTAGACCAACATCTAACTTTATAGCAAAGTCACCTAGATTTTTAGACATGAGGCCTGACATACATTGGCGTTCCAGAAAGGGAAGCAGAGAGAAAGAAGTGAAATATGAAGTCCGGATGCTCTATTATGTCCAAAGAGCAAAAAGGACGCCCAGGGGAGGAAGTATAAAGTTGCCTTTTTCTGAGTTGCAGTGTTCCTGCATCCAGACCCTTCAGGAATTTCCAGCAAACTTAAGGCTGTTTGGGGTTATGTATTATCTGGCAATGGACTCAGGGGGCCAATAAAGCAGCTGGGGACCAGCTTAGAGAAATACTATCTCCTGTGGAGGCAGCTAGAAGAAGGGAAAATTCTGAACCTAAATATCTCATTTTCTAGTAAGCATAAGAGCATCTCTACAGCTGTATGAATCCCTTGCAGACTGGATATGTCAGGCTTAAAAGCCAAATCTTTGAGCTGTGGAGCCACACCATCAAAATAAGCAACAAGCTTTATAAACTCCATGTTTTACATTGTGCTATAATGGTAGGTTTAATAACCAGATGTCAAAGATGGTTATTATGGATACCAGGAAGGGAAATAAATGATGGGATAAAGGTATTAAAAAGAAAAGTCTGTATGCTGGGTAAAATGTGCAAGTAAATACTGATAGAAGAAGGGGTAAGTAAGCAAAGAAACATACAGACTGCTTAAGTCAACTCCATCTATTTCAGACTTGCCTTGTTCCTTGCCTTCTTATTCTGAAAAGTAAAAGAACAAAAATTAGCAAAAAAAGGTAAAATATACTGCAGCTTTCTGTTTCCTTTTCCTTCATATTCTTTTAATAGGAAGCAAAAGTTTTCTGGGGAAACTTCTGGGAAGACAATTCTTTGTCTACTTCAATTGTTAAAAATAGTAGTCATAGCTCTCAGCCTACTGATCATTGAAGCCACACAGCTTTTCTGCCCAAATAAATTTGAGTTGAGGGACTACTAGTTTAAGTTATTTGCTGATCCTAACCAAGTGTTAGGATCAACCTGTTTTCACGAGGTTAGAATGACTTTACACCCTGAAAAAATGTAATTATAGTTGCATTCTTTATTGCACTGTGCTGGATACATTTGTATTGCTGTATCAGGAACCCAAACTTAGAACTAAAGATTTGCCTTT
>VZTI01004934.1:3785232-3806655 GCA_013397865.1 Struthidea cinerea | reverse complement strand
AAAGCTGGAAAATTTCTCTGCTAAAACTTTTCAGCGTCTACACTTCTGTCTTTCATGTAGGACGACGGTGATGGTGTTTTTTCTTCTTTACATCAGTTTATTTTTCAGGAATATTAACATGGATATATAGATTTTTGTACAAGATTTTGTGGCTCAATTATGAAGCATGAATAGTGAAAATTTAATAGGTGACAATTAATGTTTTAGGGTTATGGTGAAAGAAATTTTGGATATTATTCACATAGAAAGACCTTTAAGAACTGAATGTCACAGAACATCTACAGTATTAATTGCCGATTAACCTGAGTGTGGACTCCTAAAACTCAGATGCCAGTGAGGGGAGAAACACATGAAATTTAGGCAGCAGGTTGTGGGCTAAAACTTCTGGACCTCCTCAGCTGTGCTGTAATTAGTTACAGTGATATGTACACCAAATTAGCTATGCACTAAGCTCAAGACACAGCCAACCAGCCATAGGGACTTTAGGGCTGAATAGATTCTGCTTTGTACAAATATAGCTAATACAAGCAACACATCTGCTGATGGTTAAAGAGACCTCAGTGTGACTGGGAGACAATGTATTGTAAATTGTATGAGCAAATTATTGTTGGCTCTGTCTGTTACTGTGACAGTAATAGTGTGTAAAATACGAAGCTACAGCCAAGGTCAGGATGGACGGTATCTCAGTGAGTAAGATACTAAGGTATGGCTTTCAGTGTTATTCTGGCCAAATATAAATTTATGCTTTCTATGTTTTTTAATGTGGCACAGCTTAGGTCTCTGAAGACAGAGCAGAAAACCATGCTGGCCTTAATTCTCGGTTGATTTATTTAAAGATAATAATAGATAAAAGTTACCCTGTATAGATAGCTATTTCATATGGAATATTTACCCCTCTTCTCTACAGCCTTGTCATAACAATGCAAAATCTACAGAGGCATTCTGCTTTTGTGAATTTAACAGATGACATAACTTATTGGTGCTAAGATTTGCTTGTATCTGAGCTGTCAGAAATATGAGATCATCCTTCTTTCTTGCTTAGGCTGACCTTTTCCTCTAGAAAATATTTTAACCATAATTTCCATTACAGTCCTGCTTTAGGCATTACATACATGAACAAAAAGGACAGAACATTTTAAAGAAACAACATTTTCATCCTCCTCTCCAAACTTGAAAAGAGTAGCTGTCCTCATAGTCCACATCAAACAGAAAAAAGTAAATAAAGAAGAGAGAACAAAGTAAACCAGCAAGTAGTTGTGAACAGTGTAATACATAAATAACTGTCTTAACACCCCAACTGAGAATCCTCAAGCATACTTGTCCTAATTTCCTTCATATATTATTCACCTCATGTTGCAAGACATGCTCAGTTACTTCTCATTTCACTGCCACAATCTACCAATCATTTTGGTTTATTTTCAGCTGTTTAGTTACACAACCAAGGCTAGCAGAGTAGAAGGGTGAAAGCTCAAGCAACTTGATGACAAATTGCTGAATCTTGTATTTGAATTCAAGAAGGAGGATTTAAAACAGTGTAGAACTAACCTGTTCCTAGACTGTCCTGAATAACTGAGCTAGGCCCAGAAAACTGCAAACTTTGGACTATGATGGTGGAAATCACTACCTGGTTCCTGCAGGTAGTTTTATAACACTTAATTTTGAAGGTAGAGTAGCATAGTGACTTTATTGAGACTTTGTGCACTTTTGGTTTAGCAACACATATTTTCAGAAACACAACAGTGCCAACTGCAATTGTTCTCTACCTGAAATTCTCGAATTAGTCATATTATCTGATACCAGATGCCAGAGGACAAGAAGTGTTGGAATGCTGGAAAGCTAACTGGCCCAAAAAAATGTGATGTTACTGCTTTCCTTATTGTGTGGGTGAGGTTGAGCTCTTTCCTAACATCATTGTCTGGCTTGCTGACTTTTCTTGGTCTGGAGTTCTGCTTAGTAGCTGGCCTTTCAGTGGTCTTCCTCTCTTGTGCATGTCTTTGAAGTGTTTCAGTCACTGGATGTCTGCTGCCAGGCTCAAATCTCTGAACAGAGGGCTAGTAACCCTACACGATTCCTTGGTATATGCTGTCCTCCATTCTTTTTTTTAGTCTCTGAGCTCCTTCTTGGATAGAGACAGCCTGCTCCATTCCTAATTAAATGCTGAAGGCCTGCACAAGCCCAGCCTTGCCTCTTGTATATTAGATTGCTTGTCCAGACTCCCTCTTCCTTAATGGTCTCAAAGGGAGCTTCTGATTTCTTCTTTTCTCATTTGGATCTTCTGATTTCTTCTTTTCTCATTTGTGACTTCAAGCTTGTGTGGAAATTTGTCATGATTCCTTTGTCATTTGTTCACTTTTTCCCCTTTCTTCCTACTTTGTACTGCCTTTCTCTGCTTGCTCTTTCTCTTTTGTCGCTTGCCCCTATACATCTATTGATCTCATCCCATGGATGAACACCTGCTTTTCTGAGATGCCGAAGCTGAATGTTGCAAAAGGCTTTTGTTTCCTTCCTATTCCTCTGATTTAGTCCCTCTGGGCTAAAGTCGTGAGCAGCAGGCAATGCTGCAGAAAACATTTCTGCAAACAGCTACAATATATTTAAAAGTAATTCATAAGACAGCACATCAGCAGAGTTCATACTGTTGCAGTGGTCAAAATTAGCAACCTTCCTATGTTTCTTATCAGGGGACACCACCTCCGTCACTTGGGCATCCTCAGATTCGGTGGTGCTCCTCTGAGGAAACCTCCAGCACAAACCAGTACTAGTGTGGTCAGGACAAATAACCCAGCAGTCAGCACCACTTCACAAATATCCTGTTATTCTCTCCTAGGAAATGGGAAACCTAGGTCAGTTCACCCCTCAGAAGAACTCTGAACGAGAAGGGTATTGACCAACTTAACATTATAAGAGGCAGTTTCCAATCTTCTGTTTGAAGCTGGACTGCTCTGTAGAAATAAATGAGAATTTCATGTAACTTGATAGGGATCTTTGTATCCAAGTAAGTGAGCATTACTTGGGGGAGACCAGAGCTGAGTTCTAATCAAGTCTTTTAGGGCTCTACACTATTTTACCCAAAATTAAAATCACAAGTGGAGAGGTATAAGATGCTTTTCTGTAGCATTGTGTCTTGGCTTCTCAGTACGGTCCCCATTCTCTATCCAATTTTCACCTCTGTGATAGCCCTGTGCAGAGCGTAGAGAGCACCAGTGGCTGCTGAGTGCTGTGGAATTGACACTAATGGCCATGCAGTGTATAAGATAGTCATCATTTACCCGAGTCCCTCTGTGGGTCAAGCCTTGGGTGTCTTATTAAAATAATGAGAACAGACATGGAGAGTCTGCAATCCGTCTGCAGTTCTCAGAAAGAAGTTTGTGCCTAACAGTGGTCCCAGCTTCTCCCCCGGAATGGATGATGCCCTTCTCTTCACCTTTGTAGCCCTGCCCATTCTGCAGCTTCTGCTCTTTGCTTTCATTTTACTCAAATGTTCCCAGTTGCCAGCTGGTTCTCCCATCCCAGTGACTGGATCACAAGGCAGACTAGGGCTGCGAGTGACATACTGAATAGTATCTCAAAAGGTAGTAAATAAAGGCTTATTTATTCAAAGGAAATGAAATACATAATAATGAACAAATTCATCGATTTTAGCTTAAGAAAATAAGTCTAGTGAGATTTATTTGAAGTGTGGATTTTTTTGTATGTGTTTATTTTTTAAAAAAGTGCATGGATGCCAAAGTTCCAGATATTTTTTTAGAATAAGTTCATGAATTTGTCAGATGCGACTTTGAAGCTTTTCCCAACCTTTTCAAAGTAATAAAACTGGGTGGGTTCAGTGCCTCAGATGGAATCTCCTAGACATAAAATCCATCTACTAAGGTGTTTCATATTTTCTAAAAGCCAAAATCGTGCAAACTGCAGCCCGAACTACGAGGCGCTTGTTAAGCGTAGGCAGAAAACAGTGTCAAATGTTCTTTAGGCTGGCTTTCATAATCACTTGTTGGCTCCACTCCTGCAGGACCTCCTAGAAGGAGGTCTTGGCCATGTTCTAAAATAACACATCTATCCATAAGCAGCAAAGGCTACAGCTGCAGCCTGGTGTTTGTGTGAGATTTAAACACCAATGGAAAGGTCTTTTAACTTCTCTGAATTCCTCATTAAAATGCTGGTGTGATTTTCTACAGCCACCTCAGCTAAGAGTAGCAGTCCAACAAAGAAGCACTGGAAGAGATTGGCATTGTATAATTCCCTTTGAAATGTGGCAAACAGAGGAATAAATTTGGATCCCCCCTCAAGAAAATTTGGAGCAGGAAAAGTATTTTCACCACTAGCTGCTATGGGGAGGGATTCTGTGGAGGCAGCTCTCCAGCAAGGGGCTGGCGGTGAGAAGTTCAACAAAAGACTGTAGTCTCAAAATACTGCATGTATTTGTGGGTGCTATTGTCTTAAAAAAAACCCCAACAAAACTTTCTTAAGTGCAATATTTTCCCTAGCTAGGCTTCCCCCTTTTTAACACGTGAGCTAGTCTGCCTTTGCCATCTGTTCAGATCTCTGGGAGCTGCAGAGAAAACAGGGTAGGAGCATCGGGGCTGTATATCTATGTGTATGATTATGAACAGGTTTATTTGTCCAAGGAATAATGAAAACCAATGGCCTGAAACTGAAGCCAGACAAAGTCATACTGGAAATAAGACACAAGTTTCTAAAAGGGAAAAGACTAACCTTTGGAAAATACCACTGTGCGGAATGCTGGTGTCTCCATCTCTGGACTTCTTCAAATCAAATCAGGGCCCCAGTGCCAGATCGGTGTGCTGCACTCACAGGAGTCAGCCAAGCTCAACCTGCTGAGCCCAGCACAGGAGTAACTGTGTGTGATTTAAAGACCCATGAAGTCAGACCCTGTGATCCAGATCTAGCATGTTCTCCTCAGTTTTTGGGTATGAGAAGCTTTTTAAGGAAAATAAGTGTATTTAGGTACGTGCCAGCTTGAGATTGACAGGCTTGACTTTTACATCTGCTTGCTTTTACTAGATGTGTAATGACATATTTAAGAGGTATAATAAATAGTTTTATTTCAAGTCTCCTAAGGTGTATGAGCTTCTGAAAACAGTTTCCCAAGACTAGTATGCACCTGATTTGTAGAGGTATTCTGAGGCAAATATAGTCAATTTGGTCATATTTTTATCACCGATTCTAGACTGCAACAGATTTCCTGCCTGGTCGTTGTGAAGCGATAGTACATCTACCACATGAAGAAGGCCCGAATCTGTTCTTGGATGCACAGTGTAGGACTGTGTGACACATTCAGGTGAACTGAAAGGGTTGGGACCATCTGCTGAGTATTAGGATGAAATTTTCAGTCACACTGGCAGGTAGTATTTCTTTCTCACACATGACCAGAAATATTTTACCTTTAGAAAATACCATCTGTTTTCAAAAGCTAAAAATAAAAAATCAGAGTTTGATATTCTTACAATGATTATCCTGACATGAGTCCATGGTGGCACTGGATGGGCCAGATTTGGATGCAGTGTGAGTGACAGCTGTAAAAATCAGCCCTGTTACCAGAGAAAATACTTAAAGACAGAGGAAAAAGAAAGTTGAAAACAACTGGAATTAGAAATACTTTTTTCCCCTAACATCCCTTGAAGAGAAATATGTGCCTATATCCCTGTCTTGGAGGTGATGTTTAAAAGTGTGTTTGATTTTATTTTGTTTAGAATATCTGGGTTTCTGTTGTTGCTGTGTCTGAAAATCTGCATTAGATTATTTTTGCATTTCAAAATCCATCAAACTTTCTAGATGTTGCACAAATCTGCTTAGCTATACAAAGCTTTTTTTAAAGGATTAAATCATTTGATGTTCTTTTGACTTTGGAAAGGCCACAAGATTTACTTGTGTTTAATAGAGATCTTAGGGTAAAAATTATAATTTTGTTATAGAATTAGGGAAAGGAATCAAACTGTGGCTAAGATGAATGTTCATGTTGACAGGTAGACATTGGCCTGAAAAAACAAGAGAGGGCCTGAAAAGCTTTGTACTGCTTGTGAAATGGCAGTTTTGGTTGTTGCTGTTGTTGGTTTTTGGTTTGTTTGGGTTTTTTTTTGTGGAGGAGAGAGTTAAATTACATCAGTGCTTATGATAGAAAGCAGCATATGTGGTAAATTATCACTTTGCAGTAAATAACCAAAGGGGAAGAAATCTGCAGGGCTCCACTCAGATTTTTTTTTGGCCTTTATATATATTTTTGTCCCAGGAGAAATTGAAGCTGGTTGGGAAGCTGTGGTGGTAGGACATGTATGTGGAGGGGTAACCACTGGTGTGAGTCCAATAGATGCACCAGTCACAAGGGAAGGAGAATCCAACTGTGTAGCTGAGGACATTACCCAAAGAGACTTTGGAAAAGAAAGGTCATCAAACTGTTACACTAAGAGGCACTGGAATAAGAGTTTAAGAGCAGGTGTAGAGCAGAACAAGCATAAGTCTATGCAGCTGAACGTCTGCTCAGATAATTTTGTTCCACCTTCCCACTGGGATTCAGTAGCACAAAGCATTCGCCATATCCGGGCCTAAAATACTGTGAAGAGCTCCTGTGCTTTGCTAAGCGTTTGTGGCAGGTTGTCCTAGAGGCTGAGCACATTTCAGTGAGGGATGAAGACGTCCCTGTATACATTGGCCATGTATCAGCTGAAGTTTGTAAAACACTTTGGAATTATCATGTTTGCTAAGAAAGCTAGATTTGCTGCCAAAAATGACAAAGTCTCCTTTAAACTTTGAAAGACCGTAGCTAGACTCTCCATTAAAATAGGGCAAGAACAAAGTAAAATGGGACCAACCAGTAATTTTTGTGTTGCCTTGGCACTGCCTCTTCTCCCTGTAGGTAGTGTTGATCCTATTCCTTTTCACCTTCTTCCTCTGGGTTCTCCAAAGTCCGTGGCTATAATCATGAGGTGGACTTGGCAGCAGCGTGTAGGACCTGGAATGTGTTTTTCCAGCAGCCGTGTCTGGCTTTGTGGCTGACTTCTTTGGCTGACGCTGCGGCTGGCTCTGCTGGCAGACACATCTTCTTCGGGGGCTGTTTTGGGTTCACAGGGCCGTCAGCTTACTTTCTGTTCTGCCCTGGATGCTTTTTTCCTTGAGTCACACTTCCTTTCTTTTTTCTTTTTTTTTTTTTTTGGAGGACTATGTTTGTGGACAAACTTTCTATTATGGAAACACGTGATACAGCAAAAATCTTTCCATATTTCAGTGTTCTTGTAACTGTTTCCCTGGGAACCAAGTGTAAATGTGCACATTCACTCAGCTGCTGCTGTACACGTGGTCATTTCCAAATAAAGCTGCTCAGCTTTGGACCTTCTTTAGCAATTTCTGTCACTGGTAATGTGGTGAATCTCAATTTCCATGACAAATAGTGCCCTTCACTGAAGTAAGACCTGGATCTGCAAAGATATTTAGGTGACTAACCACTATGTAGGTGCTTCATTTTCACTGACTCCTATTAAGTGCATTGCTCTTAAGGATATGGGCATTAAACTGGGCAGACAGCCGCCACCAGCAGGTCGTGGCAGTGATGCCATCTTGGCAGGACGGATTGTCTCTCACAGTCCTGGATTTTCACCTGTTTGTTCCTCTGTTGACTAGTTGCTCTGCTGAAGTTTTGGTAGATTTCTGTGAGTAGTTTCACCAGGAGATGAGATAGTAAACTGAAAGACCCTCACTGGATCCTGATGAGAGTTCTCCACATTTCTTTTTAACTTTTTCTGATATTTTGAAATATATTTTCCATGATCAATTTTCTTTTTCTCTCACACATCTTTCTTCCTCCTTTTCTTCTCACTTTTCCTTCTTTTACTTTCTAGATTAATTCCTTCTGGGATGGCCTGGAAAGTAAGGGAAAAAAAAGCTAAAAAATAAGAACACTGTGAATATAAAAAATGCTTCAATTTGGAAAAGCAGTCTCTGCTTTTTAGATATGCTTTGAATAGAGAATGTTGGTAGCTGTAATCTCAGTAAGTGGACTGAGGCAAAAATTCTCAACCTATGTTCAAATTGTTTTTTGGAAAAAGGGGTTTCCCTTTCTGTGTTAGATACTCTCATAAGCATTTTGCATTTTGGTGTCTGTACCCCTTAGCTGAACCTGTGAGCATGTATTCTATGCTGTATCAGCATGCCAGCAAAGTTCCTTTGGCTTGTACCCACTGTTGGCTGTGGACCCTGGTTCCCAGCTGTAGAGGCACTTGTTTACTACTGGGCTTTTATTTTCTCAAATGAGACAGCTCCTGATATAATCTGCTTTCTTGCATTGTTGAGTAGCTAACTGACTAGCATGGAAGTCAACCCCTCTAAGGACTTCTGTAAGACCTTTGGCACAGCCCCCACAACATCCTTCTCTCTGAATTTGAGATATATGGATTTGATTGGTGGACTGTTTGATGGATGAGGAATCGGTTGGATGGTCACATCCAGAGTGTAGTGGTCAACAGCTCAACATCCAGGTGAAAATCAGTGACAAATGGTGTCCCACTGGGGTCTGTACTGGGACCAGGACTGTTTCATATCTCCATCAATGATATAGACATCTGGATTGAGTGCACCCTCAGCAAGTTTTCAGATAAACACCAAGCTGAGTGTCTGGGAGTGCTGGTGGATGAGAGGCTGGACATGAGCTGGCAACATGCACTTGCAGCCCAGAAGGCCAGTTGTACCTTGGGCTGCATCAAAAGTAGTGTCACCAGCAGGTCAAGGGAACTGATTCTCCCCCTCTGCTCTGCTCTTGTGGGACCTCACCTGAAGTACCAAATCCAGCTCTGGGGCCCCCAACATAAGAAGGACCTGCTGGAGTGACTCCAGAGGAGGGCCACAAAGACAGTCAGAAGGCTGGAGCACATCTCCTATGAAGACAGGAGAGTTGGGGTTGTTTAGGCTGGAGGAGTTCAGACACTGGGGAGACCTTATAATCTCTTCCAGTACCTAAAGGGGGCCTACAAGAGAGCTGGAGAGGGACTTTTTACAAGGGCCTGTGGTAATAGCACAAGAGGGAATTGCTTTAAATTGAACGAGGGTCAATTTAGACTAGATATAAGGAAGGTATTTTTTACAGTGAGAGTAGTGATGCACTGGAACAAGTTGCCCAGAGAGGTCGTACATGCCCTATCCCTGAAAATATTCAAGGCCAGGCTGGATGGCTCTGAGCAATCTGGTCTAGTAAAAGATGTCCCTGTTCATTGCAGCGGAACTAGATGACCTTCGAAAGTCCCTTCCAACCCAAACGGTTTCTTCCAACCCATTCTGTGTTTCTTACGTCCTTTATTTGGCTGAGCTTGGGTCTAATTATTTCCAAAGCAGATTTTTTTTGAGAGGAATTTTCCCTGGAGTTCACCTAGTGTACATTTTTTATCTTTTGCACCTTCTAATCCATCTCTAAAACACAGAAGCAAGACTAAGAGGGAATTAGTAAATAATGACATGGCTTTGTGTAAGAGGAGTGGGAATATCAAGTTCCTCTTTTGCAAATAAATGGCAATTCCAGCTTTTTGACAAGGAACAAACTTTTGTTCTTACAACAGCAAGGCTGAGTAGCAAAGAAGAAGTACAAAAGAACATTTCTGAAGCTGCAGAGGAAAAGAAGAATCCCTGAATTCTGGATTACAAATGCAGAAGATACTGGTTTCCTGTTAGTAGTTCCAACTTTGTGTCCTAAACAGTTGCGTAGGAACAATTTTGTTTGTTGGTTTGTTTTAAATGTGCAGTGCTATTTGCTTTATTATTTTGAAAAATATATGACAGAAAATATCTTCAGGAAGTGTTTATGAGGAAAGATTGCATAAGGGTGGTATTTTGTTTGCTCTAACATTTTAGACAAGTAGGGTTAATTGAGGTAAAGGGCTATTTCAATTCATTGAATGACCACTTGTCTTTTGCATTTTGATTTATAAATATCATAAAGGAAGATTATTATTATTATTATTATCAAACAATAATAGCTGTCAAGCTCTCTTGCCAGCCAGCCCCAAACAGATATTTAATTTTTTTTCCCAGTGATGTCTCCAGTTTACTCTCTAAGTTATTAGGAACAATAAGACTCCTGCTGCTTTCCTTCAGATACTTATCTGTAATTAACAGAGCTCATTAT
The DNA here is from genome assembly GCA_013397865.1 of Struthidea cinerea. Lineage (NCBI taxonomy): Eukaryota > Metazoa > Chordata > Aves > Passeriformes > Corcoracidae > Struthidea > Struthidea cinerea. Next base: position 3,796,532 of record VZTI01004934.1, on the reverse strand, counting down.
AAAGAATTTCCCCTAATATATTTATTTTCTGTATTTTTAGTTACACCTTCTTGTTCTAGCCTGGTTATTTATTCCCTTGCTTGCTGTTTACACTCTTCAGATACTTGAAGTGTTTAACATATGGTTTTTGGACATTGTGCAGACAATCAAACATCATTCCTTTAATGTCTGTTCATAAATCAAACCCTCCAGCTGTTCCATTATTTTTATGGCTTTTTTTTTTTTCCCCACATACCCATATTTTGTTGCCTTTTTCTGGTATTAAAGTACCCAGAATTGTGCAGAGATTTCTGCATATAATCCGTCCAGAGGGAGGCTGAATCGTTCACCATTCACTGGCACAGTATCTGTGACCACATACACAGCTAGCTATGGGCTTCAATTTGGGTTGCTCCCTTGCATCTGGTAATTTGGTGCTTTGTAACATGTCTTTAATTCTGGTTGAATGAGAACAACATTTTGGATTGTTTGAAAGCCTGAATGAATAACTTTATAGTATTTAGAAATTTTAGAAGAGATGCTGTAAATTAATGATCACAGATTTGTGTAACAACCAACTGCAAATAAGGACTAAATGTGATACTGCAACGTCAGAGAAGGAGATCTAAATGGAGCAAATGTTTTTACATGGCATGTAGGAAAGAGATGTAGTATTCACATACACTGAAGGATAATTGGTAGTATTAATGAATCAGGAAAATAAGTCTGGAAGAATCTAAAACACCACCTCATCCATTATCCTGCCTAGGGGTAGGATGCAGTATTGCTCTGTTGCTCCTGATGAGTTTATCTACCCTGGAAGTACTGTAAGAAGTTCTTTCTATTTAAGATATATGTAGAATACTAAATTATTTGGGGGGAAGGAGGGGGTAAGTACATTGCAAGTGATTTGTAGCTTTATTGATACTTCAGTTCCACATTCTAGCTAGTGTCAGGAAATGCAGGGAGACTCATGGAGAAAATGCTACCCAAGTCTAGAAAGTGTTTAGTGGTCTGGGAAATCGGCCAAATTAGATATTCAAAGCAAAATATAGTACATCTTTCAAAAGTCTCAGAAGTATTCCAGTTTCCATGTAAGTATTACCATTTGCAGGAAATGTAGTACAGACATACACATAGGTCATTCTTATCCAAAACCAGACTCATTTGATGAAGAAGTAACACAGTTTTAAAGTATGTACTTACTTTCTCAGGTTTGAGGTGTGGTTATTGTAGAAATCAGATGTTCAGATAATCACATCCCATACCCTCTTGCCCTTTGCTGCTCATAAATAACCTAATATTAATATCTCCTGTGTGGATGAGCCTGGGAATTTTTTTCCAGATTATGTTCCCAGAAAACGCACAAGAAATGCTCCATGCCTCAGAGAAGGAGGCAATAGGTAAGAGAAGTTCTTTGGAATTTGCCCCTATCAAGAAGGAATAAGGTCATCAAATGTGTCGAGAGTGCGAGCCAACATCCTTCCTGATGTTCGTTTTAGAAATGACAACACAGGAAATCCAGTAAAATGGCACAACTCCGTAACAGAAAATCACAATGCACTGCCACATAACTCTGTAGAACTTGGTTTACACTACCTCACTTTAAGCACTCAGCTGAAATGCCTAAATAATGAGAAAAGTTCTTCAGGAAGTTATCTACAGTCAATGGAAAGTGATGGACACAAGCAGAAGGCAATATAGGTCTTCGAGTCTAAACTGTAGTGTTAGTAGTCAAAAATTCTGCTTCCTTCCCCAAATCAAACCTGAATATATATTTAAATTAGAAAAAGTAATGCAATTTACCAACTAAACTAAAATGCACACCTTAGTAGTCTGCTTTAATCACACAGACAAACTCTCCCACAGCCCTTTCCCAGTCAGCCTCACTGCAAGATATTTTGGAGAAAGGGATGTACAACAGACCTAAAAAGTAGTAAAATTAGACTCTGGGAAAAAAAGTGAGGAGAGAAAACTTCAGAATCAAGATTTTCTTATGCAAAATGTTCTGTATCTAATATGATCCTTTCTTATTTAAATTGGGATCCAGTCATGTTAGTGATGGAATTCCTGATTTCTAAAGATGACGCTTAGAACTGTATAGAAAATTGTTTTACACTACTGAAATTGTTTGAAACCCACAACTAAGGATGTATGTTTCTCTATATTGTGGATTGTATATGTACATATAAAGTAGAAAACAATCTATTCTATTTTTCAAATACATTTCTGGTTTTGTAAGCCCATGCAACCATTGAATTCTCCTATCTCAAGTGTAACATAGGAGATAGAAAAGAAACTAATAGTTAAAGCATCTCCTTCAACTAGGAACTTTTTCAAGGAGAACTGCATCTAGAAGTATGCACTTTACTAAACACTAATGCTCCCCAGTGTCTCTATTTTACTGAAGTTTTCTGTTCTAAAAGTGATATTTCTCTCTTGTAACTGACCCCATCTAAATGTGGGTAGTGTAGCCTAAGCTAGTCAGCTTCATTTCCATTTATATTCAATGGAAAAAAATGGGCATCCCCAGGGAGCAAACGCATCTGTGCCTGTCTTTTCCTAAAACAGAACCACAGAGTGGTGCAGGTTAGAAGCAAACTCATTTAAGCCAGTTCCTGGCTCAAAGACAAGCCGGTTGCTCAGGGCTTGTCCAGCCTGCTGTTTGAAAATCTCCTGGGAAACCTATTCCAGTGTTTGATCAGCCTTGTGGTAAAAAGTTTTCTCCTTTTTATGTGATCAGAATTTCTGACACAACTGAGCTCCAACTGGCTTCTCTTACATCTTATTTTGTGCCTATGCACCTCTGAGGAGAGGCTCCCTCTGTCTTTGATATTCCCTTTCATGAGCTAGCTACAGGCAACAGTAAGGTCCACCCGAGCCTCCTGCTCAGAAAACTGAAAACACCCAGTTCATGCAGACTCTTCTTGTGCATCCTGGGGATTGGTCTCCTGCTTATTCTTCTGGCCCTCCACTGGGCTCACCCCAGCGTGTCCCTGTCTTTGTGGTACTGAGCAGCCTAAAACTGGGTGCACTACTCCAGGCGCAGTCTTGCAAGGGCAAATAGAGAGAAACATTTTGACTTGAAGAAACAGTATTAATTCTTGCCAATGCAGTTCAGTTGGCCTTCTTTGCTGCAAAGGGACACCGCCAATTTGCATTCAGCATATGGTCCATCAGGATGTGCCAGTCCTTTTCTGCCAAGGTTTTCCAGATGCTTGAGCCCCAGCCCTTATTGCTGCCTGGAGCTATTCCCTCACAGATACACGACTTTGTATTTGCCTTAGCCCCCATGAGGTTCCTATCAGCGCAATTCCTTCAGCTGGTCCAGGTCCCTCTGAACTGCAGCCCGTGCTCCTCCATATTGCCTGGTATCACCTGTGAAGAGGCTCAGTGTCTTCAGTCATTAGTAAAGACTGAATAGTATCAGCCTTGCTGAGGTCAAGATGTACAACATCTTTTGTTCTTCTGTTGTCCATGGAGCTCATCAGTTCATCATGGAAATCAGTGGGGTTGGCTGGGCATGGTTTGCCCTTGCTAGATCCCCTTCACCTTCTTGCTTTTCATGTGATCAGCAATGGCTTCGCAGATTATTTGCTCTGTAATGTGCCCAGGGGTTGAGGTGAGGCTATTTGACTTGAGTCACTCTGCCTGCCCCTTCTGAAGACGGGCGTGATGTTGACATTTTTTTCTCTGAGTGCAGTGACCTTTCAAAGATGACAGCTCTTTTTGGAATGATGTCAGACAGCTCCCTCAGCACCCTTACATGCAGCTGATCTGCTCCCATGGGTTGCATGTACTCAGTTTGCTCAAGTTGTCCCTGACCCTGCCTTCCTCTACTGCAGATTCCAAGTCATTCCCATAGACTCTGCTGGTAGCCTGCAGGGGCTGCAATGCCTGAGACGTATCTGCCTATTGAAAAATGAGGAGAAAAAAAGAGATGGAGTACCTCTGCCTTTTTCATGCCTGTTGTCACTCAGTCCCTTACTCCATTGAGCAAAGTGCCCACATTCACATTAATCTTTTCCCCACCGGACATATTTCTCTTCAGTAGATATAAAGACAGAGCAGGCTGATTAGCTTAGTCTTCAATTATTTCCAAAAGCCTAGAAAACAATGTCATCAACTGTATTTTGACTCCAAATCAACCTTTGTTTTGTGAATGATTGTTGCCATTACCAACCTGCACTGGGCTCTTGGCATGTTTGCAGCAGCTGATAGCTGCCTTCAGCAGCCCGGCAGGCTAGTGCCACCACATTGCACAAGAAGCAAGGGCTTTGATCAAGCATCAAAACCAGGGGTTCCAGGCTTTTATTCTTTGTTGTGTTCTGACTTGAATAATGGTTTTAATTACTTGAAGAGTGATTCATGGCAGTGGAACACAGCTCCATCATCAGTGTGGTCTCAAGCAGTTACTGAGCCTGTGATGATGTGGATCACCAGAAGTCTTCCAGCTCTTTGGAGGTTCCTGATGGTGTGCAGAGGGACATGTGCTTGGCTTACTTGTCACATACAGCAGTTTTGTAAGTTTAACTTTTGACATGAAGTGGTATTAAGTCAAATAAAGATGTCAAATATTACATTTCTCTTATGAACTAGCACTAAAGGAAGGTGGTACGGAAGGTGCCTCTAACATATTTAGAAGCACCTAAGGGAAGTAACTCTGGTGCTGTTCTGCAATGCTGTTCTTTTTGGGGCAGTACAGGCAGATGTTATCTTTATTGGTTCTTCCAATGCCCAGTGCCTCTTGAATGCTGGATGTGCTTTTGGATGCCTGATTTAGCTCATGTTTTAGGCATAAAGTTAATGGCAAAAATCAAAACATGTGACTTAATCTGAACAGAGCAAAAGACAGTTTCTACCTTCAAAATCCTAAAGAGAATGTTCTAAATAATATTGGGGATGGGGTTGCAGTGAGGGGTGTCATGACAATAGTGAGTGGAAAAAGAAGTATTATTTATGAGAATGTAAAAATAAATTGGTGAAAAAGAAGAAAGAGGTTATCTCATTAACCTCTCTGCTAGTGCAGCCCTTCCATAATATCCGTTGTAATAACTATTCCAGGAGATGCTTGCCTGCCAAAAGAGCAGTGTTTCCATGGAGCACGCAGCACGCTGAGGGTCTGTGCAGCTTCCAGTGAGGGTGAGCAACGGATTCCAGGTGACTTTAATGCCTTTTCAATCCAGGTCTAAAGCCTACAGTTAGCCCAAGACAACAGTTAATTAAGACCTTCCTGTGCTTAAAGGCCCAGATCCTTCGTAGTAGGCAGTGCCAGATTAGTGAGGCAAAAATTACTTTACAGATCTTTAGGCTGCTGTAAAACTATTATAAATTAATCTGGGATACTTGTGACCCTGAAGAGTACATCTGGCAGCAAGAGAGGAATGTGGTATTGATACTACACCCTCCAGCTGAAGAAGAGAAGGTGGCACACAGCCACTATTCCTGCTTTGAATTACCCAGTATTTCCCCTGAGGAAAGACCATCAGGAGAGCAAGACTGCTGGGTCTCTGGCTCTTTTGCACTGCTGAAGTGGCAAAAAGCAGCTGAGACAGACCTGAGAATTGAAACTGCACAGCTCATTTCGTTTAACATGCTAATACATTTTCTTCTTGTTTCTGAGCTATATGGAAAATGGCAAAACTTTTGATTTGCTTTAATTGCACAATATGTTAAATTATAACTAAGCACTCTTCATACATTAATTGCCCACAGCTTTCTGAAGACATCAAGGATATTGAATAATTATACAGATGTGCATCTCTCATAAAATAGTTAATCTTCAATAAGTTTATTTCTTGCAATCATTCTGTAACTATTTTACGCTAACTATATTTAAATTTAGTAGCATAAATCACAGAATACTAAATTATTATTTTAAAAAATATTTCAAAATTCTGAACTGTGTAAGTTAATCCTACAGAAATATGTCTTCAATAATCAACTGGTATTTTTTAAAAAATGCAATTAGAATCTTATTAAATCTAAATTAAAAGCTTACATACAAAACAATTTAAAAATAGATATTGAAACCTAAGAATTCACACTCTTCAGTGTTTGCTCCTATTACAATGCACACTTAAGAATTTAATAATTTTTTCCAGGTGGACAAAAACAAAAAGGGTTCAAATTTGTAGCTAGTTTCAGATTTTAAAGTAAATAGGCTATTTAAATGGAAGGACATGGTTTGCCGTGTTGTACCCATATGGGAACATTTAATATTAAACACATCATAAAAATAAGGGAGATTAACATTTTTAAGCAGATTTGTGCCATTTGAAGGGAGGTTTTATTTTTATTTCAGGCACTGAACTGAGCTTGGTTTTTCCAACGTGCAAATTCTGAGTCAACGATAGACATGGTGAAGCAAAAGTAAGGATGCGGTGGGCAGGCGCTCCTTTTCACAAGGCAAATCAAAGTGAAAAAATCTGTAGAGAACACAGGCTACGAGGGCATAAATTATAACAAATGTGGCTCAGTCACTGGAGTGGTACTAAGCTCGATGCAACTGGTTAAGCCTAAAGCCATGGTTTGCTCTCCTTGCTTCTGTGAAGGGTCAAAACCCCAGCTCTTAGTTATTAGGAAGCAAATTTTTGGTCAATACTTCCAAACTGGGCTATTATGAGGTACTTCTCTTACCACACCACATAATATGTTTATGCATTGAAATCTGTGCTTGGCATTTCTTGCGTCATATCCACAGGGCAAAAGCAGAATTAGACACAGAAGCAGAGGGATTCCTGCAGCGACAGCAGCAACAGCAGTGTGTAAATTCTTCCTGGTATTGCACAGAAATGTGTAATAAATGATCTGTAGTTGGAGGCTGTACTTTTGAGCTCAGATGTTCGATAGCTGATAGTTTCACATACTGAGAGCTATCAGGATAACATAATAGCTATATGACAGTCATGATTTTACTGACTTTCAGTCACTGCTAAATATTTTTCAGGCTTTATGGGAATTTTTTCCATCTTTACTATATATTTAATGAGCACAGAAGTCTATCAAATGTCCATTGTTCTCAAAGGATTGCCTTTGGGAACTCAAGAGATGCTTGCTTGCTTTTTTTGTGGAAGGAGGATAATTAACTTATTGGAAGAAAACCAGACACATTGGAGCAGGGTATACTTACAGTGTTTCCAGCAGTTTGTGGTGGGTTTTCTGAAGCATAAATTTTCTTCTCAGCTGCAGGATTGGGTCATTGACTCCTGATGAAAACAGTGAAGTGACTAGAACATGGTTTTCTTTCTCTAGAAGGTTGTAATAACAAGACTGTATCATCATCTCTGTGACTTGTCTGTCTCACTCGATGTCTGAGGAAAGGGATGGTCTTGCAGCAACAAGAGGGAGGCATTATGAACAAACCCGGAGTGTCATTTGATCTTTCACATCCAGCATGTAACAGCATATCCACTGCACCTCTCTATGCCACCCTGTGCGTAAAGGCCTGTAAATGTGTGTCAAGGATTAGATGTCAATCATCTCGGGGAGTTATTTTTTGGTTTAGTTGCAGAAGAAATGCTGAGCTACTAAAGCATATGGGAAGCAGCAAGTAGAAACGCCTAGGAAGAGCAGGGTCTCCATGACGTGGGAATTCACAGTCCTGCTAGGAAAGGATGTAGGCTGGCCAAGAGTGGATGTCTGGCAGATGTATAGACTGTGTTCTGTGAAAGAGGCCTCTCAGTAGTTTGAAATACTGCCATACCCACATGAGTTTGTATGCAGAACTGCACTGGAAAGACATTGAAGGTCTGAACCGAAGAGCTCCTCCTTTGCTGGGGGAACACTTGCTTTCCATTCTGGTCCCACTGAAGTGTTCTGTAGAAACTGCTGATGTGAGTTAAGTACTTACTAGCATAGAAAAGACTTGTATAACATAGTTCCTCATGCTTTTCATTGCCTTTTTGAGCTGTTACGATGGGTGGGTTTGATACTCGAATCCTTCTTTTGTCTAGAGGAACACTTACTTCTGCTTTACAGAGGACTTACTTTCTAAGAAAGGATTTGTAAAAAGTGGTTTTCAGTCTTTCTGGCCTCAGAAGGCTGTTACCATTACTAATGCAGATGTCCCTAGTGAAATATCTGCCTGCCTAGCAGCAGCTGATTATGTTTAACAACCTATTTGATTCTCCTTTCTACCTTTCTGAGCCTTTGATATATGCTCCAGATAAAGACTTAAACCCCTACTGTTGTGCTCCTCCAGAAGTCAGGAAAGAGTCTTGTATCTAAACTGTTCACTAGATGACATGAATGTTCAGTTCTTATTCCTCAGTCTGTGGAAACTCAAAGCCCCAAATACTGGATCAAGCCATCCTTATGGCAGTGCCATTGGGCAACCTTTGAAGAGTCTGCTCAAGGACCTCCAAATCGAATTTACTTTCCCTCTTTTCCAGATGTTCATAAACTCAAGCGACTACAAAAGAGTCTGGGCAACCATTTTAGTCAGAGATGTCTCCTCTGTTTAATGCTGGGTTAGCAAAGTCCTGCTACAGGACCCTCTTGCTCCTCAAAATCTCAGCCTGAGTATGCCTCATGGTGTTTAGCTCTATTTGTTCCCTTTGCCCCTCTGCCCACTGTCCTGAGTGGTGGTAAATATCTTAAAGTCCATGATGGTGCCTTCCCAGCTGGAAATAACTCTTTTCTGAAAGCCTCCTCTGGCTTTCTCTCTAAAGGATTAGCCACAAAATATGTGTGTATAAGGGACTGGAGCCCAAATTCTACAGCCAGGCGAATGGTGGATGATTCTCATTCTGGAATATTTTATGCCAGGAGTCCTAGCAGAAATCTCAAATATTTATTCTTAAGAAGACAAGGTTTCTTAAGTTCATTAACTTACATTTTTCTGTAGTATCCATCTATATAACCTGTGACCCAAAACAATGACCAGAACTGAAAAAGTGGTGAAAGAGAGGAAGGTATTTATAGTTCATTATCATTATGATACTGAAAGATTTCAGTTTTATCTAGATGGATGAGGCAAATGCATGTTACTTATAGGAGACAAAAATCTAATTGCTGCTTTATAGAAAGAAATATGTGTGTATATATCAGGCCCACTCTCAGTTTGGCAAACTGATGAATATTATCTGAATTTCTTAAATCTTTCACATACCTTATTCTTAGAGCCTGGGTAAGTCAAAGCAGTGGATTTTCTTGGGCTGCAGGTCAGGTGTTGTAGTTTTAACACTGTGTTTATAATGCTCCTGTTTGCCTTTTCTCATCATCTTGCTGGGACAGACCACTGGTGAATATGAGCTGCTTTTTCTCTTTTTGTGACCTTCTGATTTGCAGAGTTTTGTTGTTCATAAACTGTAATATGAGAGGGTTATGAGAGAATGGTTCAGTCACTTCACTCTCTCTTCGTCATCTTACTCAGGGTGGATGGATCAGTATGACAAAGGCTATTTAATGTCAGAACTTCTGAATTATTCAGGGTTTTCAGAGGCTTCCCTTTACTGTCTGAATTATTAATCTTGTTCATTTATGTCTTTAAAGAATAATGAAATCAAAAGTGGAGTATGAAAGCAGTGACATTCTTTTCATATTTTTCCAACTGCAGGTTTGATTCTGCTTCCTGATAGCTCTAAGTGTATATTTGTACCTCATCCTCAGAATTTCCTGTGGTTTGAAATTCTTTTGCTGACATGAAAACAGTTGTGATTTGAAAAACAGAACAGCTTTGAAACTGGTAATACATAAAGCAGTTGAACTTATTAATATGACTCAGAAACAGGATAGAAGTAAAAGGTGCCATTTCCTATGTGTAAATGGAAAACCTATGAAACTGAGGTCTGGGAATCTCTTGTGATTGCATTGACAGACTGTGAAAATAGCAGGATCCACTTACAGAGACTGACTTGAAGGACCTGAAGGCAGATCCAGTGTCATCCCAGCAGCAAATCTATGTGAAGTTATTTTGTACAAGGAGTTGCTATTTATGTAATGAAATAGCTAAATGCTCCTTCAGAAACTGTCTCTTTGGGACCCTGTTGTTACCTTTAAAGAGACAGATGGCAGAAGAAGGAGTACTCCCTTGCTTTTTAGTGGAACAGTCCTAGACATAAGAAACCTGTATTGTGCATGGCAAGGTTTTGGTAGCAGGAGGCTGCAGAGGTGGCTTCTGTGAGAAACTGCCAGAACTCCCCCCATGTCCAAGAGAGCCGATGCCAGGTGGCTCCAGGATGGACCCACAGCTGATCAAGGCTGAGCCCATCAGTGGTGGTGGCAGTGCCTCTGGGATAACAGACCTAAGAAGGGGGGAAAAAAACCTGTTCAAACATCTGGGAGAGAGGAGTGAGCATACGTGGGAGGAACAGCTCTGCAGACACCAAGGTCAGTGAAGAAGGAGGGGAAAAGGTGTTCCAAGTGCTGGATCAGAGATTCTCCTGCAGCCTGCAGGGAAGGGCATAGTGAGGTAGCTCTTCCACTGCAGCCCATGGAGGGCCATGGGGGAGGAGAGATCCACCTGCAGCCTGTGGAGGATCCCACACCAGAGCAGGTGGATGCCCAGTGGAGACTGTGACTCCATGGGAGGTCTGCACTGGAGCAGGGTCCTGGCAGGACCTGTGGACCTGTGGAGAGAGGACCCCACACTGGAGCAGCTTCACTGGCAGGACTTGTGACCCCATGGGGGACACACACAGTAGCAGCCTGCTCCTGAAGGACTGCACCTTGTGGAAGGTACTCATACTGGAGCAGTTAATGAAGAACTGTAGCCCACTGGAAGGACTCATGTTGGAGAAGATCGTGGAAGGATGTGTCCCGTGGGAAGGACCCCACACTGGAGCAGTGGAAGAGTATGAGGAGTCCTCCCTCTGACGTAACATGTGATGAACTGACCACAACCCTCAGTCCTTGCCCCCCTGCACCACTATGGGGGAGGAGGTAGAAAAAATCGGGTGTGAAATTGAGCCCAGGAAGAAGGGAGAGGCAGGGAGAAGGTGTTCTAAATGTAGTTTTATTTCTCATTACCCTACTCCGACTTGATTGGTAATAAATTAATTTCCCCTAGCTGAGTCTGTTTTGCCCATTATGGTAAATGGTGAGTGATCACTCCTTGCCCTTATCTCAACCCACGAGCCTTTCATTATATTTTCTCTATCCTGTCCAGCTGAGGAGGGGAAATGGTAGGGTGACTTTGGTAGGCACCTGACATCCAGCCAGGCTCACCCACTAGAAAATTGTACTACCTTGAATGTGGAAAGAATAGGCAGGTGGCAGGACCCCACAAAGACCTGAAATTTTCCTTGACCACTGGTAAGTATCTCACCCCTTGGAAGCCCCTATTCTCTGTCACAGACAGAGAAGAGATGGGACTGGAG
>VZTI01004934.1:3617026-3784788 GCA_013397865.1 Struthidea cinerea | reverse complement strand
CAGTGTCATCCCAGCAGCAAATCTATGTGAAGTTATTTTGTACAAGGAGTTGCTATTTATGTAATGAAATAGCTAAATGCTCCTTCAGAAACTGTCTCTTTGGGACCCTGTTGTTACCTTTAAAGAGACAGATGGCAGAAGAAGGAGTACTCCCTTGCTTTTTAGTGGAACAGTCCTAGACATAAGAAACCTGTATTGTGCATGGCAAGGTTTTGGTAGCAGGAGGCTGCAGAGGTGGCTTCTGTGAGAAACTGCCAGAACTCCCCCCATGTCCAAGAGAGCCGATGCCAGGTGGCTCCAGGATGGACCCACAGCTGATCAAGGCTGAGCCCATCAGTGGTGGTGGCAGTGCCTCTGGGATAACAGACCTAAGAAGGGGGGAAAAAAACCTGTTCAAACATCTGGGAGAGAGGAGTGAGCATACGTGGGAGGAACAGCTCTGCAGACACCAAGGTCAGTGAAGAAGGAGGGGAAAAGGTGTTCCAAGTGCTGGATCAGAGATTCTCCTGCAGCCTGCAGGGAAGGGCATAGTGAGGTAGCTCTTCCACTGCAGCCCATGGAGGGCCATGGGGGAGGAGAGATCCACCTGCAGCCTGTGGAGGATCCCACACCAGAGCAGGTGGATGCCCAGTGGAGACTGTGACTCCATGGGAGGTCTGCACTGGAGCAGGGTCCTGGCAGGACCTGTGGACCTGTGGAGAGAGGACCCCACACTGGAGCAGCTTCACTGGCAGGACTTGTGACCCCATGGGGGACACACACAGTAGCAGCCTGCTCCTGAAGGACTGCACCTTGTGGAAGGTACTCATACTGGAGCAGTTAATGAAGAACTGTAGCCCACTGGAAGGACTCATGTTGGAGAAGATCGTGGAAGGATGTGTCCCGTGGGAAGGACCCCACACTGGAGCAGTGGAAGAGTATGAGGAGTCCTCCCTCTGACGTAACATGTGATGAACTGACCACAACCCTCAGTCCTTGCCCCCCTGCACCACTATGGGGGAGGAGGTAGAAAAAATCGGGTGTGAAATTGAGCCCAGGAAGAAGGGAGAGGCAGGGAGAAGGTGTTCTAAATGTAGTTTTATTTCTCATTACCCTACTCCGACTTGATTGGTAATAAATTAATTTCCCCTAGCTGAGTCTGTTTTGCCCATTATGGTAAATGGTGAGTGATCACTCCTTGCCCTTATCTCAACCCACGAGCCTTTCATTATATTTTCTCTATCCTGTCCAGCTGAGGAGGGGAAATGGTAGGGTGACTTTGGTAGGCACCTGACATCCAGCCAGGCTCACCCACTAGAAAATTGTACTACCTTGAATGTGGAAAGAATAGGCAGGTGGCAGGACCCCACAAAGACCTGAAATTTTCCTTGACCACTGGTAAGTATCTCACCCCTTGGAAGCCCCTATTCTCTGTCACAGACAGAGAAGAGATGGGACTGGAGACAGCTGAGGCCACGAGAGGCATCACAACTCAGAGCTCCTTCAGGAAGAGCTACCTCTCCTGCACTTGGGTCATGGTTCACAGCCACTAAATGCTGATCTCTCGGGGGTTTGAGTGGGGAATGGGTATTCCCCTGTGTCTGTCATCTGCTTGGCACCCAAACAGACATGCCTGGACTAAGTTGGTGACGAAGAAGCATAAGCTCCTCTTATTCTCCACAATCTTCCAGCTCCTCAACAAGCCCTCAGAGAGAGGAAGGGCAAAGGGGAAACCTAAGGTACTTAATGCTTTCTTTCCCCAAGACCTTAATAGTAAAACCAGTCACTCTCCAGGTACCCAGCCCCTTGAACTGGAAGACAGAGATGGGGAGCAGAATGAAGCCCCTATATCCAAGTGGAAGTGATCAGCCACCTGCTATACCACTTAGACATGCACAAGTCTATGGGGCTGGATGGGATCCACCCAGGGGTACTGAGAAAGCTGGTGGAAGAGCTCACTTGTCCACTTTCCATCATTTACCAGATGGCTCACTGGGGAGGTCCCAGCTGACTGGAACTTAGCAAATGGGACACCCATCTACAAGAAAGATCGGAAGGAGAATATAGGGAACTACAGGACAGTCAGCCTCACCTCAGTGCTGCAGAAGGTCATGGGGGTGATCATCTTGAGTGCCATCACATGGCATGTGCAGAACAACCAGAGGATCAGGCATAGCTAGCAGGGATTTGTGAATGGCAGGTCCTGCTTGACTGACCTGATCTCCATTTATGACAAGGTGACCCACTTAGATGATGTGGGAAAGACCGTGGATGTCGTATATCTGGACTTAAGTAAAGCCTTTTGCACCATTTTCCACAGCATTCTTCTGGAGAAACTGGCTGCTCATGGCTTGATGTGTATACTGTTCAATGGATAAAATGGCTGGATGGCCAGGCCCAGACAGTGGTGGTGAATAATACAATATGGAGATAAATCCAGGTGGTACACAGTCAAAGCTGGTGTTCCCCAGGTCTCAGTATTGGGGCGAGCCCTCTTTAATATCTTTATCAACAATTTGGACAAGAGGATCAAGTGCACCCTCATTCAGCTTGCACACAACGCCAAGCTGGGTGGGAGTGCTGATCTGCTGGAGGGCAGGAAGGTTCTGCAGAGGGATCTGGACAGGCTGGAGAGATGGGCCAAAGCCCATGTATGAGGTTCGAAGTGCACAAGGCAAAGTGCTGGGTCCAGGGAATGCTGATTGACAGCAGCTGAACATGACCCAGCAGTGTGCCCAGGTGGCCAAGAAGGCCAATGGCATCCTGGCCTGTATCAGCAATAGTGTGGCCAGCAGGACCAGGGCAGTGATTGTCCCTCTATTACTTGGCACTGGTGAGGCCACACCTCCAGTGCTGTGTCCAGTTCTGGGCCCCCTCACTACAATAAGGCCATTGAGGTGCTGGAGAGAGTCCAGAGAAGGGCAAAGAAGCTGGGAAAGAGTCTGGAGCACAAGTCCTGTGAGGAGTAGCTGAGGGAGCTGGGGTTGCTTAGCCTGGAGAAAAGGAGATTCAGGGGGAACCGTATGGCTCACTATAACTACCTGAAAGGAGGTTGTAGCCATGTGGATGTTGGTCTCTTCTTCCAGGTAACAAATGGAAATAGCCTCAAGCCACACCAGGATAGGTTTAGGTTGGAAATTAGGAAAAATGTCTTTGCTGAAAGGCTTGTCAAATATTGGAACAGACTGCCGAGGGAAGTGGTTGAATCACCATCCCTGGAGGTATTTAAAAGATGTCTAGGTATGACTCTTTGGGACATGGTTTAGTGGTGGGCTTGATAATCTTCAAGGTCTTTTTCAAGATAAACGATTCTGTGAGCCTATGATGCTATGATTTATGTCCAGAATGAAGCATTTCAGTATTGTGAAAAGAAACAGTGAATTGAAATGTAAATTTACAGCTGAATCCATTTGTTTCAAAATTTATATTCAAGGGAAAAGTGCTTTTTAAGGGTGCTCCAAAGCTTAAAACATATTCAAGACATAAACATTTCCTAAATAATAAATATTCCCCTTTTATGTGGGATCCTAGAGAGCAGCAAAGATGAAGACTCCCATTGTATTCTCATCTCAGTTGGTGTCAGTCAAGTTCAAATCCGTTGAACTTAAGGGATTTAAACTGATATAAAACTTGTTTGAGAACAGAAACAGGCTTAAAGCTTAGTACTATGACAATCTAACTGAGAACCACAATACATTGAAGCTGAGAGAAAATCCATGTTTCCAATAGTAAGGTACAAACATTGCAAAGGCAAACAGTTACCAATAGGCAATACTAATTAAGTTGTTAAATTTACAGAGAAAATGCAACTAACTCTCTTTCAGGGGAGTTAGGTTGCATGGTCTCCATTAATTGGAATACACACAGTTAAAACTAATAAACCAGCAAAGAAACAAACAAATAATTTATCAGTGCCATGACTATTTTGTGTGTCATGGCAATCCCCCCAGAACTGTTTATTCCCTCATTGTTGCTGCCTTTTTACCTTCTGCATTATGTTCACAGCTTAATGAAAATTGCCTGCCCAGGTTTATTTCCCTAATGAAATGCACAAGCACAAGTAACACAAGTTTAGGACAACATATGTATTGGTACAAAATATTAAAAATCACATCTACTGCCCTCAGTGTCCACTTTTGTGCCTAATTATACACTATGTTGTTCTGTTACAGTGGCATCTGTTTTTCTGTGTGTTTGTTGTGCTCCACAAAATTTGTAGCACGGTGTTTGGTCGATATCAGAGGATACACAGTTTCAATCATATAATTCCTTTGAGTTTGGAGGATTCTCATTTTAAGATTGGATTAATCTCTCCTGCCTTCCTTTTCTTGCTCTCTCTTTCTGTCCACTTTTGTTTCTTACCTGCTCCTTCATCCTTTTTCCTTCTGATGTTTTGTGTGTGATTTATTACGCAAAATTTAACCTTAGAATCTCTGGTTTTTTCCCCGACCTGGTTTGGTACGGTGGGCATAAAACTGGAAGATTTACATCTGTAGTTGCAGGTATGTCTCTGAGCTGAATAAAGTTTTTCTTAGTTTTCTTATTGAAAAAATGAGTTGGGTTTTCTTTAAACTGCCTCATACTTCTTACGGTAAACTTTTGCTGTTGGGGCATGGGGAAAGCTGGTGGTTTTGAACCATTCGCTATAACAAGAGGGCAGGTGTCTCTGTGTTCCTGTGTTGCCCCCAGCAAGGAAATCTTTCTAGGTAGGATTTCTCTCAGGGTAGCTTGTTGCAGCCTGGGGAAAGGTGACAACCGGGGAGAGACGATCACGAGGTGGTCAGCGCCGTCTCTATCAAGTTGCCTCTGCGTTTGGGTGTAAATATTGTCATATACCGCCTTTAGAAGGTCTTTAAACCTCATGTCCTGACGAGGCAAAGGACTTCTGGTAATAATTCTGTTTTCCATCAGGGACTGTGGAGGTACTTTGCTTGTACTTGTCACTTCTTGGATGTTTGAAAAGGGACAATTTGCTGGCGTGGATGGGGATTTCTCATGAAGACATGGTTTTCTGGCATCTGTCAAGTCTTCAAAATCATTCTGATTGTTCTGAGAGTCCAAAAGTGGCTGATAAATGGGCTCACATGGCATACTTTTGCTTGATGACTTAGGAGGCCCGCAGTGGACCAACCCTCTGCCTGCAAACTTGGAAACTAAATAGAATACAGAACAAATCAGACCAGCTTCTCCTGGAATGGTATTTTCAAGAAAATAACATGTTAATATCACATCAGCTTCATCCCATAATAAAAATCTGTATTTGTAAACGCATAAATTAAAGAAAATCTTGACGCAGAATGAAATTGTGCACTGATAATTTCAGGCAGATGGTGATCTGCAGGTAGGCAATTGTCAGTTTTTTGGTTGGGTGAACAGTCTTAAATGGGCCTCTCAGCACAAAGCTGTGTGGCTTAATTTTAGTGAGTACTACAGAACCAAGGAATCATAGAATAGTTTGGGTTGGAAGGAACCTTAAAGATCTTCTCATTCCAATCCCCATAATCCCTGTTCACCATTCTCTAGATCAGGTTGCTCGGAGCTCCATCCTACTTGGCCTTGAATACTTACAGGATTGGAGTGTCCACATCTTCTCTGGGCAACATATGCATTTATGCTTCTGGGGGTATTTATCACATCATTTTTAACATGGCACATAAGTAAATAGTTGTGGGGGTGCAATAACTGGAACAGAAATATATTCAGATATGGAGTTTGATTATCCAGTACTGTGCATCTTCTATATTTTTGAGACTGTGGAAAATG
This sequence comes from Struthidea cinerea, assembly GCA_013397865.1. Lineage (NCBI taxonomy): Eukaryota > Metazoa > Chordata > Aves > Passeriformes > Corcoracidae > Struthidea > Struthidea cinerea. The sequence goes on along the minus strand of VZTI01004934.1, from coordinate 3,779,046 downwards.
ATGTCATGGATATGAGTACAACCCCTCACTGAGTATAGTGAAGTTGTGATACTTGCACCATGCTCACATTCATCCCGGGAATTTAAATAAATGCCCATTTTTACTCATTAATGTCTGTTCTTGGAAGTACCTTAGAGGTACTAGTACTGTCCCAGGCTGACTCAGAGAGGAAATAATGGACATGGAACAGTTATTTGTGATCAGTATCTGCAGAGCATGCACTGGATCAGGTGTTCATCTGATAATTATTTCACCTAATCAAAATTAAATCTATCACCAGATTTGGGCCTGGGAAAAAATTGCTCAAAATACTTGAAATTCAAAACAAAATGCAAAGATATTTCTATAGAATTTTCAGGGACTGTGCTCCCTTTTTTTCCTCAGACAGATACCCTTTTACCCTTTTGAACTAAGATGCTGAGACTTATTCTAGAACAGTACCTTTTGAGAAGTTTCCTTGGTTTTCCAATGCAATTGTGATCTCATCTTCTTGAATAGCATTTTGCATTGCCAGTGTTAGTACAGTAGGAAATGCCCTATTGCCATAATTTCTGAGGTTTTCCAGAGTGTCCTTTTCAGCCTTCTGGGAAATCTTAGTTTCTGACTCCTTATTCAGCTGTTTGTCGGGATTAATACTGTGTTTTTCTGCTTCATATTCCCTCTGTAAAATGATCAGGCACCATTTGATTTGTAGGGAACAAAACAGCACCTCAAACTTTAAAAGAAAACCCTCTATAAGGTGTAATGGGAAATCTTGTTTTCACACCAGCCTTAGTTACACACATCAACATTTCATCTCAACAGACCCCATGCCAGAGGTTCTTCCTGAAACCCAGCTGTACGTGGGCTGGCAGACCCTTCCCTTTACCACACAGGCTGTAGGGAGAAAGTTTCCATGCAAATTCACTGGACACTAGAATGCCATCTTTGGAGAGCCCATAGCACTTCCTTCAAGGCTTGCGGCTCACAGAGTCTCCTAAGATGCCTAAGGAAGGTCAGGGTACTGCAGAGCTCATGCTGCAAAGCACAAATGTTACAGAATGCTGTGAGCCACTCCCTGATCCAGAAGGAATATTCATGTCACGGGACTGTTGTTGTTTGCCGTGAGGGCAAGCAGTCAGCACAAGTCTAGAACACTTCTGGGGAGGTTTTGCAGTGGAATTGCATCAGGAAGACCTCCATGGAGCTGTGGTAACAGGACCATTCTTCCCAAGAAGAACATGGGCTTCAGGACTCTCTGCTTGCTGCAGTGCTGCTTCCCTCACTCCTACAAGCGCCTTCCATGCACAAGGGATATGTTCTCATATGTAGGTCACTTGTCTATCCTATGATCCAAGTCCTCACTGTGTCAGCCTCATGCACACTGAGTTTCAGTTATCAAAACCTTGTGAAAATGCAAGGGCTGTGGAATAAAATGTTAGATTTAAAACATATTTTTCACAAGGGGAGAACTTTGCAAAGCAAAAAAATAGAAGAAATAAATCCCTTCCTACAGAACTAAGTCCGGTGATGAGCTGACTGCTCTGTGTGCTGCTTCTGTCACAGAATATCTCCTTTCAGGTCTGGCATGCCTGAAAAAGAAATTTCTGAAATGGAGTTTCTGAAACCAAGACAACTACCCACATGGATATTCCAGTGCAACACCAAGCTTTTTTTTTGCTGCTCTCCATATTCTCTCTGACAGGCCCACTTTGTCATTACATGGCTACCACTTCGAGGATTATCTGTAGTGAGTTTTGATCTTTTTACTGCCATCCCCACATAATACAAACTTCTTGCTTCCATAAGCAGAGAGATAATTCATTTTACTATGGTGTATTTATCTTTTTCATGGTTTTCTTCTAAATTTTGCATTGCAAAGTACTCCCCTTGTGAAAAATATGTTTTTAATCTAACATGCCATTTTAAAATGTGGGTGTCATCTGTGGAAAAAAGGCACTTTTGATAGCTTGAATGTATGTCGTGAGTTAGCAAAAATGTTTGGAAAAATTTGAACGGCCCCAAACCTCAAATTTGTGGGGTCACCCCATCCTTCCTACATACTTGTAGTACCCAATCACAATTAGGGAAATTATTTTAAAATATTTTTTTTTATTTATAAAAAGAAACAAAATACATTTAAGTTGACAACATATTGCTAAACCCACACTAGATCAATTGGGAATTTGAGATGTCATAAGTATTTTAGGCTATGCAATCAAATAGTCTCCCAGGATTTTACACACTGCTAGTTAAGAAAACAAATTTTCATCTTACATTTTGCAAGCTGTCACCTTATATACAGTATATTGGAAAACTTGCCATGACTGGTTTTACTGCCAGACCTCTTAAGAGCTAATTGGTTAAGCACCTGGGCAGGAAGCTTTTTGGCAGAAATGCTATTTTCTGCAAGGACCAGCTATAAAGTTCTGGATGGCAAATTGTAGTCATTAAGGCTCCCTCTTCTACAGCAGAACACATAAAATGTAAATACACTGCTTGGAGAAACTACGATGCATAAAAGGACAGGCTGTGTTTTAAGTTTATCCAATGACTTATGGCTCAAATTTGAACATGGAAAGGATCTTATGCTTTTTTAAGGGTAAAGCTTTCAACAGACTTTTCTAATTGCAGCCAGAAAAATGAGAATCACATCTGTTTGCATCCAACAAAACTATTATTTGCATGTACAAATGTTAACTTCTGTATACAAGGAGATGGTGCAAATACAATGACTCACACCGGTTTTTCAAATGCAGGGGGTTTGTACATGAAAAATAAATTTCCACAGGCTTTTCTTTTCAGTTTTAGATTAGAATTTCTGCTGAAAAATTTTCCTCAGGAAATTGTATATTTCTTGGTATTGTGTTAAAAATCATGCCATATTCTGCTGCCTGGAATGGGTTGAACGCACTGTTCTGTGAATACGCGTTTGAATTCCAAACAATGTCTTGGGCTGATTGTGATGGTAGAATATTTTATTGCTTGTCATTCATAGGCATTATTATGAATGCAATTACTTTTCTGTTTGTGTTGATATTTGATATGCTTCATTCTTTTTGGACAGAATATTCAGAAGAGCCAGATGCCAATTTTCTCTGCAAGTCACTGAGAGGAAAGGAGGTTTCTAATTTGCTCAAAAATACTGGAGTATTTTTTTTACCATAAATTTGCTCCTTTATGGATATTAGCTCCCTGTAAATATCTCTTTTCATAGATAGAAATATGCAGTAATCTTTATGGTCCAAGAAAGAAATAATGTAAGTCAACGACAATTAGTTTTCAGGTTGCTTCATTTTACCTGGGACTGTTACTTGTTACTTATCTGTTTTCATAATTTGGATTTGAATTTCCACTTATTTATATGCAAATTCTAATTTTTGTGCTTTAATTTTATACACACAAGCTGTCTCATTGAGCTCAGTGAAACTATCCATATCCTTAAAGTTAAAGCAGATGCATACATTTGCAATATATGGAGAGCTGAAAGGAAATTATGTGATTTAAAGATGGATCACACACTGCCAGTAATAAATAGCAAATAGTTGGCTTTATACAGAATAGAGAGAATATCTATCTATGCATTTTGAAATATCCTTGGCATCATTTATAACACAAATATAAAATACCCATGCTGTTGTAATTAGGCTCTAGTAACATCAGGATCTCAACAAGAAGATGAATAAAAAGTGAGAAATTTCCCCCTTGCATTGAGTTAACAATCTTTACTCTTCTTCCTCAGTTACAGCTCTCTGTGGCTGGGTGGTCTAAAAAGTGCATCACAGCCTGCCAAAGAGGTGGTTGAATTTGGCCTCTTTTAGACCAAAGCAGAGAATCCTCCCCGCAAGATAATCCCCTGCCAGCTGCCTCCTTCGAGAGCCATGCCAGCGCAGCATGGGCCATTCTCCAAGGAAGCTGGGGGCTGCTCTTGGCTCTGCCTCTGCCCAAGAACGTCATGCCACCCGTGCGGGGCTCCGCCTTGGATCTAAGAGATGCATTCTTTTCTTTTCCCTATATACTTCACATATGCTTAGGGCTAAGTTTTGCCATTGTGCAAGTATGTGCATAAAGTAGCTTTAGCTGAAGAACAGGCCAGAGGATACTGGGAAAATAAGAGCATTGATTGAGTAAGAATGCCCAGCTTGATTTCTTAGCCAGCCTTCCTCTCTTTTTTCCCTGTTTTTGCCCAAATTCTTGCTGAGAAACATGAATATTATTGAATGTTGGAGAAACTGTTATAAGGTGGTAGCACTGACAGTCATGATTTGAAAGAGCTCCTGGGGAGGAGTGATTGCAAAGGTTAATTATGCAAAAGGCTTGAATAAGAAACAATCAAGACATCAGTATTAACTGCAAAAAGTTGCAGAGCCTAACGACTAGCAAGGGAAAAATATTAATTTTCATAATAGAGAAGAATGTAAGCGGGAACAGAGGGACAAAAATAAGAAACCAGTTACGTAGAGTGATTATCTAGGGAAAAAACCAGTGAGATTACAGTCTGATAACAGAATGATCTCTAAATTGTGCTAGTAGCAGGCTTTGTGTTCATGAGTTTAAAGGCAGCATTTATGAACTCTGTGCTGAGGGAAAAAGGGAAACAAACTTTTAATGACATGAAAAGATGGTACGAATTGGTCTGTTCTAATTTCCTAATTTGTATGTCTTAGTAGCAGATATTGGAAGGTATTATTTGTGGTAGAATCCACTCTGCCAAATTCAGACATTTAGCTCGTGCCTGTATTTCAAGTTCTCAGCAAAGATGTCCTACTAAAAGTGAGTCATTTCCCTGTGAAACCATCAAAGGGAGATTCTGTGTGCAAATTTAAGAACTTCCCACACTGTTCATGCAAAAGTTTGCAGATCAGCATTGTTTTGTGGTGCGGAAGGAAGCATTACACACCTGGGAGTTATGTGGAAGGGGACATGGGGAAGGTGTAGAAATGGGGAGTTGTGATGTGACGCAACTGAATAGACCCCAGGGTGCATATCCAGTTTACGTGCTTAGACGTGTCCCATCTGGGTTTAGTCCAGCAAGGGAAGGGCAAAGTCCTGTTCCTGGGGAAGAGCAACCCCAGGCACTAGCATATGCTGGGGCCACCGGGCTGGAAAGCAGCTGTTGACCAGGAGGTCCTGGTCAACACTAAGTTGGCCATGAGTCAGCAATGTGGCCCTGCTGCAGAGAAGGCTGATGGTATCCTGGGCTGCTGACCTGCTCAGTGTTGCCAGCAGGTCGAGGGAGGGGATGCTGCCCCTCTGCTCAGCATTGGTGAGGCCACACCTGGAGTGCTGAGTCCAGGTCTGGCCTCCCCAGTACAAGAGAGACCTGGACATAGTGCAGAGACTTCTGTGTCACAGAGATGATTAAGAGACTGGAGCACACACAAGAGTTTCCCTCTGAACATCAAGAAACACTTTTTCACTGTGAGGATGACCAAGCACTGTCACAAGGTACCCAGGGATGCTGGTGTTCATCCTTGGAGACCATCAAAAGCTGTCGACATGGTTCTGGGCAAGAATCTGTAGGTGGCCCTGCTTGAGCAGGGGGTTAGATCAGACAGCTTCCAGAGATCCCTGCCAGCCTCAGCCAGTCTGTGATGCTGTGATTTTGTGAAAGTCATCACTGTTTTGAGCTGGAAACTGGTCATATGATTTTGAGTCAGTACTGATTTGGGTTTAAACCTTTAACTGAAAAAATGTCAACACAGAGAAAGAAGATGTCACTCATTCCTTTGTTAAACTCCCTCTCTTTTCCTCCTTGCTCTACCAAAAGTTTCAGTCTGCCTGGAAAATGTATTTACTAGGACTTCAAAACAATATTTTTTAGTGTTATTGACTTACAATCAGAGCTATTTTAAGGGTCTGTGCTTGAATTCAGTTTGACTCTCTGCCTTAAGAGGGCATTTTGGATGTCAGGAGTGGCAGGAAGTATCACAGACCCTTAATCAGCTTTCAACTTTATGTACATGATCACTTCCCTCTTCCACCCGGGTAGGATGCTGAAAGAGGTCGTACAAGACATGAAACACTACGACTTGCCTGGAAGGCTAGATCTCTGCTGGCTGTAAATCAGCTTGATATCCAGAGGTATTAGAAAGCTGGTCAATAGCCTTCACAATATGGGTCTTTTTGAGTGACTTATGATTTAGCAGATCCTGCTTAAAATTGTAATATGAAAAAATTCACATATGTGAAGAAAAGCCTCCTCTCCCTAAGCATGCTCACACACACTCCCCAACTCATATTTTTGAATTATGGCTCTGTCTGCAGACACTGCACAGACTGTTGCGACCTTGGGGCTGTGTGCTGGCATGGAGATCTGGATCTGCTCAAGCTCATCTGAATAATTTCTAGAGGAGTCAACTGGACCTTCTCAAAATACAGCTTCTCCAGGGCGAAGGCTTTGAATGGGAGGCTAATCGCTAATGTGTGTGTTTTTGTAGCTGAAACTTTTCCCATTGCACTTGTGTGTTAGAAGCTGGAATTTGGCTTCCTGTCTGCCTAGTTTCTGCCTGAAGCAAAATTTTTATGGCTGAGCTGTGAACCCCTTAGTGGAGACGGTTGTAAAAGAAAAGCTTACAGCCTTTTTGACTAATTGTGACCATACCAATGATTACCATAATTTTTTGAATTTATTTTTAAAAAGTTTTTTCCCTCTGATCTCACTCCATGTCCCTGAGTGAGCTGGAGCTGGAGTGTGAGCATAAGATACAGGGGTAAAAATATGAAAAAAAAAAAGATGCTGGGAAAAGATTCTACAACTTTCACAGCTTCCCACTCACCTCCCCAGACTTTGGATTAAACCCTCACAGACCAGTCAGAAAGGAAAGGGATGGAGAGGTCACTGAGATGCTAATGCTCCTTTTCCCAATGGAAAAGTAATCTTATATGTAAAACAAAATAATTCTCAATCCCATTACAACGAGCAGCTCATTTAAAAAATTCATTAGTCATAAAAAAGGTATATTTATCTCTGGGAATAAAAAAATCTCATAAATTATTCACCTCTGAGAATGCCAGAATGTAGGTTTCTTGAGACTGCACTTGGGTCTGCAATTTCATGACTATTTTTTGATGAACTTCTCCCCATTCCTTGGACAACCACCTTTTTCACGTATGCTATGTAGCTGCTGCATTGTTCCGCATAAGAATCCAGGGATCACTTTATGCCTCTCATGATCACAATATCTTACCTGAGCTCTTTTGCGGTCTTTCTGGTACCTGAGCAGTTTCTTCAGCAATAAGCAATAAGAAGCAATGGCAGGAGAGGGTCTGTTATTTATTAAACTGTTCATAACTTCTGAAAGGCTGAACTCCATAACTTCTGTCATGTAGTTTAAAACAACAGGATTCAATTCACTGGGGCAAAATCTGAAACATTAGGAAAAATTATTTTAATTCCAATGACGCGGCCAGGTACAACGTCAGAATTTACAGTAAGCAGACATTACACTTCTTGTGACACAGCTGGAGTCGGCTGAGTTGATTTTACAGGGAAATTATGATACACAGTTGTGCAATAATCTTCTTGTCTGGCTACGCTGACTTCACTGCCGGGCTGAGGCTCTGTTACTGCATCATTAAACATCCTATTGTTGATATAATTGATTACTCTGAAAGGACACCCACCAGGATTAAGCTTGAAAAATTAAAATATGGAAAACAGCATTTTCTCATTTTAATCAAGCGTGTGTATTTCAGCTCTCAGTACATTAGCCTCAAACGGATTAATAGGGAGATAGTGTGTGTGCATGTACGTAAGAAGACAGAAAAGTAGCAAAGGCAGGAAACTCTTGAAGGACAAAAAAGATCTAAAGGAAGTACAGTAGGATCCCAATTTTTATATAAATCAGATTGTGAAATAAAACATGTTTTCTTGTAATGACAGTTGTTTTACTCATGGGCTTCTGTGAGCGTTAAAGTCCAGCAAAGGCATTACAGAAATACTTCAGCCTTGGATTATGAGACTCCTACGACATTTTTTCAAACTTCAGTATAAATGAGCACAGACACGTGAGGGAAGGAAGGAGGGCAAAGGTAAAAACAGTGGGCAATGGTCACACAAATCACACATAGATTTCTAACAGTTCTGGCTGTGACTGGCAGTGGATCACCATGGCAGGAAAACTTGCTAAGAGTCCTCTAGACTCCAATGCAGCTGGTGCAGATTACACAGGCCAAATTATTCTCTTTTTCAATTAGTGCGAAATACTGTCTTTTACAGAACAATTCGGGAATAAAACATGTGATCATTACTAGCTACTTTCATCAGTGAGTATGATGTAAAAGGTCCATCACTGAATCTAGGCATTTAAAGACATGCAAAATATGCTTTGCAGCCTCCCAGTATGAAAGATGAATAACATCTTGAAAGTAGGCAATGTTTATGTGACGTGTCATACTGCACAAAAGTATTTCAAACTTTTATAATAATCTTAAACCATAAAGTGCCTTGCTAAGAATAAATGGAGCGTAGTTAAAATCAGTTACAAAGATGGGTGACAATAAAAATTATTAGAATAACAAGAACTTCGGTGTAATATAAAAAATATTTCTTCAGGTGGGCATGCGAGACCTAGTTTTGTAGGAAAGGATTAGAAGCACACTGAAATTAGTGGCAGCTGTGAGGCATGTTAAGAACAAAATTATTGATACAATAGATACAAACAGTTCTATAAGGATGTTTCCTCTTAAATAAAATTTATCCACAGTTAGAATGATGATGTGGTGTTTTCTGAAGTAAAACTCTGTCATTTTGGAACAGCCCATAGCAGAGAGCAAAGATCTTCTAAAATAAACAAACAAACAAAATCCTAAAAACACTTCCCTCCCAAACCCCCCATCCAGAAATCCCAAGGTAGAAAATAGATGTCAAAACTGTTACCTGTTCTCATAGGCAGCAGCATTCAGTATTTTCCTGGTGAAACCTTCGTTCAACCATTTGTCTTTTATTGCTTCTTTGACTCCAGGCCTCTTAGCAGGGTCAGGCTCAAGCAGAGACTGCACGAAGTGTACAGCTCCTGTGCAGTATTCCAATAAAATGGCTTATTTGCTAGTAATATTTCACTATCTGACCACTGCACATTTTTCCTGTTTCAGAAAGCACTTGCCCTGCTTCAAGACATTTTAAGAGCCTCAGCTAAAATTCAGTCTCCAGGGCTTTTCTTTGAATTTGCTGTAGTCCCATGGGGTGACACTTTTCCCCCAAGGGCAGGGTGGGCAGCAGTGGCCAAACCATGCTGGGATACCTGCTAGGGACCTTTGGATGCTGCTGTAGATACAGTACTGGATCTCAGTTCCTAATTTGCTTGATTTACCCCAGTGAATGCAGCCTACGGCATCAGCAGTAATCTCAGCATCGTGCCCACTCAGCATTTGATCAGGCCTCTGAGAGGGGGCACTTCTGTGCCAGCTGACTACACAGGAGTTACGTTCCTCACCCAAAGAAGCCAATTGCATCGATAAAACTCTCTGTAATGAGGTCTGGAGATGGACTTCCATGCTCACATGATGTGTTATGCTTTGGCTTCCTGGAGCTGGAGCCAAACATTCCTGTATGTCAATCACTCAGCTCCAACACTGCATAAAGTCCCTGTCTTTTTTTTCTTTCTTCTTGGGAAAACTTTGCGGAATTCTTCCATATTCCTTGGGGAAATTTTGAAGTGAACATTAAACATTAAAATGGCAAGTGAGCATTAAACTGGGAACATACTGCTCCTTTCACTTGCAATCTCCTTCAGAAGAACTTCGATCTAAAGTATGCAAAGCTAGTTTATTACTGCTCTCTCACTGAATTCCCAGTGAGCAAGAGAACAATGGAGTTATCCACAATCTTCCACTAACTGTGTGGGCTTTGTAGAAAAGCAGAGATAATGCATTTATTAGTAGAAGCTATAACAATAACATAAATTAGAAAAATTAGAAATATAATAATTGCAGCTATGGACAGATTCTACAAAAATGAAGCTGCTATCTGGCAACTGATCTCCAAAGAAAGAGAAATGGGAGACTAATGTACAAGCATTCTCAACATCTATGGTAGATATCCTTATTCTATTTACTAGGAGAGAGAAAGAAATTGAATCATCACATTATCTTAATACTCCAGACTAGATCCAGCTAGCTTAGCCTGGAACTGTCTGCTGCTTCCCAGTGCTCGGCTGCTGGCAGCCACTGAAGCTAATCGTGGTTCCTAGGATCATTCTTGCCTAACATCATAGCCACGCTGCTCAAAACCATGGGGAGATCTGAACTCTTGCTGGTAGATAGCTGGGCAAAACATGCCTCATCTGCTCTGCTTTCTGACTTGGTCAGTGAAGATACACCCTAACAGCTGTGAGAAGGGGCCTAATTAGCCTGTGACAGTCAACAGAGATGATGCTATTCCAGGTGGAGAGAAAATAGGGATTAAAGCCAGAGGTGTATAAAAATCATTGTAAAGCAGCAGAATTTTTAACTTTGAGGAAGTAAACCTTGTATTGCTGACTGAGAGCGTATATACACCAACGTGAATTCTGGGGTTTAGAACCATGGTTTGTAATTCAGGCTAGAATTTCTGAGAACTGTCTTTCCCAGTTGTCCTAAAAGACTTCACTGACTGTACCTCATTAAAGATCATCAGTAAAATTAACTGAAAAATGTTACATTTCAGTTCTTTCTCATGAAAAATATGAACAGACTCTTCACAAAAATAGCCCTCCCATGCATTTAATAATCTCAGTGTTGTAGGCCCTCTCAGTAGCCAAAAGATAAGGTTTCCAGGAAAAAAATATCTAAGGTTTAGATAACTTATTTGTGGGAAAAAACAGGAAAGAATGCCTGGCTGTGACACACAGCATGGGACATACTAAACATGGCAGTGTTCTCATTTATTGCAGAGCTGCTCCACTTATGTAAAAGCAATGTACATTTTATTCCCCCTGTAAATGAGAACCAAGAATAATGGTCTTTTGAAGAGACAACAATGTTATTTTTCTTGTAGCCTGAGATAAAGAAATATTGCCATAGCCTCAAAAAAGTTATTTCTAAATGCAAACAGAGCAACTGGAAAAGGTACATCTTAATTTCCAGAAGACTGAGTTATTGTTAAATTCACATTATTACATGGGTTAAAACTTTTTTGCATTGATATTCTTTATAAAGACTGAACTGCTTTACCCGGGGAAATATCTGATGGAATAGGGCTGATTTCTCCAATTAACATCTTTTGATGTAGTTGCTTGATATTAAAAGGTTCCACCGTGAAGGGTAATGTGCCAGTTAGCATAGCAAATATGCTCACACCTCTGTCGAAAGAAAAGACAAACATCAGAGCTCCATATAAAGCTAATAAGTACTAATTTAAAAATCTCACAAAGCTATGAGTCAGTTTTCAGAGAGTTGCCTTCAGCATCACAAATGAGGTTACAGATTACCTCTAAGCAGAAATTCATACTGAATACACATTTTATGCCTTTTTTCTTTGTGTAAATGCCATTTTATCTAGAAAAGAATGTTGTGGTAAGTGTGTGTAAAATAGAGTGTACAGTGAGTGACTGGAAAGCCTGCGGTGTTGAAAGTGGAGACCTGCTGTTTATTTTAAAAATAAGCTAATTGGAGTGACAGTGTAATGTACCCAGCCCATCAGAATAAAGCATTTTGCTCTGGAGGCTGAGTGACAACACAGAACTGGGACTGATGCAATAGATCTTGTTCCAAATAGTAATTCAGTTCTTCTTGCTTTGCTCAGATTGCTAAATTAGGTGTGACTTATGCCCAGAAGGCATTCATTTGGTAACAGCTTGCTGTTGGCCAAAGATTTTAACTCTTTTGAAAGACTAACAGTCTGCTAGCAGCGATCAGCAAACTTTGTGAAGGTTTGCCATTAAGTCTGGAGAAGTACCAGCATTTGGAAAACGTGCTTAGCTGTCCTGAGTTTGTGAACAGGGAGGTTTCCTTGAACACTCTCCATGGTACTTCCTTGCTCCAGCTGAACTGCACCGCCGCAGCAGCACTGTTCTTCACCACAGAATGAATCATTGAATCATCGAACGGCCTGGGTTGGAAGGAATCTTAAAGATCATGCAGTTCCAATCACTCTGCTGAGGGCGGTGACGCCTTTCTCTAGGCCAGGTTGTTCAGAGTTCCCTCTGACTGTCCTTTACCATTTCTCTACTGAGCTCAGCAGAGATCCTAATTTTAGGAATTCAGGCAACTCTAATTTAATTGACCTGGTTGGTACACTAGTGCAAATGATATCTGTGAAGCAAATCTGTGATGTGCTCAACTATGATTTTTATTAATGTGTTCAAACAGTTGAAAAACCATGAGATGGAGCTGCACACAGTTATAGCTAGTAAACACTAATGCACTTGGTAGTTAATTGTAGATGGAATCTGATGGCATGTTAAACTTGAAAGTTTAATAGCCATACAAACTGCTTCTCTTCTGTCCTATTGAACTACCTGGATTTGTTTGAATACAACTGCTGTTTCCTCAATTCAGCTGGTGCATGAAAGCCAATCACTTTGCAGTCCTTCAAAGAACCTTTAAAATCTTCTGCACAGAAGTCATGATTAGGCAAACAGGCGCTGCAGTTCACTGTTGCATCTCAGGAGTCTTGGCTGTATTGCAGTTGGATCTGGTTGGGTTTGTGAGTGTGCTTTTGACTGACTGGCTCTCTGGTTCCTGTGGTAACGACTCCTTGTTGGTCCTGCTGCATAAAGTCAGTCTTTCTGCACTACACTGAAATATTTTGATTCTAGGTCCAGTCGATCTGTAGTCCTTTACTTATTTTGTGACACCAGAAGTAACTTATCTTTTTAACTAATATTTTAGCCTACCAGAATTCCCTTTCCCAATATGATAATATGAACAATTCCAATTAAAATTTTAAGTATGCTTTATGCCTGAGTTGCAGAATCTGTCTGTGTTAAACAGCAAGGGCGATATATAAGTTTATATAGACCTTGACCTGTTATTTGCTGTTTATTAACATAGTGAGCTCAGTAAATGGTTCTAAGATTACTGCTTTGCCCTCATTCAGATACCTAAAATCAGTATTATCCTATTTAAGTGCTGACAGCATCCTCTAGACCTGATTAATCCATGCTATGTTTACATAAATTCAGAGTAGCACTCTTGAAAATCAGACATATATTGAAGTAGTTTGGTAGCATGTGTCCCTTCATCCTTAACTCTGTGTACCATTTATGCCCTGTAAATTTAGAAGAAGCTTAGGTATAGGAGTTATGGTTAGATAAACCCCCAAATATATAGTATGTCTGCCTGAGCAGGTCTTGAGAGGAGTAATATACTTTATATAACTATATGCATATAAATCCTTTTTATCTTTTGAGCATATAGGAAAACTAATCTTCTGCTTTAGGCACCTGAACCAGATGCCTGTATGTAGGTACCAGCAATCCTGTAGAGCAAACTGAAACACTTTGTCCTTTGTGAACACACAGTTTAGCAAAGACTGCTGAGGACTCCTCAAGGAAATTCTGCATTCTCACAGATGGACAGGCAAGTGTGATATCCCAGTTCAGAGCAGCTGCGTACATCCCGGCCTTCCTTTCCTTTTTGCAGGTGTCCTGACGAAGTGGCTTAGATCAAATGCAGCACTGTGTGTAGAACACACTCATAGAATGACTCGGGTTGGAAGTGACCTTAAACATCACCCTGTTCCAACCCTCTACCATTGGCAGGGACACCTTCCACTAGAGAGGTTGCTCAAGGCCCCATCCAGCTTGGCCTTGAACACTTCCAGGGATGGGGCATCCACAGCTTCTTTAGACAACCTGTTCTAGAAACATAACATTAACATCCTGTAAATCGATATGCTTGTGGGGTGGGATGGGAGGAGGCACTTCTAAACCAAAAAGTGCTATTACTCTTAGAAACCTTGTGAGCTATTTGAAATCCATGGCACTTTATCATTGGCTTCAACAGCCGGATCTTTATTCTAACACTTGTTAGTCAGGATACTGCAAGGAATTACGGTTATAATTGTAAATAAGTGGGAGGAGTCTGGATGAAGGTGCATTTGATGAGCCACTTTTTTTTTTTTCATCTTAATGCTCTAGGCAAAGATTTGGTTTAGTCTGTATTATTCATGCTCACTTGCCATACCCTGAATCATACCTGCCAGAAATTGGCTTATAAAATGTCTCCTCGATGGAGACCCAGACATCTGGTTACTATCAAAAAGCTGAGGAGGTGATACACTTGCATATATATATATATACGTACATACATACATACATACATAGAGAAAAACATGAACTGCCTTTGGACAAATGATGCACATGGAGAGCTGTTCTCCCCTCCAGATCCATGAAGATTAAAGAATACAAAAATTGACTTTTTGTCAATTATAATTTTCCAAGCTCCACTTAGAAAAAAAATGTAAAAACCCCCATAACCTGGCTGCTAGAACTACAAACTGGAAATGCATTTGAAAAGTCTGAGACACTTCATGTGACAAACTGCTCTTCTCCTGGCACGTTCTGCATTTTTGCTTATTAGGAGATGTATCCTGTAGATGTAATAAAAAAGGAAAATGGAATCCATGAAGGTTTGTGCCACCTATGATGGAAAATAACTCCACATTATTGTCATAATTCAGTATAAAGGGCATCGCTAAGGTATGGGTGGAGGTCTCATAGCTCTGTTATAGCTACATCTTTGGCCTGTGTGTCCTTGAGACTCAGTTTTTCTGTAGAGATTTCTTCTTTTGGCAAAATATGCCTTAGACAGAAAATGGCCATTTGTCAGTCCAAGGCTTTCAAGGAGTCTGATTTTGACAGAAGTTACTCAGCTATCAGCTGAAACTGCCTGCCAGGACATGAAGGCAGGGGGGTTCATTTGAGAGTGTTGATGTGTACAAGTTATTTCTCTGACTTCTCAGCACAGGTTCCTACATGCAGATACCCTACCTTCTGCTGGCTTCTCTTGGCACAGGATTTCTCCAGAACAGCATGTGTATTGATCATGCTTTTTTTTTTCCTCCAGTGTTTTGCAATGGAGGCACATTTCCAGATACTCAGTTTTTTTTTCTGGCAACCCGTCCCTGATATATTTCTGCTTTTGCCTTTAATGCCCCAAAGCTGAATGCCACCAACCCATTTATATCAGAGTCTTATCTAAACTATTCAGTGCTGGGAATGTATCAATAAGTACATTTTTAGATCTACTTACATGGACCAGACATCCACCTTTGGACCATATTTCTCATGAGCAAGGAGTTCTGGGGCAGCATAAGCTGGACTTCCACACTGGGTATGTAACAGACCCTCGAACCTTGCAGTATTGCTCAGTCCAAAATCTGATGGTCACAAAGCCAAAGGCAAAGAAGCTTTAGTCTCTCTTTAAACTACTTTAAATTTAGCAATTGTCTGAAAATAGGAGAAATAATTGTAGCATCTATTGATGTCTCAGCTGTGGATGCCAATTTGGGTTTGAATTAACATGCCATGAATTAGCAGAGAACTTAAAGTAACCCAGCCATGGACCTGGTTTGGTTGGTTTTGGTTTAACTATTTTGTTTTGCCTCTGTTGAGTGCATGAGCTTAACAATGCAGCCACATTAGCATGGCTTAATGAGCTACAACATTTGGCTCAGCTCCGTGTGCTTTAGCCCATGGTAAATGTGGGGGAAAAAGTGCTAACTTAAGCCTTTTTCTCTGTGTATGTGCATGTGTGCAAGGGGGAGGAAGGAGAAAGGTGTGATTGTAAAGGACTGGCTGGCTATAAAACAGGGGTGAAGAGTTGGTGCCTTTTCTTCTCAGAGGTGTTAAGCTTTTAAAAGTTTGGGAAACACTGGGTTAAACATGTGGCTTCTCTAAGATTTAGCATCACTTGTGGGGATTTTTCTGTGAGGTTTCCATAGAATAAAATTAATGTTTCTCTGAGCTGTGTTAACTGCTTGGTGCAAATTCTCTCATTTTTATAAATGCTTGCTTCACAGCCCTAGCACGATTTCCGTTAGTGACCAAAACAGTCTTTTTTTTTTTTTTAACACATACCAAAAAATGAGGTCTCTAGCTGAAGTAATGACTCAACAGAAACTAATGTGTCCATACCTGTGTTTCACCCCAGAAAATTTATTTCTTTGTCTACAAATCACTTCTGCTGGGACCAGCTTTCTACACATAAAAGCTGTAATTGTTTCTTGCTTCTCCAGCAGTACACAAGGGAAAACAATAGGCAAAATTGTTTTCCTTGTTCTCTTAAAAGTATGTTTCAGTTAAAGTTCAAACAAACAAGCTGTTAAGTTACACTTCATAACTTTTATTTATTCTAAAAGCTCAAAAATGTTTATTGACTAATCACAAGCTCACTCGTCAAGTATGGTGTTTGAACAGTAGCTGAACTGTCACTGAAAGCTGCACACACAGAGAAAAAGCAGAAAACAAGCTTCTCAGATAGCGGTGCACCTACCAATGATTTTGATGTTGTTGTTCTCATCAAGAAGAAAATTTTCAATTTTTAGGTCCCTGAAATTAAGACAGAAAGCAAACTTTAGGATGCCTGATGTCCCAGCTAAACATTTGCAGATAGTTTTTGGCAACATTTAATTGAAATTATAACAATAGTTCTACAAAGCTCTGCCTACAATTGTAACAAGATCCTTATTCTTTCCTGAAGTTTTCAGTCAGGAAAATGGAAACTTTCAGTATTTCAGGGAATATTTTATGAATATACATTTTAAATAGACTATTAATTTTAGGAATCATCTGTTCTACTAATTTAGACTTTTTTAAAATGAATTGCATTTACTTCTTCTTTTGAGTAAAACAGTTGTGCATATTGGACCAGAGTTCTTTTGGCTTTTTTGAAGTATTGAGCACTGCAGAATATTTCTGATTTCTCTGCGAGTAAATTGTGCCAGGGAGATGTGAAGGATGAGAGGTGAACTGGAAAGTGAGATTTGCCTCACTTGTATAAGAGGGGAGATGTACCACAGCTGTGTTGGAGACAGATAACCTGAAAGTGGAGACATCTTCAGTGATGTTTATGTAAACAGGGTCAACCAGTATCAGCCGGCCCCTGCCAGGAGGATGTAAATCAAGCTGCAAGAAAAATGCTGGCTCAGGTACTTGTGTGAACATTCGCATATTTCCAAATTAAAAGCACAAGCCAGAATAATGCCCCACTGTGGGGAGTGCCTGAAGTGGCAACCAAAATCTTTTTCATCATAGAGGAGCCCTCAGACAGTGTAATTTCAGAGTTGGGAGCCAGTAGAAGAACCTGCGATGCTTTGCCAAGTCCTGTCAAAGTCTGCTGCTGGGGGCTTCCCTCGGCTCTACAGGGGACATGAGTGGGACAGAACAAGTTTCAGAAACAACTCTAGGAACGTGGATTTTTCTCCCACCTGCTCAGAAGTTATAAAGTTCTTTTGTCAGCTCTTAGAGAGACCTTGGAGAGCACAGGAGGACAAAGTAGAAGGAGTGATGGGAGCAAGAACAAGGGCTGGATGGATTGGGGCTGCATGAACAGCACTGCATTGCTGAAGGGGATCAAGTCTGGAGGTGGTCATGATGAGTGGGTTGAGGGGAGCATCCTTTTAACTCTGTGGCTCTGGATGGGACAGCATTACATTTGAAGCCCTCTGCTGCCCCAGGCTGAGAATGGGAATGGGGATGGTTTTAATGATACCTCTTTAATAAGTTTAAATTCGAATAGCATGTTTTCTGGAGCAGCAAATTAGCCAGTGCCCAAAAGCTGGGAGGTAGATTTAAGGTAAGTTTGTTCATAGCCTGCCTGTGTCATAACTCTGTGCACTGAAATGCTGCAGTTTAAAACTATTTGTGTTTCAGGCTACTGCAAATCTGATATTTCTATCAGATTTAGCACCCCACAGTGGACTCTGATGACTTTTACTCACTGCCATTAAATGACATTATATTAGATTGCTACAACTTCTGTTCGATAGGCTGAGCTGACTGCTCACAGAGTTAATAAAAATGTAGACTTTCTTGCCTGAAAAACCTGATAATGGTCACTGTGAAAGCTTACATAATGTCAGAAGTTATATTACATCAAAGATACACCATGTTCTTTTTTTTCCCCAAAGGAAACTTTCCAAGGAATGTTGTAAATTTAAGTAACACTGTGATTTTTTCCCCCTCATTCCCATGGGGACTTCAGAGAGAGAGAGCCTAGAGGGCAGCTTGTGATGTTTCTCCAGGACTTTGGATCAGTAGGGATTCAAAGGCATATATGACATTTTTATATGAGAGAAGGGAAAATATCCAGGAAAAACAGCCAGGAAAAATTAGGAACTGTACGTACAAGCAAGTTACTGCCACCTCGCAAGCGCCAGCTGTAGCGGTTGGTAGCTGGCTGTGCGCATGCGCTATCCCAATCCAGTTGCAAGGCAGTGGGATTTAGCTTGCACGTCTTTATTTGAGGCTTCTAAGCTCAGATGCATTACCTCACCGCTTGGCCGTGTCCAGAGCAGGCACAGGGATAGTAAGCAGAACTCAGCTGATGAGTGTTAGCTTGTGGAGCTGTTGAGCCAGAGCTTGTGCCTGAGCCTCCTTATATCCGGCACAGTAAAGTGCTGGGAGAACAAGTGAGTCAATGCTCCGTCTCCTGGGTCATTTTGGCAACTGTGGCAAAAGATCAACCATGGTCTTGCATGGACAAGAAAGGTTACTACCTTTACTGTGAAATGTAGACTCAATTTAACCTGTAAGGATTTGTTGGATCAGTGCTGATTTTAGTGATGAATTGGAGAAGTAAAGCTTAAGAAACCAAATAGCTGTCTGAACATAGTGTCGGATTTCTGTTGAGATATATCAATTTGGACTAAAAACAGTTACAAATTTGGCCAGTTTTTCATCAAGTACATTATTAAGGCAGTAGAAAATATTGTTTTTCTGAGATATATGCAGGGTTAAAAATCAGGAATGCCCATAAGACACTTTTGAGAAAAGTAAATTAAATTAGGACATTCCTAAGTGACGAGCTTAGGGATGAGACCTTACAATCACCAGATACCTCCATTCTTGGCATAGACCCAAGCATTGGCACACAATTATCCATCTCATGAATGTATAATTGTGTCGTTCTACCAGGATCTTCCCCATGGATCAGCAGCTGTTCCCAACAGGCAGCTTGGGAGCCCTCCTTTCCTTGGATTAAAGCAACGCAAGGAGTTGAGTTTTGCTCAGTGCTTAGATGGGAAAACCAGACTGGACTTGTGAGGTAACTTTCCTACTTCTTTGCTCATCTTTCTGGAAACACTGATGCCTTCTTTTCAGAAGAGGATACACCCACAATTATCCTCATTGGTTTAATCTTTGAAATGAGTTGTAATAAACCACTGCAGCTGGAGCTGAGCAGGGAAGCCCTTCCAGATCCTGCCCATTCTTGCTTCTGGTAAGAGGTCAAGGCCATAGCTCTGAATCTCAAAGCTAGCATCAGGTCACAAGTACTGCTGACTGAACCTACACCTGTGACTGGGCTCCTGCCAGACCATGCAACTTCATGAACCCTATGACAAAGTGCTGGAGAGGCAGGAGTGAATTTTCCCTTGGTTAGGGCAGTTTGATAGTAAATCGAGTTACCAGGGGAGCTCACGCCACCTTGTACCTGGCTACTCTCAGGGTGTGCAGCAAAATTCTTCTCTCTCACAAAGCTTTTCCAGCAAAGCATGAACGACGGAAGAAGAAAGAAGTAAGGCAAGAAGTCAGGCTACTCTCCAGCTCACTGTGAAGAATTATTCCAAACAAAAAGATGGGAACAGGACTTGAGAAATTAATGGTGAATGTTGTCATGGGAAGAACATAAATGTTATGATCATAAGCACTGAAGAAATGCTGTAAAATAGATTACTTAGGGAACCAGCAAGGCAGGGATGTCAGCCTGGACTAAACGGGTGAAGCCCTTTGGGTTTATTTTCTGGTGTTTTTTTTGTTTTTGTTGTTCATTTGGATTCTGTAGGTCAGATACTGACTATTTCTTTCTCGTCCATTCCTTATTAATTGAAAAATCCAATATAATGAAGTGCTGGATTGCAAGCATTTCAAGTCACAAAGCACTTGTAAATGCTGAGGCATCACATTTTCAGCTTATTTGTTTCATGGTTGCTGTAACAATGGAGTCAACTGGATTACTTGTTAGGTCCTGTGGGCTTCCTTGGTGAGTGCAGTTACCATCTAAAATTAAGAATCTGATTGACTGTGAATCATTAAGTTAAACAGAAAAACGGTGGGAAAAACTGCTTCTTGCCTCTTCTTCCACCTAACATGGAAGTCTTACACTGCTGCTCTTGGCATATGTGCCGAGATCCCTGATAGAGGGGATGATCAGCTCTCCTTGCATGGGCTGCTGAGGTTCCTCTAGCAGTGACACAAGGCATGATCTGTCCTCGTAATGCAAAAGCCAACATGGAGGGTCATCAACCTGTCGCAGACCCAGATCTGCAGGTCCTGTCGTCTTGACAAGCAATGGGCTGTGACTCCTCAGTTTTCTGTTCTGAGTGACGTATGGTTATTTCAATATGTTGTGGCTAACCAAAGGACAACAATATTTATATGTGTAGCCACACTAAAATATTTGCATGAGATACACATTTGTCATGAACTAATTCTGAGATAATTGTGGCAAAGTATTGGTTTGTTGTGCTCATCAGCTCTTGTCCCTGGGATAAGTATCTTTGCTACCTTACTGCGCAAGGAGTTCATAACAATTTATAACAGTAGTAACCACTACTGAGAATAAAATGCTTTATTAATATGAGCTGAGAGAACATAGCCTTCTTTGCAATCCCTCTTTTTATTAGGGAAAAATAAAGAAATTCTCTTGGTGGAGAAGAACACTCTATGTTCTTGCACACTTTCTTTTCTTACTGTTTGAAAGAGGAGAGATATCTTACCTGTGAACAATCCCCTGGCAATGCAGGTGCTCTACTGCAGACAGAATTTGCCTGGTGTATCTCCTTACATCCTGTTCCACCAGCCTCTTTCTGTCACCAATTCTGTCCAGGAGGTCCCCACCAAGGCACAGCTCCATCACCATGTAATAGGAGTTGTCAGTCTCCAAGGTCTCATATAGCCGAACAACATTGGGGTGCTTAATCATCTGGTGTATCCATGGCTCACGCTTCATGTTTTTTAAAACATAGTAATCCTGCTTGGCTTTCCTCTTGTCAATGACTTTTATGGCTACCTAAATGGCAGGATATTTGCAAATTAGCAAGAAGCTTTGCAACCAGGATTAGTTTTCAGAAGGATGTGGAGTAAGCTCTCATGGGGGAGAGGCTTTTTTTTGACATGGTGTTGATAATCAGTATCACAGAGGGAGAGACTCCTGATGGAAGAATCTGCTTTTTATTTCTCTTGAAGGGCAAAACAAGCAGGCTGAAGTCTGTCATATCTGTCCCTCTCATTGCATTAATAAAGAGGCACATATGAAATATTCTGAAATGCAAAAATCCCTACAAGCCTGACTGATAACTGAAACGTACCACATTTTTTTTCCAACATGCTCCCTTCTGACTTAGTCTAAAAGCCATTCCAGATACTGGCTATTATGGGCTGGGATTGGACTCTTTGCAGTTTGGGGAGCTAGTCAGACAGTGAAGCTACTGAAGCCACAAGAAAAGTAAAATTCAGAAGTCACTTGAGAGTAACCCACCTTTTCACACTTGCATCTAGTGGTATGTTATTTTATCCCAACTGAACTAGAGATAACAGATGCTATCTGTGTCCTGACATATAAATATTTGCTGTTGGAGTGGCTGGCTTTTCACTAAGTGTTGTCCATAACTTTAAAGATCAGATGCAAGGCACTAATTGCTCAGTGAGGATTATTAGGCAAAGCAGATTTGAAATTGTCCTTATGCCAGCATCCTTCTCTCTTTCAGCAGGAGGATATCTCTGTTGTCTATATTTTATAATTGTGAAAATAGTTGCACTCAATACATATTCACATGTGATTGATTATACATGAGCAATAAACTAAATTTATGAGGTTAATTTATGAGGATAAGGTTCAGAGGATAATTCACTGAGCAGATTGTGGTTTTCAGATTAAATGGTCTGAAATTTTCTGCCGTAAATTAGTGTGAGGTTACTCACAATTCCTAGTGCATGTTACCCTCTTCTTATGAGCTTACCTTCTCCCCTGTGGGGATGTGCAGTCCCTCCATCACCTTGGCAAAGGAGCCCTTGTTGATCATTTTGCCTATTAGGTAATTCCCGACTTGTTTGGAGTGAGGGAAAGTCTTCCCAGTCTCTTGGGGCATCTTGTTAAAAAAAGCAGGTATTTTTATACCCTGTAACTTTTTCTCCCATTCCGGTAATATCTCATCCAAGTTGCCATTATCTGTCATTTTTTCATGCAAGCCTGCTTTCATTGCCATGGGCATCCCTGGAGAGTTAGACTTGTGTTGCTACTTTCCAGATGTAGCTTCTGATTCGTGGCAGATCCAGGCATTAGGTCTGAACATCTCGTGGTGCAAGTGCCATCCTGCTGATCACAGCGCAACTAACTCTTTTCCTCTGAGACTCCAGGTTTGTCAGCTGATCCCTAGTTTGGGCACACAGATCTGCTCAAGCAGAACCAAACGATAGATTATTAACCTAACCTGATATGTGATGTCAGTTCATGCCCCAGGCCTGCCACGCCAGATGACACATAATCCCAGCCTTAGCTTGGAATATAAGGCTCTCTTCCTCCTACAACAGTTTCCAAAACACATGTCCAGTGTAAGTTGCACCAAATTAAACTGAGTCACAGTTTTCCTGACACACTTATGGCTGGTGTGCAAGGACACAAGTTTACTCTAAAAACACAGTGGTAGCATGAATGCAAAGCTGAGTTACGTACCTGATGCTGTGCAAGCATTTATATATTTGCTATGTAAAACATAACTATTTATGCACTTGTAGCACATTTAAGTACTGGTCTGACTCCAGGTCTCACAGAGGTCTTTTGCATTTTTTGGGATGTAATTCTTGTTCTCTGGCCAGTGGGGACTCTGCGTGTCTGTGTATATGTGTGTGTGAGCTTTTTCTTCTGTACAGCAATGACTGATTAAAAAAAACAAAAAAAAAGAGTCTTTTTCTTTCCTACAGCTGTTGTCTATCTATATCTGTCTTCATCACCTGGGTTCTTTCCAAAGTCATGGAGAGAGAAAAGAGCTTTTCCAAAGAGTGCTTTCACATACTTGCAATTTGAGATGGGAGTTGCCATCTCTCTCCACTGACTACAACGTTTGGGATCCAAAGCCCTTCCCAGAGCTTAGTGCGATGACAAATCCTTTCTCCACCCTTCATCACTTGGATTTGAAAAATAAGCAGTGTCCTGCTTGCCTGATTTGACTTGTGAAGCTTACTAAGGGCAAAAATTTCCCAGGGTGAGTGAAAATTAGAAGGAATTAAAAAAAAAAGTGTTTATACTCCCAAATGGATTTACTGTATGCTTTGCAGTTCAAACTCTCCTGGGTGAGTTCAGCGCATCGCCATCTGTATGCAGCTGCTTGCAGGCACAGGGCAAACACTTGTCTTTTAGTGTTTAAGTAAAAGATGAAGTCCCACTAAGTTGTACAGGTTGTCACACTTTGAGATATATCTGTTGCCCAGCTGGAATGGGACTTAGGATGCTTTTAGCTATTCGTTACAGAAAGCCTAAAACAAATGAGACTTTTTTAAAAAGGGAAAAGCAAGGAAATTGTCCCTGGTTTGTGCTTACTATTTGCTCTGTCTCTTTCCTGTCTTCCTAAACCACTGTTCCTACTAAAACAGGGACAATAAAAGTGAGTGGAACCACTGTATAGAACAGAAACCCCATGTTTCTGGCACATTTCAGAAGAAAGGAAAAAACTTCTTAGAAAATATAACAAACATTTAAAACATGATAGCTAGCTAACCTAACTATTGCTATTTTTGGGGAAAGTCCCAGCCCGGCACCTTTAAAAATGTTGAAATCAAAAAGCTTCCAAATACCTTTCAAAGCTGGGGTGTTTTTGGCGCAGTGGAGGATTTAAGAAAGGGAGGTAAGGCAGAAGGAGCATAAGAGAGTCCATCTCTGTGTTAGGGAGTCAATGGCTACTGGTCACAAGCGAAATGAAGCTGAAATGCTGGATGAGAAGGGAGCCACCCTCCAGTGCTAGTTGTGTCTCTGCTCTGTGGTTCAGCTGTTATGCGATGTGCTACATTGCAACATGAAAAACGTGTGAGAAGAGACCAAACAGAACAGAGCTCTGACAGAAGAAAGGCGCCAATAAGGAATAATCTCCAGCCAGGAGGAGGGGTTAGCACCATAGAAGGAATGATAACCTTAGTGGCTTCAAAAAACAAACAGTCTTCTTCCCCAGACAAGCCCTGTGGAGTAACCACCTTGCATTCATTTGTGGGTGTGGTGGCAGGGGAGACAGTTCTGTTTCCTTGAGAAGTACAACAAACCAAACCAAAGCAACAAACCTGAAGATCTGAATGAGGTCTACATTTTTTTGTATAAATTGGAGTCTAGCTCCATGTTTTAGAAGAAAACTTTTGCTTTATCACTCCATATTCTTACTACCTTCTAGAGAAATTGAAGAGTGTTTCTCATGATACCTGTGCTACTGATCAAAAAAACATGAGGCCATGTGGGTGAAAGAGGCCCATTTACCCTAATGCCAGGCTCGTTAAACAGCCTCATTGGATTCAGCAGAAATTAAACAGCACAAGCAGGAATTTGTCACTTTGCAGCCACCATCTTGGATTTCCTCCTGTGAAGCAAAATCCTGCCTGTGGCTCTTTCCAGTCTTCTTGTTTTACTTTACAGATGAGGCAATGTGGTCCTGACTTCTGGATTTTACTGTTGCAGGATGGAGGCTTGGCTTGATGAAAGGCTGCGGTTTATTTCTTGGAGGAATTATTTTTGAAGTCCTAATTTATACTCTCATGAATACTGCCAGTTTTGTAATATCTAGTGTGAGATTTTTCAAAAGGGCCAAAAAGTCAGATTCTTAGAACTGTGAAGTCCCTCTGACTCAAGAGTTCCCCCAAAACCTGGATTTTTCGGATTGCAGAGCATATGCCCTACCTAGAGATGTGCTTTCCACAGGCACCGAGGGCATGCCAGCTTGGTGGAGTCTGTGTTGCTGAGCAGGAGTGATGCTGCAGTGGGCTGGGAAACATGGATCATTAGTCAGGGGGCAGCACCCCACTGGAGACAGGTCTGATTAACGGGGAGGCAGCATCCTGCTCACAGGACAAAGTCAGCACCTCCTGGATCAACATTGTCACGGAGATGTACCGGCACGCACAGAACTAATGAGAGCATTTTCCAAGAGCAGTGCTTTAATGCACACATATTCTTTGGTGCTTTGGCAATGCTCCCCACTTCCTTGACTTCCTACTTTCCCACTGACTGGTGCTGTCTGCTGCTTGAGGTATTAATGGTGCTGGCTTAGGTCCTGAGCTTGGCCCACTGTTGCAGTCGCTAAGCCCACTGTGAAGGTCTTGAAGGTTGTGAACCGTTCGTATTTCCACGCGGCTTAGGTTACCTGGCTGTAGGATGTAGGCTCAGCAGCTCCTTCTGAGACTGAAAGCTTTTCAGGTTTCGTGCTGAGAAGTGGGGATTTCCTTTTCTGAGAAGATGGTGGCATCTAAATGTGGCGAATGGAGCAAATAAGGGGAAAAAAATTGGTTTGAAGACATGGTAGGAGGAATTTAATCTAAATAGCAACCTCACAGTCTGTATTGTAATAACTCTTAGGTCCTGGAACCACTTCAGTCTGCGTTTTATAATGTACCTAAGATATGCCCTTATTGCACTGTAACACCTGCCATATTGTAAGTTTTTTCTGACTTCTCATACTCTTTTTGGCAGCCATGGAGTTTACTTTAGAAGTTACTGCATGTGCAAGTTCAGCAGCTTTTCTGCAGGATTTACTTACTGCCATGTGCTAAGGAGTTAAGAAAGCATGCACTCAAGAGCAGGTCACACTCTCCTCCCAGAACGAAGTAAATCAGGGATTGCTCTCTTTGAGAGTCCTAGTACTTCCTTAGTCAAAGAAGTGTCTGTTCTTCACCAGCAAAAGACCAGTGGAATCAGAAACATATGGTCTGTTATTTTCTCTGTATCAATCTGGTCCAGCATTCACACAAGTGAATGGGAATATTTCTTTTGTCTTCAGGGCTTGGATCAGGCTGTTAAAGTGCAAAAGATTTTATTCTCCATAATGTATTAAATTTTAGTTCATGTAAGAGTATTTCCAAGATGTCACTTGTGAACATATTTCACTCACACCATCCATACCACCACTAAATTTACATCCAATTCTGCATGGATTCCTTAGGCTAGTGGTTAAATTTAAAGATGAATGGGTTTACTTTGCAGATAGTCTTTGTCTGCAATGCAATATGTGCTGACCAGATTTGCAAAAACTTTCTCATGCATGTTGATACTTCTTTTAAGATCTTTTTCCATTTCTAGGAAAGAAATCCTGCACACTTTATTAATTGTCCATGAGTACTGGTTCATGGTATATTTTAGATTAACTATTTATGTCAGACATGTATTTTCTCCAAGTGTGGGTGTCTGTTTTTCAAACACTGACAACTTTGGTCTAGCAATCCTTACTTTATTCCTCGAGATAGCCTTACATTTTCATTCATGTTTCAGTATCGTGTCAGGTTCTTCTATGTGTAGGTGAATATAAAATCCAAAAAGCATCCCCAGGCCTTTGAGCAAGGCTAAAACCAGGTACCTGGAGCTGAGCATGTCAGGTGAAGCCTGACCTCTCAGAAACACATCCCAGCTCCACCACTTCCTCACTCAAGGGCTTCGTGTGCCAAAGGTGGCTGCTGTTGACTATTTGCAACACCATTTACAACTCTATCTTTCAAGCCCTATGGATACCCACAGCTTTTACCCTTAAATTCAACATATTCTTCAGTGTTATGCTCTGATGAGAGGTGCTAGTCCTTCATTCACATGTGGACCAGGAATGGCAGAAGTATCTCTGCAATCTACTTCCAATTTGGTTTGAAGGGAACAGTGATGGTAGAAGCAAGAGTAATTTCTCAAACTCAAAGCATATTTGGCATCTGCCACCAAAAGTGCCCATAGATTATCTTTATATTAATCTTTTGGAAACTGACCTGAGACATTCTGCTCTTTTCACTAAGGTATTAAGAATGTGTGGTCAGAGGCATGAGGTGGACTCAGATTGCTGATGGAAGTGAAGTGTTTCAAAGATTTTGCTGAAACTGGAGGTTTTTTTTTTTTTTTCAGCTATATCAATTTTTTCCCCTGTTATTTCAATTTACTTTTTACTCCCCAAATAATAAGCATTTAGTGCAGATTGTGAAGAGCTGGATCTGTTGAGGCTTTTTTTTTGTGATTGGGACAAGATACTCACCAAGGTGGCTGCACATACTGTAGCATCTGGATTGTCTTACTTGTTTACCTATAGCCTGATGAAGGGAAGGACCAAATTATTATGCATTCAGAAATGGGGTATTGCTAGGGTTATTTACTTACTTTTTGACCTCTGGTGTTTCCAACTGACTTTGGTGAAATAAAGTTCAAGAATAAGACACAAATATGATCATTTACAGTTAGGTGTCCCCATGGGGGCCAGTAAAGGGGGTCTATTGGTTAAGTTCAGGCACTTAGTGGTGTTTGAATTGCCCACAGATATCCTGTCAGATTTCAGATTCTGCTTAAGACAGACATGGTTATCCCCAGGGTCCCATGTCACATCTGCCAGCCCCAGGGGGGTGTCCTGGATACCATGCAGCATCTCAAGTGACACCAGACAACTACGTTAGACAATGGGACTGATCTTTCACCGCCAAGATAAGGATGAGATTAATCACTGCTGAGGGTTCTCCAACTGTACTAGGATCTCCATGGAGTACAGCAGGAACTCCGAGCCTCTTCTTGCGTGATTTCCATGTAGGAAATTTGATCTCAGACAGTAACCACTCCTCAGTGTGCTAAGTGTGTGTGTAAAATAATCCTTTGCCCTTGATAGCCTGCTAATTTAAAGGTGGATTTTTATCACTGCAGAATCGTGAAGTTTTACATGTAACATTATGATTGTCAGCATCTTGATGACTTCAGGAGATGAAGTTGTATTGCCGGGGCTATTCACTGATTAGATAAAGTCAGATCTCATTATTACCTTTCTCCATTCATGTCTTTCGGAAAAGGATAGCTATGTTCTTTTTTTTGTGAGTTTGTGTTTATTGAACTCAGGGGAAATCAACAGTATCAAACTGTAACTCTTAATGAACTGAACTTAGAATGAACTCCCCTTTTTTTTTGTCAGTTTTTAGTTGCTTGTTTTATATTCGCTTAACTGCTCTGAATATAAGAAAGTGATATTATTATTGTCTGGAGCCTGTTGTAATCAGCATTTTTTTTCTCCCTTAAAACTCTCAGTATAGATCTAACATTGTCCTTGCTCAAGTAAATGAAAAACTACCTCTCACTGAAATGGGAGCAGAATCATGGCAATAAATAGTCCTGAAATCCCACTGAAGATGGGTGGAGATCATACCATTTCCTGATAGACTTTAATGCAAACATATGTTGGACTTCTAATTAATAATGATCATTGGAGACCAAGAGAAGGGTGGACAATTACAAAAAAAAAAATTCTTAGACATTTTGCTTGTGTTCAGAGGTTTAATATACTGCTGGCAAAAAACAGGCAAATGGGAGCCATTAGTTCATGTTATTTTAAGATTTCTCCTTGGTTTCCTGCTCTCTGAGTCCTCACCATCCAGAGATTTCAGGGATGCAGGAGTAGGAGTGGTGCCCTCTGCCCAGCACCCAAGATTACTGACATACCGAACATGTAAAGGTCACAAATTGTGCAAGATCACTGCACGTTTTTGTGATGTCAAGAATACAAATAATTACACTACAGTATCCGTGTTCTTGGCTGTCCATCTGCTGCTGAGTTCTGTATTGAACTGCATCTTCTGTTTGTTGAATTGTAGTTTGCAAGAAACGTAATATGCTGTTTACAGGTTGCTTTTCTACAGAGTGGCATTGTTTTCAGGCCAGATGGCCACCACTTGCATGGTCTCTGAGCACAGGGGAAAATGAAAGCTGCAGAGATCTTTGCCTTTGCAAGCTCCACAACTTCTGCGAGGGTGAGTTCCCTTCTGTGACCTTGCAAATTGAGAGATCATGCTGGGGTGATAGCCAGGCTCCTGCAGTGGTATGATTTTTTAACCTAGCCGGAGTCTAGTCCCTTTTACCTGGCTGAAGGGTAAGAAGATAGGAGAAAGGATGTATCCCTTGATCTTACTGACACCCGGTTCCTGCAACGGGAAAAGAGTGCACATCTTATGTGTTCTCTTCTTACCGAGGGGTTAATCAGTCTTGAGGGAGACAACTCTTATTGTGACACCTGTCCTTGCTCCCAGATGAGAAAAGGAGAGATGTCAATAATGTCTGGGTGATTAGGGGAAAACGTAATACCCCAAATAACAGCATGAGACTTTCATAGCAGAAACTAAACTCTCTATGAAAGTTGTGGGAGACTCAGCCTTAGTGGAAATCTCCATCCTTTATCCTCACATGTCTTTCACAGGATCTCTTGTGCCGTGCTGTAAGCTTCACATTCATGGATTTGTAATTTCTGAACAACACTAAAACGGTAAAAAAAAAAAAGGAAAAAAAGGGAAAATATGAACCCATTCTCTATGTGTCTTACATGGGTTGTCCCCTTAACACCTTTCCATTAAATTGATTGGGTTTTTGATTTTAAAAGTAAGAATAAGGACTACAGACCATGTTTACATGAAAGGTATTTAATTTATTTCTTTAAATGAACATCTGCAGATTTTGTACTAACAAAGTGAACAACATGAATGGACTGGAGAGTAACGCCTATTGTGCAAACCTGTTGACAAGCTGTCAGGTTTAAACTGATATGGAATTTCTTATACCACCACAATACAGTGAGAACATGACAGGGATGCTCATTTTCAGAAATAGTTACAAGAAAGAAGCTAAACCCCTTTTTTTTCAAAAGAACCCATGCAGAATGAAGTTTGTACTGCCTTCAGGTCCTCATTCCTCTGTGGATCAATAGATTAAGTATCAATACCAGATAGCAAATGAATCTCTGCAAAGGAGAGCTTCCCACTGCGAGTTTCTGTCTTGCCATGAGAAGTGTTTGATCTGGGTGTGCTGTTGGAAAAAAAAGAGCTATTTCATCATCTTTGGGGATTTTTGATTTACTAGCTAAAACTGATGGGATACCTGTTTCTCAGACTTAATCTGAGATGGTGTGTTTTTATTAATTTATTCCTTCGTTAGAGGGTTTGCTTTTTGGTGGAGAATAACACACACTAGGTAAATATTTGCAGTACTTGACTGGTCTTTGAACAGGCAGTACTAAGCTGGCAGCCAAAAGGCAGATGCGGGCAGGGCAATAACTCCTGTAAGCCTTCCTTGTGCTAGCAGTGTTTGCCAGGGCCAGACTGCTAAATCAATACTGGATGCAGGATTTTGGAAATGGTTAATACTCCTGATGCCTCTCTCGATGGACTCCTCTGCACGGCGAGCCGGGGAGCTCTGCTGGGCGTGCGGGGGGCTCCCTGCCGGGCCGTGGGCAGAAGGGTCTCCTCCGTTAAACTACAGCACAACATTTCTACACGCAGCATGGTAATTCCCCACTGATTTATATCAGGAATACAGTCTGGGAAATGCCTGCTGCGGGGTGGCGGTGCCTAGTCTTTCGTGCATATGCGCGTAGTTTTGCCTGCTGAAACACCTTTCCTCCGCGTATCCGGAGCTGTGTCGTGCCCCCGGCCGCTCTCTGGCAGTAAATCCCCTCCGCTGTGGGGTTTCCTTGGGGTCTGAGCTGCCACAAGAGGGAGCGCAGCGGCTGGGGAGGGCATGGGGACACAGCACACCCGGCAGCCGAGGGCATCCCTTACAGGACAGTGAGGCAGCCGCGGCTGAAGCCCACAACCTCTTCTAGAAGGATAATTTTGCATGCTACAGCTGCCAGACAAGTAACACGTGCATGTAACACATGCAACATAGCTGCTTATAAATCAGATAATTAAAGATGTAGCTGACTATAATGTCTTGAAGGAAGCCTAGTATTGGGCAGTGGCTTTTATTTACAATTTAACAGTTAAACGTATTATACTGCATAAACCTTGAAATGGCTTGATTATAAAATGTGTTTTGGAAAGTCCATGTGCCTTCCCCACAGAGTGCTAAACCTGGTGAAAAATGGGTAGCATCAATAAACACCAAACCTTGTACCAATAAATGTGTTCCCTTCATTACTCAAAGAGCCCAGAGCTATGGAGGTATAAAGGGCCCCATTCTCCCCTACAGGGGAATAACACATGCAGGGTAGAGGAAACTCAATGAATTTCAGCATGCAGCTTCCTGCTCATTTCTCCATGGGAGGGGGATGGGTAAGGACTTAGGGCTTGCATTCTCCATGGAACAAAATAAATATCTGCCTCCCTAACTTATGAATAGACCATCTTTTCTGGCTAGTTGTCCTACAGACTGCTTTTGCAGTCATCGTTAGGTGCCCCTCACAAAACATCAGGCAAATAAGCTGAGTGTTGCAGCCTTGCCATTAGCACAAGAGGGGTGGCAGCTCTGTGTCCATGCAGCACTCCAGGCACCCGGGCAGACCTTCACACCAGCACAGTATTTGGCTGTAAATTGCAGCCTTTGAGTTCTTGCCGTTCTAACAGGCAGTGTGAGGTCTGCTATGTTTCTGAATAAAATAAAATTGCATCGTTGCCATAAAGTTATGCCGGATGGGTTTAACGCTCCCGATATTATGTGTGCTTTATGCCTATTCAGAGAAAATTTACAAAGACAGGGGATGTGTAATTTCGCTCGAGTATCTAAAGAAACCTGTTCAACTGGTGCAGATGAGGTACAGCGGCATTTATTGATTCATATTACTACAGCAACATCTACCTTCTTCAGCCCACAAACTGAGCTTGGGGTCTGCCCCAGACCCAACCCTGTGCACATGAAGGCGTCTGATGGTGATGCCTTAGGTTTTGGCTTTTGTGTTTTTCAAGTCCTGTACTGCCTGGTGTGTGGCTCTGAGGTTTCTTGTGGCCTGCTGGCTGCTATTCTCTCATGCTGGTTAGACTTAACAAACCTCTCTATGTTTCCACCTCTAGGACACCAGGCCCCAAAATGTGTAAAACTAAAAGCCTCCAAGAGAGGGGCAAACTTGGGGAAATTACATCATGAACTGAAGTTATAATTGAACAATTAACCCTGATATGCAAATGAACCAAACTTATAAAAGTGTGAAGAACTCATGACCCGGGGTCCATCTTGGGTGTAGATTTTGGCCTGCCCGGGGTGTACCTTTGAAGGCCCTTCAAATAAATACCTACCTTTATTCCCTCATTTTTGTCTAGTCTCTGTTTTTAGGTGGCCGTCTCAGGTATCAATGGGAGGCAGATGTTGGCTCTGTGGGGGGAAAACGACAAGACTGACAATTCAGTCCATGATTTTCTCTCTGGTTTGAATGTATGTGTGTGGGGGGCATGTTAGCCTTTTCCACCCTCTCCTCCTCCCTCTTGTGCTCTGCAAGGATGGATTCATGAAAGACCATGGTAAAATTGTGCTACACTACAGTGACTGAGTTCCCAAATGCCATTTTTTGCAGCAAAATTTCTTCCCTCAGTTGGCCCATATCTCAGTTTGAGCCTAAGAGACATCTTTTCCCAGACTTTGAATCAGATCCAGAGATGGGTGTATACATTTTCTGTGTATGTATGTTGAATGCTTTAAAGTATCTGCAAAGTTACGATAACTTTATTCTTTTTATGCTATTCCCTTTAGGCAAGTTTTTTTAACTGATGTATATCTTGAATAAGGATTCTCCCATGCAGCTTTACCCTTGGTCTGGAAGAAAAAGTAATTTGCTTCAGTGTTTGGGGTGTTTTTTTTGTTTAATAAGCTTTCTCTTTTGCACCTGACTTTCTCAAACATAAATCCCAAACAAAGCATGAAGGCAGAAGTGCTCCCCTCCATGCCTCTGTGCAATCTCTCTAAAAAGGCAAAGTGGGAGCCTCCCCAGACATGACAGTTGTTGCAGATGCATTGCCCCTGTGTGGCAGATGAGAGAACATGCGGGAGCAGCGAAATGCTGCTCCAACGCCGTAGCAATGAGCACAGGATAAGAGACCCTGCAAAACAAAATAGACTTGTCGCCCTAATCTCTTTTCAATGCCGTAAAATTGCATTTATTTCAGGCACATTTCCTTAGTTCTTGCTTTCACTATGTTGTTCTCAAAGATTTAAGCCACTGTATCTGAGCACAGACCCCATGCAGTTCCTCGGATAATCAGAAAGATGCTTACCCTGAAAATTCAGCTGAGCTGCTGAATTTCACGAACTGGCTTTTCCTTTTCCATACCAGGGGCTGCTTTCCCTGCAGCATGGCGGCAGCCAGCAGCTCCTAGCCGTAGCTCATGTTTGTTCTCAAAATATGCCAGGAGACGCTCTGCAGACCCCCACACTGCCTCTGGCCTGAGCCCCCCACCCCTGCCAGGAGGCTGCTCCATCCCCAGCACACCGTAGTGGCTGTTTCATCCAGGCGGGAGACACCTTCTCCCGTAAGCACTTCAACACAAGTGTGCTACCTCCAGGAAAGCTGCTTTTGTTGCTAAATATCTGACAAAGCTCAAAGAATTTATAATTTTGGACCCCTAGCCTACTTTGTTAGTGGAAG
Organism: Struthidea cinerea; assembly: GCA_013397865.1. Classification (NCBI taxonomy): domain Eukaryota; kingdom Metazoa; phylum Chordata; class Aves; order Passeriformes; family Corcoracidae; genus Struthidea; species Struthidea cinerea. The sequence goes on along the minus strand of VZTI01004934.1, from coordinate 3,745,385 downwards.
CACGAGTTGTTATTTTCCCGTGTTGTAGACAGCTGTAACAGTTATAACAACTTTGTTCTTGTGTTTTCCCCACTTGGAGAAATCCTCATTACCTAAACATCACCTCTGACCTTCTTTTATACTTTCAGCATGCATTTTATTAACTCCTTTTTCATATGGGGCATGTGGTGTCTGCCACTTGGTACAAAGAAGACAAAGTTTGCACTTCTGGTGCAAAGACTGACAGTGAGAAAGCTGGCTCCTTCCCAACAGTTCATACAAAAAACCCTAAAAATTTGTGGGGATGGGTGAATTAAATCTGTGCATATGCAGTCAGAATTTCTTTGGGCTCCCTGCTGGAACAAACCTATTGCACTTAATGGGATTCAGCTAGGGAGAGTGGAGTGCATCCTTATCCCACCCCCTGCACGCACTTTATGCAGCGATGATAAATTTCAATCAGTTGCCTGAAGAATTTATTTTCACAGCACCTCTTTACTTCCCAGGCTAAGAAACAAGGCGTCCAGCCCTTCTCTGCCAGTAACACTGGAGGTTTTGCATTTATTATACATTTGGTGAAACAGTATGCGACAGTGAAAATTTACTAGATGTTGCAGAAAGAAGCAAGGGAAAGTTAAAGCACAGCCTAGAAATAAAAAATGAGTACTGTTTGCATGTACTTTTATTGATTTCTGACAGCCACGCTATTTTCAGGGACAACAGAAGGGAAAAGAATTTCAGTCTTTGAATGGATGAGTGATATACTACCCTCTCCTTTTTAACTAGTCTTATATATTTATTTTTTTGTGCTAGTGTGTGCATGTGCAGAAGAGTGTCTACCTAATTGGCCTCAAGAGGGGATTAAACTAAATAAAATCACAGCCCACAGGGGGCCTCTAAATATGGAATTTTAATTTGAAAATTTTTGTGGGTTCCAGTGTAATTCAAGCTTTTCAAGCTTTATTAGTGCACAGTCGTTTGTGCAGCTTGCAAAGCTCCCATCTCGGCGAGTTTGATACGCCCGCCCCTGCTCGAGCAGAAGACAGAGCACTCAGTGACACAACAAAAGCCCTACTGTAAATAAAACACACGCTCAGAGCAGCGACAGGAGGCGGCAGAAAACGGCAACGCGCACCCAGGCAGCGATGCCACTTGAAAGAGGCACTGAAGAGAGGCAATGACAGTCAGCAAACATCTCTGCTCTGCCTGCCTCGGAGGCACGGGGAGCAGATAGGAGTAAATACCAGCGATTTTACATGTTCGCTTGTAGTAAAAGTCACAATATGCAGCTTGGTGTAACTAATTGCTGTGGAAGGAGAACGAACCAATAGTGCTCGTTGCTGTGAAACTGTTAATGGAGAACTTATGGAGAGAAAGTCCAAGTTCTCTCGTCCAAATTGGAATGTGAAAGAAATCTGTTGGAAGGTGATGACAGAAATGAAGTAAAACAGTTGTTTCCTGATCCATGTGCCAGATGTGTCACATACTGTGATAAATAAGATCTGCATCTTACACTCCAGAAATTGGGGAATATTACAAGCGTTTATTATAGTGAGGTACAAAAAAATGTACTTGAAATGCTTTGTTTCTCCTGGCACCAAGCAGTGAGAAGTTATTGCACAATGCCTGGAGCTGCTAATTCTTTTGTTTAGGTTCAATCCAGCACAGCCTATTAAAAGCTTAAATTCAATTTTATTGTTAAGGTATTTATTAACTGATTATGAAAAGACATTAAAGGGCTCATAATTAAACTACTAAATTGTTCCTTACCTTGATGAATCCTCCATTTTCCAAGACTGACTTCCATAGTACAAAATATCAGGGTTTTAATTTAGAGAAGAATGCTGCTCACAGGAAAACCCCAGCTTTCACTTCAGCTCGAGTTGATCCCAGGCTGCCTTGCTGCTGTTCATGAACCCAGAATATCATGGCAGACAGCCTAATGCATTGGTGGCATTTCTTGGGAAGACTGCTCTGTAGGTTTGTGGCACGTTGTCACACGTTTGCAGAAATAGCTGCATGTTGATGTTGGATAACCCAGGCTTATTACTCAGGAAAAAGTCTCATTGACTTTTGGCCCATATGCTTTTGAAACTGTGCGCTGTGAACAGCGTGCTAGCCCTGCTGAGACTGAGGGTACGTACTTCCAGGCAAAGCAGATTTCCAGAATAAGATGCAGTTCCCCCGAATTCAAAGCCTGGGAAGACAGTGGAAGCTGAGTGACTGGATCTCCCACAGCAGCCTGGCATAAGACCTCAAAGAATCAGCTGACCCTCCAAGTCAATGATTTCATATAGGCAACTGCACTGTGGCTTCATCCAGATGACTGATGTTTGGGTGGGGTGAGACTGATGCAGGAGGCAGGCAAGGGATTTGAGTCTCTTTGTGGCTTCTCTTTGGAAATTGCTCTATTCTTCAGAAAGATCGTATGCCCAGCAACCTGCACCAGGGATAACAGGGTGACTGGGTTGTCCTCCCAGAGGTCTCACAGTTCTCAGCTCTCTCTGGCTGCCTGTGTCCTCGCATAGCTCACCTGCAGAACTGAAATACTCCTTTCACACAAACTCCATCAGGAGGCTTTTGCTATGAGACCAGACAGAAAATACATGTCTGATTATCACAAATAGAGATGAAAGCTTGAAACCCCTCATAAGTGTGATTTGGGTGAACCTCTGCAGTACCAAGGACCTGATGATGAACAATAATTCCCAGAATATGTGAGCTGTTTTTAAAAGAGAAAACTAGTAAGTTAGTCTGTCCCGCTTTGATGATGTGACATCACCTATGACCTTTGCTCACAGTTCAGAGAAAAAGATCTCTGCATCAGTTTTGTAATTCTTGGAAAAAAAATTGTTCTTAGGTTATGTCTTTGCTGCTGGATGAGTGCTTGCTTACCCCATGGTAAAACCCCGATTCAGAGCAGCACAGGTAGCTTTTACTTTGAGATGGGTCTTTCACTCCTCCTGGGATTTGCCTTCATTAGTCATATGCTCTTTTGCCCTCCCTTCCATTGAAATTTCCCAGTGAGATACTGAATTTAGCAACCCCATTGGAAAAACCACACTTTATTTTTGGCAGAGAAGCTGCAGCTGTAAGTGTTTATGGGAAATAAAGATATCTGATTAGGGTGTTTTTACACACTAAGTTGCATACCCTCTGGTAACCTTATTATTTGTTATACTGTTGGAGGCTGTGGAAGAATGGAAAGACTGTAGTTTCTCAGCAGCACAGCTAGAGCTGGCTCACCTTTCAAAATACAGAGGTGCTGTTGCTTTTCAAAAATACTTTACTGAAGAAAGTGATACTGTTTTTGACAAAACCAGGCACAGCCTTACAGAAAGGGCTAGTTAGGAGCCTCAGCCAAATGTTATTTTCATCTGGAGTTATACTTACCCTTAGGGGACACATTAGAAAAGACAGTGGACAGTGGGCCACACTGACAGCTTATGGGAAGAAATAAATGAAAGAAATAAAGCTTCCCATGCTTTTGTGAAGCTGACACAAAGAGAGCTGACAAAGGTCAGTACTTCATGGCTTTGCAAATGGCAAAACTATCAAGTGTCCTGACTTGCCATGGAAAGTGCAAACACCTATCGTGCAGGCTGAGTGTATGAAAAAAGAGATGATACTGTGGTGAATAGTCAGTGATCAATGTGGTGAATAACACGTGATGCACATTGCCTAAGCCAGTGAGCGGATGCCCTTGAGGAAGGGAATATTTTTGTGTTGCTTCTTTATACAGTGTATGATTCGTTTCTCTTAAATAGAGAACCTAAGACCTAAACAGTTTAGTCTAGCCACTCTTCCACCTTCACAGGAAGCTAAATTCCTTAGGTTCTTCCCCCCTTAGGCTGAAGGATCTCGGAGCAATGAATGTTAGTGGCCAGAAATACCAGTTCTGGGAAGGGGATGCTCATCTGCCCCCATACACCATCCCAGAAGTCTGTTGTGACTCAGAGGTGATTGGAGAAGAGCCTCAGCTCCACCTGGGGTCTTGGCGGAGTCCAAACATGGAGATGCATTGGGGATGAATGGAGCTCCATCCACTCCCCGAGACAGGGACCAAAACCTGAAACTATAACACACTCAAGTCAGAATCCAACGGACTCGATGCACTGGATTCCTTCCAATGTAACCAGTGACACTGATTCCAGTCAGGTTCGCAGAGAATCTGTGCCACAGGGTTCACAGGTAACAACTGGAATGATTTACTTTTTCAAAGTTTCAAAGTGGATTTCTTGGTCTAGCACAGATTTGGTCTAGCACAGATGGTCTAGCACTGCCAAACAAAGTACATTCCTAACACTGGTTAGATAATCCAACTTTGCTCTTTCAATCTGATTTCACTGGGAAAATAACATGACTTGGGTTTTAGGCAATGCCTGTGTCTTAACACCAGGTTTATACAGGAGACTGGAGCAGCTCACTCAGACTGTGGTGGCTTTGGGGCTCCTTTCACCTAAGTCAGGTAAAATGGAGCAGAAATCTCTAGGGTCCAAAAAGCTTGTCAGATTTCTTCAGAATTCTGCTGTTTACAGAGTTGCATGTGGCTCAGTGGCCACACAGTCAAGGCAGTGCCTACGGCTGCAAGAGGTGCCCAATGTGACACAGACATGGATGTGGGACCCCATCCAGTCTGGAGAGTACCTGGAGTAGCTTTCCTTCTGACCCCATGACAAGCTTTGTCCATCCATATTTCACAGTTTGCACTGCTCTTTGTGTTTAGGAAATAAAAGCCGGTCCTGTCTTTGCAAATAGAGCATGGAATATCGTTCGCGTGACCCCTCAGTGAGAGGAGGGCAGTGCGGGGAGCATACAAAGTGCAGTGGATCTCGTGCAAGCCTGGGCCTGCCATCAGCCCAGCTGAAGAAATGTGTGCTGGCAGTTCCTGTCCGTACGTGTTACTGACTGACAGATAGTGATGGAGGCAGAAAAATGTCAAAGTGTTAGAAAAGTCAATATTATTAAGACCTTGCTCCCCTTGTTTCCCTGTTCTGAGTAGTTCCTTGAGTATGACCAATTACATTCTTTTTTTATGACCAGTCAGAAAAGCGGTTTTTATTAGCTGGTTTGCTCAATGATTCAAATGTATAGACTTTATTTCAGTCTCATTTGAGTTGGAGGAAAGCATACAAGGATTTTTGCTGGCTTAAATTAGTGGAACTGCCCCTTTGGCTGAATGACAGGGCCCTCGCCTTGCAGAGCACAGCTCCGGCCCCGTCTCTGACTTTTGCCTGTAAATTAGTTTGTGAAGTGGTGTTTATTGCTACATTGGGAGGTTAAGACAGCCTAATTGTATGTTTGTACAGGAGAAAACATCACGCCAGAGCCTTAAGCAATTATTCTTTCCATGTCCTTTCACTGTTTAATCTTGACACTGTTCAGAGGGGAAAGGAGACAATTTGTCTTCACCCTACAGCCAATTAGCAGTAAAAGTGCAGAATGGCTAATGCAATATCCACTGAAGTGCCATCATCCATTCATCAAGATAAGATCCTGAAATAACATGCATCTAGAACCCCTCGCTGGGAATTGTTCTGAGTCCAAGCCTCATCACAGCCAAGGATATCTCTGTGATTTATAACCAGTGTGTGGTTTCAACATCTGACAGTGCTCAGCACCTCTCCTCCTACTTTTTCTCTCCAGTGGCCATCTTCTCTTTATGGAAAAGCTATTCTCCAGAGGGCAAGTCTTTTTAACAAACCATTGCTCACTGAAATGTTTTGTCTTTTCTAAAGAGCTATGGTGAGTCACAGGGAATTACCTTTCTTTTGCAAGGAAGACATGCCAAATATCAGCCAGAGATGTAGAGTCTTCTCTGAGTTGACTAAAAAGCATGACACAGCAAAAGTAGTCCTTTGATATGAAAGCCACTTTGTCAGAAAGAAGAAATCTCTCTTTCAGACTATATAATTTACAGAAGTGGCAGATCTCTTAAAACCATCCAGGTCTTGAGCCCCACATTTACATGCAAGGATCCTACCAAGAGACAGTCAGACCCATGGTAAATGATGGACACCAGTGCAGTTCTGGTCATGTATGCACGATCTGTATTTGGTTCTGGGTGTCCAGCATTCAGTTTCCTTGAGAGTGTCTGCAGGCAGGTTCTCTAGTTGGCTTTTTTTTTGTTGTCGTTGTTCACAAAATACTTCTCTTAAAAGTTATAAAAACCCCACCATGTCTGTCTTCCCTGGGGCCAGCTCAAGAGGGCCCCAACTATTTTTCACTGGATGCTTAGGTATATGCAATAAGAACAATTTTGCTCCAATTTTGCTTTCAGTTGGCAGGGCATAAGTTTTCTGGGCTCTTGCCCAAGAGTGATCTAGTCCTAAAGGTTTTAAGAGGTTGAATTCAGCCCCTGACTGTTGGTACAGGTAATTGCATTGCATCAGGAATGGACACAACCCCTAACTTCACTTATCACTAAATCCTTAGTGTGCTTCATCATCCTGACCCGTTTTGGTGGAGCAAAGTTTTCTCTCAAAGATGCTGAGTTTTGATACAGGAAAACTACACTTTTTCAAAGAGGCTTTATTTGCTGGATGAAATAGAAGGGAGGCGCCAAGAACATTTTAATCAAATGCTCATTACGGAGAGGATCCAAGAAAAAAAGCACTGCCTGCCCTATTCCTTTCCAAGTCAACAGACCATTTTGAAGGCCTCAGCATCTTTCTAGCTATGTATACATGCACAACATGTTCTTAAGCTTCCAACAAAGGATAAGGTGGAGGAGGACTAGTAGTTAGCAAGATGGGAACAGGACTGCATGTCAGACAGATCTGGGAAACATGTTAGACTGTTCCAAAAGCTTCAATTCTGACCTTTCTTCAGGGGGGGGAAAAAGTGCTTTCTGTAAAAACCCTCAGATCTTTAGCTTCTCAGAGAAATTTTCTTTTGCCAAGTAACGCAGTCACTTACATTCCATAGGTCTCTGCCAGAGGGTATGTCCCAGCCCGATGTGCTAATAAAATGGGGAGTGTAAATCTGGATAGGATGCTCATGCCAACCTTGCGGATGTGAGAGGACAAGAGACAGGCTTTAAAAGCATCACTGACTTAAGAAGGCGCTTGTGGGTGCCTCAGTGCATGCGGAAACTCTGCTTCCCAGGTACCCCAGGGACAGGAGGAATGACATCACAATGATGTCATGCTCATCCTGAGCTTCCCAAATGTTAATCGCAGCAGCACCTGCCTCGGGGGAGCATTTCTGAGAGAAAGGTGTAAAAAACATGACACTTTCCAACTCTAGTCAGAGTGGGGCGTTTCAAGCAGCGGAGCACTGATGCTGTGTCCCCTGGGGCCTGAACCAGCTTCTCTTCTAGGTGTCTGACTGTCAAATGTGCCGCGGCGCGTGTTTTTCCTCTCTTTCATTTACTTTATTGAGGACGGCATTGGTTACAGCTGTTTAAAAAATATCTGAGCAGGTTATTATGGGAAAGGACAGAAGAGGTTCTTGCTGCCCAAATGCAAAACTCAGATGGTTTTCTTTGCAAGGGTGAAGATCATTAGTGGTTTTTCTTCCTGGGCTGTTTTTGGGGAGGGGAGGCATCTTTGGTGTGAGAGAGCTAGCAGAATGGGCAGTTGGGGATTTTGAAGAGCTGACTGCAGCTCTGGCACTGATTGCCTCTGAAACTTAGCTAAAAATTTCAAACTGGAGTCTCTGGAAGGTCAATAATAATAAGTAATAGGGCTGGCCAGAAAACAAGAATTCTGTTTTGTGAAAAATGTTGCGGTTTCAAAATTTGTTTTCATTCCAATGCAGAAAGAATATGAGATCTTTCTTCTTTTTTTTCTTTTTTAAGGGAGAGAGAAGAAAATAAAACAATAGGCGTATTAAAAAAAGAGCTTAGTAGTCTAGTAGGATAGGGCAATGGTTCAGATGAGGAACTTGACCTGACATCTCCCCATCCAAGGTGAGATGGGGGATCTTGGCTTTACAAAGGTGGTTTTCCCACAGAGTAGTTCCACCCCAGAGAAGAAAAATTTTCTTGACAACTTTTTCATTGAAACATTTGTGTTTCTTTAAAAAAGTTTTAATACTATGACTTTATTTTTCTTATTTAGAAAGAGATTTGGGATATTTCTTGATCATTTCTAATAGCTCCTTGCAAATGTATTTTTATTATTTATAACAAATGCCGGATGCAGAGACAGTCCTTCATCTCACAGACATTATCCAAATGCTTGTTGAAGTTAGGGAAGATAGAGAATGGCAACACTGAATATTTTGCCAGTTACATATAAGGTTGTTAGAAATTCTGGTTGTGCATCTTGCTCTGCAACTTCAGACAGTTAAAAATACAGGTCTTAGCATCTCTGACTTAACCACTGCCACCTCTGAAATGTTGATGGTAATACAGGGATCTTTTCCCAGCTGACATAGGCATTGATAAGTTCATTTAAAATCTGCACAGCTCTATGAATATGAATATGAACATGAATATGAATATGCGGCCTTAACTGCAGTTTTGAATACCTCACCTCAAACACCTTCTGTGGACAAGACAGAGGTGTAATCAAAGATACTGACATGAAAAAATATCAGAGGAGCACTCCAGACTGTCCAGACCAACCCAGCCCAAACAAAGGTCTGGTTGACAGGCCAGCCAGTGACTGTTCTCAGTTTTGGACATGGTACAACAACATGAGGTTGGTTTTAAATAGTCTTCTCTTTTTTTTTGAAACATTTTACCCAAATTTTTCATGTGAAAGCTTTGGAGGGTTCTCCTAGGTAAAGTGAGCCAGTATGAAGTACAATGGGGATGAGGTACAGCTGTAGCTACTACTTTACTTGTTATAGCTAATATCCAGTGCTTAAGTGGTGCCACAGGAGATAAGATTGCAATTGCAGAAAACTCACACAAGAAACAAGAAACAGACTTTTCTGAAAAGCACTGCAGACATTAGACTGAAAGATGCAGCCTGTGAACTTGTAAAGTAATTTCAAAATTCAACTGGGGCTTTCCAAATCAAAATAAAATGTCTGTAGGCAAAGTAGATTTAGCACCTATTCTTGCATAGCTGTGAGTCTCCTTAGCTACCAGTGAAACCAATTCAACTTAAAAATAAAATATGAGACTCTTGGTATATAATAGTTCTGTGCCGACTAATTCTCAGATTGCAAGCTTTTTAGCCCAGCAGAAAAAAAGCCTTGACAGGTCTGTCAATTCCCTTCACAGGGAGTGTGAGATGGCACCTCGTATTTTTGTAATACAGCAGAGACTCTAGTGAGTTAATCCTTAAAAAACAACCTCCAAAGTGGCTCAAATGAATTGAAGTGGGAAGATGGGATTAAAACAGTCAAATTTGGGTTTATATAGAAAGGCAACTAAATATGAGAATCTACAATTTTTCCTCTTGAAAGGCAGCATGCTCTGAGCTGCTTTACTTGGTGATGTCCAGGTTCAGAATTGGTTTACAAGACACAAGATTTACTCTCTGATCTTTCTTGAGGAGGCCCAACGTGTGTTTTTCCCAACATGAGCATTTCCCCAGCTGCTTGGGGACAGGCCTTGATTCAGCCCTCCCTTTAGACCTGAGAACAGAAACATACATCTCTTCTTTTGCTGGTGAAGAAAGCAACCATAGGTAAAATTAAGTGAATATGATTATTTTATAACATAAAAGATCTGGGGGAAAAAGTCAATGCCTATCTTTTACATTAGGAAATTCCTTGGCATTTTATGGGTATTGCAGAAACAGAAGCAGCTGGTCCATGATGCAGGACACACAATTATGCTGATGAATAAGGGAATTACATAGAATAATACCTGGACCACAAGCAATAATTGTTGCATTAACACCATGCTGTACTGAATTCGTCCGATTTAGCAGCTGAAGCTGGTCTAGCTGGTGTTTAGACCACACTGCTGTGTTAGGTTTAGGTGCACATCATGATTACAACTTTCATACCATCGTTGGCTCGGACATCTAACAAATGGATGATTTGAACTGTTAATGCCGCAAAGAAATAAGCCAAAGACCTAGGAAAAATCACTACATTTAAGGCAACCCTCCCCAAAAATACCTGTTTTAAGGCCTGGATCTGTGTGCCATATGGAAAGTGAGTGCAACTGGGAGACTGGGAGGGAGCTACAGGGGATGGGTGGCCTCAGGCAAAAAGCTCTCACAAACTTCCTTTGACATTATGCTTGCTGCCTGTCTCATAAATATGGTCAGCAATGTCAGACAAATAAATACATGTATCCATGTGATAGTAGAGCTATGCCTTGGGCCACATCTTACAGGTTTGACAAAGCTCTCAGAAATAAACAAAAAAATCTGCTGCAATACTTTTCACAAACACAGAAAAGTAACTGAAAGTTCTCTGCAGGGGTAGGGATCCATTGAGGGAGGATACTTACCCCAGGAAACAGAAGATTTGGCTGTTGCCACAGATCCTTTTTCCCAAGATTAAAAATAACACAGAGGAAGAGTTTGTGGAACCAGCTCCTGAGACATCAGGTTTTCGGAATTTGGAATCAAAAAATGATTCTTTTGGCCCATGTTTGGTGAAAACAGTGGAAAGACTAGATTTATTTGAAAGAGAAATTAAAAAAACATGAGCAGTAATAAAAAATAGTACTGACTATGACAGTAGAACAATTTATAATTGGGGGTCAAGTATCCTATTAGTTTGGGGCTATTTCTCTTTAAATAGAAGACCAGTCACAAAGGATTCCTGAGAGATGATATAATCTGAAACTATATTGGAAAAAAGTTTGCTCCTCTCTTAAATTACCAGGGCCTTTTGTATCCTAGTAAAATACTTTATTACTTGATCTGGCTCTAGAGAAACAGTGATTCCATAACAAACCTTTCCCAGGACTTTAATTATTTCCTTTATTATATCCTGAAAAAGGACTAGGTCACTTCTGAAGGCCACAGAAAGAGTATGATTTTTTTTTTTCCCTGGGCAAACTAACAAAAAACAAAGGAATGTTTCTTTATATCACAATACCAAATTGAAGTTAGGTTGCTAAGTACCAAGAGTGCAATAGTTCTTGCTCCCAGAAAGACGTCTCAGATTATATTTCAAAGAATCATCTGACAATCTTCCAGTGATTCTCTTAAAAACAGCCCTGCCCCAACACAACTGTGAATCTTCCTTGTCACTATAAAAATAAGGACGGCTTTCAAATGCAAACCCATGTGGCTTGTGAATCATTGAGGTGCTTCTATAAAGGCCCTGACATTTGAAGTTTCAGTGATGGACCCACTTGTGCATCACAGGGCATGTTCATGCTTTCAAGAGACTGAGGGGAGACCTCACTGCAGTTACAACTTCCTTGTGAGGGGAAGAGGAGGGGCAGGCACTGATCTCTTGTCCTTGGTACCCAGTGACAGGATCCAAGAGAATGGCCTGAAGTTGTGTCAGGGGAGGCTTAGGTTGGATTTGAGCAAAAGGTTCTTCACCCAGAGAGTGGTTGGGCACTGGAACAGGGTCCCCAGAGCGGTGGTCATGGGCTGGCAGAGTTCAAGAAGCATTTGGACAATGTTCTCGGGCACATGGTGTGACTCTTGGGCATGGTGCTGTGCAGGGCCAGGAGTTGGATTCGACGATCCTTGTGGGTCCCTTCTAGCTCAGCATTTCCTGTGATTCTGTGAAATATCTGACAGTGCTTGACCAGTTGCCCCTACAACAGCCCATTACAGGTATTGTCCCCCTGAAATCTGCCTGCTGACGTGGGGACTCAACACAGAGCGCCCAGTGAAAACTGGAAAGAAGTGCGAAAATGTTTGTTACCTTGAACAACAAGCAGGCATCTCAGGGCCCTCCTGTTTGTAATTCTACTGAGATTTTTTTGTAACAGAAAACTAGAGCTTAATTAATTAAACATCTCAATTGCTAATCTTCCTTCCTTCCTTCCTTCCTTCTTTCCTTCCTTCCTTCCTTCCTTCCTTCCTTCCTTCCTTCCTTCCTTCCTTCCTCTGCTAATTCCTCTCTTGACAGTGAACTGAAAAGCATTTGCTTATGTACAATATATGATTTCTGTATGTGCAGGTCATGATTTACTTCCCCAAGAAGAAAAGGAAAAAAGAAAAACCACAAACCATGCCATAGTCTCATTAAATATAATAAAAAATAGCCATCTTCATTGTGACTAACATCCTACTTCCTCTATCACTGCCTTATATTTCAGGGCATTCAAAACCTGTTGTTGATAGAAGTACCCTGAGTAATATGTGGTCCCTGATTGACTGCACGGGTAGAATTCAATCACGGTCTTCTACTATGGGGAGCCACCAGGGTACAACTTGAGGTTTTATGAATGGCAGAAAAGCTCCAAGATTGAATTATAACCCTGTTATTCAATCTGAGAATATATTTTGTTATTTATAGCATATAGAAAATTCATATAGATTTTTTTCAGGTGAAAAATGACAAACCAGAGCAACAAAATAATCACTTCTAATTTCAAATGAAAAATCTGTGGAATAAATACAGAAAGAAGGATTAATGTGCACATGATGCAGGATTATTGGGGTGTGATTGGGAGGGCCGAGGATAGTTTACAAGGAAATCAAAGGGAAAATTTAACTGGAAAATAAGCACTTTCTGTGGAAGATATTAGATGACCAACTACTATAACTAGTCCTAAAACCATAGTAACAAAACCCAAACAGAAAGACAGATTTCACCAATGGCTTCTCCCTCCCAAACCACCTCAGGTCTGTTTTACTTTCAAGTGTGTTGTTTATGTAGTTGTCAGTGGCAGTACCCTTCAATATCTCCTGTACTTGTTGCTCTGGGAGTACTTGCAAGTGTGGTCATGCCAACGGGTCTAGCATTTCAAGAGAAAGCCAACAAAGCACTGGTCTGACAGGCAGAAACTCTTACAGACTTCTGACAACATGAACTTATATGTATTTTTTTTCTTTGTTTCTTTCTGAGTGTTTTATGGTGGGAAGAAAAAAAGAAGTCAAGTGATCATTACTGGTTCTTACTGGTTAGTTGCGAGCGCTTTTATAGCCACTGGTGATTCTTGGTTATTGATTCTCAGGCATGTGAAGCCTGATTCTTCAATGGACCAATTTAAACTTTTCTGGGGTGGCTTTTGCAATCTGTTTACCTGATCCTGCTCTCCCACCATCTTTTCAATATTTTGAGCCTCATTTCCTATATAACAGTTAATAAAAACAAACTGGCAAGAAACGATCTTTCCAAATTTATGAAACTGTTGTCTTGCTGTTATTTCACTTTTTTCTTTTTTCTTCTTTTTTATTTTTTTCTTTTTGCCCCAGGTTTTGCTTGCCTGTCAAACTCATTGAGTACAAACATTTTTGAATTTTAGAAACCTAAGTTCACACAGTAATTGGAAGAACAGTCCCATAATTTCAAACTCCAGGGGGAAGCTATCTTGGAACACAACAGCAAAAAGAAACCCTCAGGTGAAAGAAGAAACCTGGTCAAAATAAAATCACAGGTCATTGATTGAAAACGTAGATGTGATTATTTCTAATAAGCAATGAAGGAAGGCAATTAGAAGAAACTGTGTACATTTCTGGAGCCTAGCTGAGTAGTCATTTTTAGAGCGATGAAGATTTATAGAAGATCCGGCTTAAAGAAATAAATGCAAGTATTATGGGGCCTTATTCTTTAAGTTATCCTTTAGGCATGTGCTTAATCTTGCATCACTGGGGTTTAACTAGTGAGCAGAGCTGAAGGGCTCCCTGATGACTGTTTTTACTCCTTCCATGCCACCCTGAACAACTGCATCTCTCTGAGTGGAAGCGTTGCTCTCACAGAAAGCCCCACCAACCTTATTAGCAGCTGGTGTGTTTATTGCTCTGATCAGGAAAGCTGAAAAAACAAGTGTGGTCCAGTGTTTCCCTTGGCAGTGCCTTGTTGGGAATACTGACATTATTTATTCACAACCTGTCAGGCTAACAGGTTAGTGCTCTTCTCAGTCCTTGAAGTGGCTTCTCAGTCATCTCTGCCACAGATTACCGGTCTCTTAGGAATAAAATGGGCATAGCTAGTTGAACAGAAACTCAGTCGTTCACGGTATAATGCTCTCTCACTCTCTGCTAAATTCTCTGCTAGTGCTGCAATCGCTATGGAAAATCCTGAGAACTCACACCTAGTTGGGAAAGATAGCCAGCACTAAAAACATTCAGGATCTATATATCACATCTAGTACCTTGGATTCTGCCTAATAGCAACAGCAAGCTGAGTGGACTTCAGGGAAGTGATAGAGTTGCCCCATGCTGCTGCTTCTGGATGAGGGGCAGATCCAGCCCCAGTCCCTCCCACCAGCTGTGGGCATGCAGCACAAGCACCACTGCTGAACACTGCCAGTGGGCATTGCTGGCAGCTGGCCTGAGTGCAGCAAGAGCCACCTGAAAAGCAAAAAGGTGAAAACACTTTTCCAGTACTCTTGTGCCATGGGTGCCAGAACAGGAGGCACAGGAATATAAAATACTCCTGTGTTTGGTGGTTTTGGAGCGGGTGACATTCAGCATCGTGGATGGCCAATATTGCCATCACATCTTCTAAGACTGGAAAGTAAACACTTGCTGGTGCCCCAGGGCTTTCTGTACCGCCCAGGCTGCTCCTGTGACATGCCAGGTACCAGCTGGCTGCCCCTCTCCTGCACAGCCTCCCGTGTTCTCTGCATAATGGCTGCCTCTGCTGCCCGAGGACATGGTACAGTCAGTGAAAGGGCTGGGTCCCTCCTCCCACCCCACGGGCAAGATGGGCAGTACTGTGAATAACCAGGGTGCCAGCAGCTGGAGGTCTCTGCTCCTGAGCTGTGATGTGTGGGACTGTACCCATCGCGTCTTTAATTTTCTCCCAATCCAGGCTGTGATGTTTGAGGATATCTGAACAAGGTAGGAAATGTTAAGGCTCACTCTGTATTTTCTGTACTCAGGAAAGCGAGGGATGTTCTATCCCTCATCATCTCTGCCTTTGCTATGTGCAGCTTCTCATCCCCAGTCCCTGCTCTGCAGCAGGCAGTTATGAGGTGTTTCCCTGCCTGCAGGCAGTTCAGGATACATTTTCTCTGGCAGAAAGAGGCAACAAAAGCAGCTCCTGGCTGCTCTCTCCTGCTCCTCATTCGCAACTTGTTGTCCTGGCAGCGGGGCTGGCCTGGGGGAGCCACGCTGTAACCAAAACAACAATAACAATCCAGGTTAAAAAAAATACCAACACATCCTTTCCAGGAGAAGGTAATTTTTGTTTTCAGTCTACAACACACATAGTCCCCACATGCATACTTGCCTTTTCAGGTAAGGGCTGGCAAACAGGATGCAGAAATGAACAGTCGCACGTAGAGGGAAGCAGTAAAAATGTGACCTCATTGCCAAAGGAAGCGTATCATGCATCAGCTTGGCTACTGAAATTAGACAGAGCAAGTCCTCGCCAGTGCGCTTGCCAGGCCTGACTCAAGCCCAAACAAAGGCGGCAGCCCTGGCTCTCCCTGGTCTAGGCTCTATTTTCATATCCCTGAAAAATAAATAACATAACACATACTTCCTATAGAAGGCAGCCAAGGACTTTTCCACACTGCATTGCACATTGTCATATAATCTTCACATCCAAGGAAAACTATTCCTCTTTTTTCAGTACGTGAAATATATCTAGCATATCCATAGATGAGGGCAACAATTAGGAAGTGCATTCCAATTTGTGAATTACCCTGAAGTCCTGTCACACTGGCTGTCATATATAAAGCAAAAGTTTGGAAATTCAATTTAAAGTTCTCAGTTTATTCACTGGCGTAATTCCCCTCCTGCTTGGCAGGACCAGGATTTCACCCAAAACATTGCTAATACCCAATTAATCAGCTGACACAAAGTCAACAAATGCAGAACCTTCCGAGCACAGGAAAGCAAAATGCCACAAGAATAAAAATTTATAGTGGTCAAGCTCTCTGTGGAGCAGACCAGGAGGGCCACCCCATTCCCCATTGCAATTAGGATCATGTCACTGTTCCCTGTCAAAGGAATGGACCTTGCCATGGCTTTTTCATTTCACAGAGCTGTTCCTGGGGATGCAGGAGCTGCTAACAGGCTTTGCTCCAGGTGTTCTCTCCTATTAAGCTGGTCTTAATCTCTGCTCTCTGTCTTGAGTTAAACAGGCAGCTGCAAACTAGAAGAAAGGAAGTGGTTACTCCAATGCCTATGGGAAAGGCATTGATGTTGCAAGAGGGCTTATCAACAACTTCTATATGTACAAAATTCATGGAACAGCTCCCTCCCCAGGGGCCGGCAAAAGCAAGTTCCCACTTCTGCTGCTTCTGAGACTGACTCTGTGCAGAGACTTCTGCTGATGCAGTAATGTCAGTCTGCAGTATGGTAACTTTTAGGAAATGTGCATATTGAGAAAACCCTCAGTGGAAGTACAGCTTGCAACAACAAAGACAGATATTTGTTTTACAAATGGCGTAGACTGCTTTCTTATTTCAATTCCACCTGGCAGGACAACTATAAAATCAGGGGTGGGGAGATGTTTCTGCACTAACTCCTGCAAATGTGGACACTTACAAAGTGTCAGCTGCCCTGACAGTGCTAACAGCTGTGTCTGCCACCAGTTTATACACTGTTACAAGTTCAGAAGCAATTCCGGACTGGAAGTAGTAGAAAAAGAGAGATGAAAAAAGCGAACTGCCTTCTCTCAAGTTTTGAATAATTCTTGGTGCTTTTAACTAGTTTTTTCCACCACAGTTCAATTTGCCAGGGGCACCGAATAGCTTCAGCTGAATAGTGAAATATGCAACACTACCTTTTCCCTGGAGCAGTGCTGGAGATAGCCTTTCTGTTTCCAGATGAGAAGCCTGACCATCTCTGCCCCTCATGGTGAGAGGACTCAGGAGCTGCAGGTTCAGCTGCTCAGTCCGGTTAGCAGCCCTTTGTGTGCTCCTGGCATGCGGGCTACCCACTCTGCCTGCCAGGCTCTCTCATTAGTGAGAAATTTTCCTGCCTTCTACTCATACAACAGTTTAGAGGGGGACATCTGCATCCCCCAACAGAGATGGGTGAGAAATCTTTTACCTATGAGGAGAGATTTTCTCCCTAGTAGCAGAGCAGGGACTGTTCTTACTTCCCACTGCCTTTAGCAGCAGGCTCTTGGATACCCAGTGGCTTTATCTGCAGGAAATATTGGTACACAAAGACATCATCGTCTCCAAGGGGGTGGATGGGCAGTCAAGTGCAGTTCAGAGGAAATGACTTTTGGGCTCAGACCTCCAGAGTCAAATAGTGGGAGGTTGTGTACTGAAGCTATTGTGTGGCTCTGGCCTATCTGTGCACTTGCGCATAAAAACGTGCCAGAGTCAACAGCACAGCTGGTCCTAGGAGCACTGGAGATGTGCTTATGGATTCTCTGACCTCAGCAGAGTCATAAGGGTTTGACCAAAGCCAGTGGGAATCGTGCAGCCAAGTCCTATGGCATCAGGTCAGATCACAGGAAACCCAGCAATTTCCTGATAGTATTCCAAAGTTATCCCAGAGAGATAACTGATCAGCCATGTTTTTGGCACACAAGTCAGAAGATACAAGACTGCTTTAATGTAAAGCAATATGTCTGCAGATGAATTTGGGCAGAGTGCTGTTAGACAATCTCACTGGCCTCTCATTTGCTGGTAAATGACAACTGACCTGGTAAAATGTCTTTCTGGAGTGGTAAAGTGCAGGTGACAAGGACACAAGTGATTGCTGACTCGGCAGGGAAGGTGGCATTCTTTTTCTGGTGCAAGGCTGGCCCCCGTGACTGACACAGTATGGGGAAAGGACAAAGGGGCCATTTCAGCTGGCAGCCAGCCACCCCTTCACCCAGCCCACCACATCCTGCAGGGGAGGTGGGCACAGCTGGAGGGGTAGCAGGGCCATGGCCAATTTGCTGTGACAAAGTGGTTTAACCACTTTCCTGTGCCTGTGCCTTCCTCTCCTTTCTCTTTGGCTTATGGCAAGGTATTCATTGTCAGTGAGGAAACACAAATGTGTTTGAAGAATGCACATTTGCACCAGCAACCAGCCCACTGCAACCATACCAGCTCTTGCTTATCCAAAAATTGATACATTAACTGCAGTTTAGTAGGGTCATCTGTATTATACATGGAGTCTGTCAGGGTTGGGTGCACACAGAGATACAAACTGAATGATGAGACCGTCAGGCTCAACAGATACAGTGTGACAGCTTTCCTACAACAAATTGTATGGGGAAGGAATATGGAAACCTTATCGCAGTAATGTGGCTTCTGTCTCCTCTGTTCTAAAGGACCCCATATGAAATATATTTATTGGAACAAAGAAAAGAAAAGAAAAGCCATACCATGTTTGTTCAATATAGAAGCATTTTCTCAAGGATTAAATTCTGCCATTCTAGAAGTTAACATGGATTTCCAAAAGGAAAACTCCTACTGATTTCAGTAGGGCCAAGTTTTCCCTCTACAAGTTGTTTCATTTATCTCATGATACACAAATATTTAAAATATTTTAAAACATAGTAGAATTTTATTCTTTGAAATTTAATTAGAACCTGCTACAACAGACGGTTCAGTGAAATACCTAATCCACCAAAATAATCTAAAACCATGTGCTTTTCAAATCACCCTAAAAAGGGTCAGCTTTGCATACAATTTCCAACATATTTGGACAGTAAAATGTTTCTTAATTTATGTTCTTTGGCTTGTATCCAGCAGCTCAAGCCTTCAATATTGTATTGATGCCATCCTCAAGACATCCAGTGCTTTGTTCTCCACAGGGAGAGTTGTGGTCTGAAGTTACAGGTCCGTGGGGTTTTGACTACACACAACTATGCCAAGGTACAGGAAATTATTCCGTAGTTCTACCAACAGTTTCAGTGAGGCAGACTGTACTTTGTGTCTGAATGCAAAATTCTATGTCCATTATCATAAATAATCGTCGAATCTGCTTTAGCTCTACTTTGGGAAACATGTTTATGTTGATTTTATCTATTAAAGGTCTTAGACCTTGTCTAAGCATGCAAAATTGGCAAGTCTAAAATAGCAGGTCTGCTTGGGCACTCCCATTAATTTAACAATAGCAGGATAACTCCTTTATTCTCTCACAGGTTAAGACTAACTTATAGGATACTACTACTTACCTTGTAGGATAAAGACAACTTTGTTAAAAATAATCAATATTCCACCTGCAAAGTCGGAGTTAATTACTTTTACTTTGACAGAGAGAGTTTCCCTGAGGAGGTGGGGTGGTTTTCTTGACTGTATCTGAAGACATGAACCCTGAAGGCTCATCAGGGCAATCCTGTACCTTTTCTTTGGACCCACTTCTTCATGCTCTTCCTTGTGTCATTTTAATTTATAAAGCTCAGCCTGCTTATGCAACATTTTTGTGGTTTTTTTAAATTGGACCCATCCCAGCTCATTCTCCAAGTGTATTTGCTGAGGATGTGAGCTCACGGGCTGCTGTGTATGAAAGCTTAGGTGCCTCATCACTGAGCCCAGACCAGTGCCATTTCACATGCACCTGATGCTGGTTTAATATCAGGTTACTCTCCTTTAATATTCTGAAGCTCTGCTCCCAGTGCCTTTCAGGAACCTGTTCCTCAGTATTCCATCTGAACATCTGCAAACCTGCCTTCTTGCAGAAAGCCTAATAATGTGTGAGACAGAAAAGAAAATGAAGTCCAGAGAAGTTTTCCTGCTTCAACACTAAGAGAGGATTCCCCTTCCCTGTAGACAAAGAATGGAGTAAAAATGAACATTTTTTTTCTTTTCTGATAGATTGAGAGATCAAAAGAATGACTAATTGACCAAGCCTGAGTGGGTCTAACTGACTTCAGCCCTAGACTAACTCAGTGTTCCGCACCTGTTTTGAAGAGTTGATTCACACCTTCATCCAAAGCTCTCTATTGACTTTAGTTTTTATTAGGACTTACAATCTCAATTGAAAAGGAGCATTTCTTGCTGATTTTGGTGTATTTCATTGCAGTGCCTTGGCCCTTTGGTAGTGTTTTAAATAATTTCTTAAACTTCCCATTGAAGCATTATAAACCATTATTGAGTACATCTGAGTGCCAGCAAGACACTGAAGAATATACTGTAGGCCATATGTAGAACATGGGTACCACACAGAACAAGGTTACTTTGAGGTAAATAAATGTCTAAAATTCCCATTTTACTTACTTCTTTTTTTTTTCACTCAATGTGGAGAAAACAGCTGCATTCGATTCTCTGTTCAATTTTCAGTAGTCAAATAATTTTATCAGACTTGTAGCTGAAAACGAGAAACTATTTTGGTATTATGATGATTCCATAGGATGCACTGATGGCCTGAGAGCTTTCATCAACCATTTCTTCTCTCAACCTTATTCCACATGATGTATCCCAGTCTTATTTAGCCTGTAGATTCTCAGTACATGGAGAGACTTTTGAAGTCTCACAAGAAGTAAGTGACTGATTTTAGGGAAACTTTCAGATTTTTTTGTCTTGCCATCATCCACTTGAACGTGCTGTTCTCTCCTCCAGGTTCTGGGTGCAACAGGAAGTCTGCAACATCCCTTAGGTGGGCAGTGTGCCTCAGGGAAAAGAGTCCTCTCCTCCTCCTTAGCATAACACAGTCCCACGAGGTCTCAAGGCTGCCCTTTCCTGCTGAATGAAGGGTAAGGGAGTCTTAATCTTCCAGGACAACAGCCTCGTCTGAGGCAGATGCTCTTTATACCACTGAAAGTCTTTGTAAATTACACACTTACAATTTTGTCAAGTCCCTGCATATAAGGGGCTTTTTCTGTCTTTTTCTTTTTTTTTTCTTTTCCTTTTTCTTTTTCTTATTTTTCCTTTTCTTTTCTCTTCTTTCTGTTTTCTTCTTGTTTTCCTTTCTCCTCTTCTTTTCCATCTTCTTTGTTTTTCCCATCACGGCAGTATTATAACACTTCTGCGCACTCACAGAAAACCAAGTCATGGTCTGGTCTTCAAGACTCTGTGAAAACTGACAAATTTGGTCAAGGGTGAGATTTTGCAAATGCTGTTAAAAACACAGCTTTTCATGTGGCAACATGTTCTTTTATACTGGAACACATCCTAAATTTTCACACATGTGCAGGAAGTGAAATCACACCTTTTTTATGGCAGAAACAGCTTAGCACAGTGAAATGACAGCTTTTGCCTATAAAAAATGCCTTTAGTTTTTGTGGAAACCAGTGAATTACCTGAGGCAAAACCACAAAGTGTTTCATCAGCAGCACAATGGATTTTAATGCAGCTCTTCCTTGAAAAGAGCTTGAGGAAGGTGGAGATCAGGAGACACCACCACCAGGTATATTGGCCTCACAGCCCAAATATGCTGTGGAAGGCTTGAGTGCTTTTTCAAAAGACTTTAATGGTGTCTTCTAAGTCTTCCTTTTCCCTCCTTCCTCATCTTCAAAGTCTATTATTTCCTCTCCTTTGATCCCAAAATTTCATTCCATGGTATTTTTAACTCTCCCTGCCCCCAGCAGACTGACTCCCATCCCTGCTCCCCCCTCCACATGTGGCTCCCACTACCAGCCAGGGAAGCCACAGGCCATTGCAGGCTGCAGGCAGGGCTGGAGCTCCCTGACGTGCTTTAGTGGTACCTGCACGTCCCGAGTTAAACGCCCTGGTGTGTGTCCTGTCCAACAGGACATTTGATAACCCAGCCATCATAATTTTATTGCCTTCAGTGGGAACAAGAGCTCCAGGAACTGGAGGAGCAAGGAAATCACTTTTTGTTGGGAAAATCATTCTGTAGAGCTCATAGCTCGATATACTTGGAACTAGGAGGAAAATGTATTTTAATTTTGCTTCTTCATGGGGCAGGAGTTGCAGTGAGGTGAGATGGGTTGCCATGAATGCTATATTCTCTCCCAAGCTACACCATTCTCAAATGTATTTCCCTTTCCCTCTCTCTCCTCCTATTTAACATCTGTGCTTCTTTTCCCTTAGGCCACAGAGAAACCTGTAGATTTGGAGGAGACTTACCACTGTCACTCATGGGAGAGCTCTCAAAGCGGACTGTTAGAAGGCCTCCAGATGCTTTCAGCAGGAGTCACAAAGAGTCACTGCATGACCTCAGTGGGATGCAGACTAATTCCAGTTTCTGTGGTGATATTGAGAGCCTAAACTGTGGCATAAGAGCACTGAGAGGAGAAGCCTAATTTGCAGTAGATGAAATACAAAAGTAAATCAGTAAGTAGTCAATGAAATGCATGCATGCTCCGTCCTGCCTGTGCAGGTACATCCATGTGTGTGGGAAAGGGTACAAGTGAAATAGGCATTTGTACAAGTTTCTGGGCAGGTTGAATGCGCTGCAGCTGAACTGCCTGTTTGTTGAAGGAGAGGTTTTAAACCTGCCTGTAAGTCAAATAACCAGCTTTCTAACCACACACATCCCACACCTACATTTTTGTGTTCTGCAGCTTTCATGTTGGTCAAATAAAAAGCATCAGCACCACATCTACTTGTTTGCATTGAGGACCAATATGTTTTCTTTGCACTTTAAGTACTGTTTAGAGCTCTCTTTATGAGCTTCAATTAGGAGTTTGCTATGGAGAGCTTATTAGAGCAGTTTTATTGGTACTTTGACACATTTTCTTTGTTAAAAGCTAGTTTAGAAGCTAGTTTAAGAAGCTTGTAAAAGAGAACCACAGTGAGGTGTCTGTTCCACTGACAAACCCTTATCAGCAGGCCTCCCAAAGGCTTCCTCACGACACCCGGTCCACCCCTGTGTGAGCATCTGCAGTGAACCCCAGCATCTGCCAAGCACTCAGGAAAGGGAGTTGCATGGGGACCTCAGGGAATAAATATTAATTATGGGGAAAAAAACAACCCTCAAGCTGGAATTTTTGAATTTGATATAAAATTAGGATGTATGAGACATCCAGACAATGTGGCAACCCCAGCAATCCAATCAAAAAACCACAAAGAGATTACCCAGACTGGTTTCACCAGCAGAAGCAGAGGTTAGGACTGGGAGCCAGCAAGCTTTCCTGCTACCCAGGTATTCCATCTGGAGCTTAGGTGGGAGAAAGCCATAGCATTGGGCCACCTTCTTTCCTGGCTGTGACCTGGGGGAAGTCTCCTCCCTTTTGTCTCTGGATACTCCACACCAGGGCAGACATAGCTGAGAAGATCCCTTCCCTGGACAAAGTGAAGTGGAGAGCAGCCAAGGAGCCATGTCCATCCTCACGTCGCACGCATGCCTGCTTGCCTCTGGAGCAGAAACCATGTGCTGGTCTCTGTTTTCTTTTCCAGCACACTACTTGTTTTAAAGTCACCTATATCTGAATTGTAGCTACTGAGGAGTGTCCTCTGGGAGCAGGAAAGGATGCTGCAGCAGAGGAAGGGATGTGAAGGTCTGCCCGAGAGCACTGTCCCCCTTGAGAGGCACCTACAGCCCCTCTCAGGTGACAGGACTATTGAAACTAATTCATGCTTTGGATTCCCCCTCACATGCTGTAGCTCTCTTTGGATGTGGACACCCCATCCCCACTGGCTCCCTGCAGCTCCTGGCTCTCCCAGGCAGGGTTCCCCCTGTAGCTGGACTCCTGGCTGAGCAGCTGCCCTGTTAAACATCGCTGGCTGCCACGTCGGCACGACTGCCATCCTCCAGCCCCAAAGGCACAGTCAATCCCCCAATCTTTCTGCAAACGCCTGCAAAGCCCCTGCCCATGAGGGTCTCACCTCAGAACCCCAACCATGACTGCTGAAGCGAGCTTAGGGAGTAGGTGGAAATTATCTCCCGCAGATCCCTCAGGGAGTGCTATGGAGTATCTAAACAAGTCTGTTTCATTAGCTACATTTCTATTTTCCTAGGAAAAGTATGCAACTAAATATTTTCTCCAGACTTTTTTCTTTTCTCTCCTCTTTTTCTTGGCTCCTTTTTTCTCTCTAAGCCTAGAGTACATCACTCATGATGACTTAAATAGTGAAAACTGTCTACAGTTTATCTAAGGATCAAACAGCTGTTGTCTTCACAGGCCTTTTTTATTAATATGAATTAATGTTTTCCAACTTATTTCCTATATTTCTGCTGGGAAGAATAACCCTTCCCAGAAGCATTCTTTGGCAGATAGCAAAATAATTTGAGTAGCAGATATATGATCTCATTTTTTTCTGGACAGATTACAAATTGGAGATTGGCTGAAAATGGATGAACACAGTAAGTATTTTAATCTTGCAGTGATTTCATGTGCCTAAATGCTTCAGCTGCCTATACTTTCCAAGCTGTGAGCTGCATCCTTGAACACTTATACTGTCTCTAATTACGGAGAACACCGTGGTCTGTATCTATCGAAATGGAAGAGGGAGGAGGTGGTTTCCATTCGTATGTCACTGCAGAGGTCTCTGAGCATTAACCACTTGCCTGACCAGCATTTCTCAGATGAAGTGCTTTGGAAATGTCAATGTCCACGTCCTACTGCAGCCCAACAGTCACACTAATAGGTTGCTTTTGACAGATGGGCTGGTTCTTCCCTGCAGCTGGATCCTGCAAAGTGGGTCTGGAGGTAAAGACCTAAGGGTTCTGCCTTAGAAATGTTCTAGTATTATCTTCAGACACAGTCGTTACCACTTTAAACTGCTTTAAAAAGCTGTATGGAGAGTCAGTCCTACTAAAAGACTACAGCTGGGCCTGAGAACCTTCCTGGGTTTATTCGTATGAGCTTTATAATCCACACGTGTGGCACAGAGACTTTTGCCACTTGATGTATGTGCTTTTGGAACACAGTTAAGGTAGTGACACGTGAACCAGCACACTCCCACGTCTCACTATTTCTGAAATGAGTAATTGTGCACATCTCTTCCACTGAGAACTTTGTACCCAAGGGAGTGATGGTCATCAGAGACACAGCAGATGCAAGAGAAACAGTTGACTCTCAATTACAATTATTTCTCCTTTTGGAGAAGGTTTAAAATGAATTTGCAGTTGCATTTTACTCAGTGTAAGTATCTTGTCGGCTATAAGCAGTCTTTCCATGTAAGTTCTGGGCTCCTTAATAGTCCTTGTTTTTTTCAGTGCTCCTCTCTAATCAACTCAAAAATGATAAATAACTAGGAACACAGCCTCCTCTGCTTCTCAAATTATATTTCAGTATAATGCTAGGAAATCCTGGAGCAGGTAGCTCCATTTCCTTCAGTGGTGTTTGATAAGCAGTGTATATTATATGAACCAATACGTTGATGGGAAAGCTCTCAGTGATCTCTTGGAGCCTTCCATTAGATCTCTGCTCTACCCAACCATGCAGAAAGGCTGGCAAAATATGGGGAAATTTGCTCTTTTCCTTCTGAAAAATGACCGAATGGAGAATTCTGTTCAGGTATAATAGACACTGGTGCAACTGGGAGAGAGGCCCTGGCACTTGTGGCAGGTCTGTCACTGAGCCCAGGCTGCACATGGTGCATGTCATGACCAGCACCACACTGCAGTAATTTAAACTGGAGTGATTTATTTAAATCTGTACCAATTTTGCACCTCGGTTCCTTTTTCTTTCTTTTCATTTCATGTAATTCTCTTTGGTTTCCTACTTGCCTTCTTGATTATTTTTTTCCTTCAAGAGGGCTTTTCTGTATGTAGGTGATAGGGGCAGATGAAGGAAACAATACAGGATCTCATGTCATAAGAGACCCACCGTATTAGAATGACCTTCACAAAACTGATTTCTTGGCGCCTCAATCTCCTTCAGGCCTTGCACATAGCTGCAAACCAGTGGGCAGGTTTTCATCAGTATCTTTAATCAGGTTTCAAGACACTATAAAAACACAACAAAAATCATAAAAATTCCTTTTGTCTCAAACACATACCTTAGCAGTAAGGGATGTATCCCTAAATATTTCCTCAGGAAAAATTAATGAAGCAAATTAAAACAAAAATTCTTTCAAGCTGTTCCAAACAAACTCATTTCACAGCCTTTTATCATACTTCCTTGCCGTTTGGGAAATTTATTTAAGTTATTAAAAAATTCCCTAAAATTCTCAGCTGAAAAGTTGGCTTCTGTTTTTTCTACAAAGCTAACTCACCTGATTTGTCAGAACAGCTCGAAAATGAAGTGCTAACTGGTGGGTTTTATTGAAAGGAAACCAAGTGGAACAACATATGTATTTTCTTAGGAAACTAAAAAGCTCACAGTCCTGTGGTGTTCCTTGGGGTAAATTCTTTGTTATGAATTACAACCTGCTTACTGATGAGTTGTTAATAAAAAGTAGACCTGCTGGGCCATTATTTTTTTCCACACA
The DNA here is from genome assembly GCA_013397865.1 of Struthidea cinerea. NCBI lineage: Eukaryota > Metazoa > Chordata > Aves > Passeriformes > Corcoracidae > Struthidea > Struthidea cinerea. The sequence goes on along the minus strand of VZTI01004934.1, from coordinate 3,719,230 downwards.
GTATACCCAGTTTAGCTTTTTTTTTTAACGTTTTCATTAATACACTGAGTGTGAATAAATCTGTTTCCAATTTGTAATTGTTTTCCCTTCATCTGGACATTAATTTATTGCCAAATCTAACACTCTTCTATTTTTAATATCCCTCCAAACTGAAGAGCTGTTTTAAAAAGAAAAAGAAAGAGATTAGAAGAATGTAGGATAGCGGGAAGGATCTCTATTTCTTTCCTCTTTCTTTTTTCTTTCTTTCCTCTCTTTCTGTTTATCTCTCTTTCATCTTTCGCTCTTTTACCCTCTCATTATCTTCTTCCTTCTTTCTCTCTTTCTCTCCTAAATCATATCCCAGGATCCGGGACCAGGAGAATGGGGCACTGTGGTTCTCCTGGGGCCCCACTGCGTTTAGAAACAACAGCCGCCAGCTGAACTCATAAGCAGTAGACAAAATGGTTGAAAGAAACACTGGAATCAAAGTAGAAACAGATGGTAACCTGAGGTGGCAGTACAACTTCATCTAATGTGGGATGGCGTTTTATTTATTTGATTTGTTTGTTTATTTTCTGGCTAAGGCTCTCTTTGCATGTGGGAGCTCCCTTCCTCACTCATTACTGCACTGTAATCTGGGCCACAGCAGCAAATCTCATTTGCAGGAGAAGATGAAAGGATTAAGCAGAAGGCAGTCAAATGCCAGTGTACTTCAACAGATATTATTAGCAAGTGGCTCTCTTCCTATTTTGGTTCTACACATTCAAAAGTATTCACATGAACTGGGGGCCTGAGTCCAGCCCCTAATGATGGAGCACTACCATTGCAGGCAGGAACATCTGCGGAATCAGCATCAAAAAATGTGTCTCTTTTTCTGGCCTGTTTCTTGCAATGAGGAGGAGGAGGACGATGTATGGAGGAGAGAAAGCGTAAGGGAGGGTTAGTGGTTCCTGGGGTGTTTTCAGAAGCACCAGCTACTGGGGCGGCAAACCTCTTGGCAGGCTTTGGGCCGTGCTTGTGCATGTAAGGAGAGATGCCAGGAGAGGGATGGAGACACATAAAATAAAAGCAGCTGAAGCAGTCCTCCTTACATGCAGGGGGGTCCAGCCAACAGCCCAGGTGTGGTGGCTTTGAGGGATGCTGCACGCAGCCGGCAGCAGAGTCACTACCAGGAGTACCTGGGTGACACTGCTGGGGCTGCCCAAGGCAGCACAGCATCCAGCTGCAGACAGCCTTGGGGTCAGCTGCAGCAGGCAGGGAAAGCTGTCAGCTGCAGCAAGGAGGGAAAGCTGGCTCCTTTGCAAGGAGAGAACCCCAAACAAAGGTGGTGTAAAAGCGTCGGCAGAGGCGAGGGGTGAGAGAGGGGTCTTTGTGTAGGTTCCAGCGGGTTTACTGCTAGTGGAGCGTCCAGGGGCAAAGACAAGGCAGTGACAGAGAACACAGTACTTTATACGGGGGTGGAACAAAGGGAAACAGCCAATGGGGATCGACTGAGGAGGCGGAGATAACAGGGGACTATCCAATAGGGATAACTTAAGGGAGGGAATTACATGGGTAGACCAATGGGGCATCGAAGAAGGGACAACTTTCCAGAACTAATACATAAGCAACTAGGTTAAATACATAAACATGAGCTTATACATAAAACCGGGTGGAGAACTCCTAAACCAATAAACTTAAAACATGTAAACTAGGTCCCACTAGGAACATGGGCACTCGTGGTAACCACGGGGTGGGAATCAGACCTCTGTGTTCTTGAGGCCTGCCCACCAGTGCTATGGATGCTCTGCTGCAGTGGCCACTGCCACATGCACTGCAACACCTGGGCACCCAGGAGGCATAAGCCCTGTGCTGCTCCTGCAATCCACAGTGTCCAGCTGCCTTGCCCAGGAGAGCTACTGCCAGAGAATGGGAGGTTTGCAAGCAATTTCTCTGTGGCCTTCCACTACCACCTGTTCAGCTTCATAAAGGCTTTTTCCTTAGACTTTTATCTCCCCCAAGAGCCAGGCCATGCTTTTGAGGGGCAAAGAGCCACCAGTGGCCCTCAGGTTCCCTCGCAGTCAGAGGGAATCACAGAATTATAGGATCGTTAGGTTTGGAAGAAACCTCTGGAGATCATCCAGTCTAACCCCCACCGAGGCAGGGTCACAGGTTGTGCAGGAATGCGTCCAAGTTGGTTTTGAATGTCTCCAGAGAGGAGATCCATGATCTCTCTGGGCACCCTGTTGCCACCTCAATGTAAAGAAATTCTTCCTCATGTTGAGGTGGAACTTCCTGTGTTTTATTTTATGGCCATTGCTCCTCATCCTCTCACTGGGCACCACTGAAAAGAGTGTGACACCATCCTCTTGGCACCCGCTTTTGATATGTTTTGATGCGATCCCCTCTCAGTATTCTCTTCTCTAGACTAAAGAGGCCCAGCTCCCTCAGGCTCTCCTCATGAGATGTTCCCGATCCCTAATCATTTTTATGGCCTCCACTGGACTCTCTCCAGCAGCTCCTTGCCTTTCTCATACTGAGGAGTCCAGAACTGGACACAGCATTCCAGATGTGGCCTCACTAGGGCCGAGTAGAGGGGCAGGATCACCTTCCTCAACCTGCTGGCCACACTATACCCGATGCACCGCAGGACATCACTGACCCTCCTGGCAGCAGGGACACTGCTGGCTCATGGTCAACCTATCATCTGCCAAAACTCCAAGGTCTTCTCTCTCCTCTCAGCAGAGCTGCTCTCCAGCAGGTCATCCCCCAAACTCTACTGGTACTTGGGATTATTCCTCCACAGGTACAGTGCCCTGGGAAGGGAGAGCAGTCATGTTTTTCCCCTTTGAAAACCCCCAGGTTTCCAGGGAGGAGGACAGACACTGAAATCCAAACCTTTCTGGGCACTTAGGCTAATTTTTAGGATGCACCAAGCAGACACTCTCTGGGCTCTTGGACTCATCCCTGCTGCAAAAGCCAGGGGGCTCTGACGTTACTGACATTGTTTTGTTATGCATTAAACACAGTCAGGACATTGATGAAAGTGCCAAAACAGATAACCATACGTGGGGTGTTTGTGTAGCAATTGCACCATACCAATGCCAGATGCAGTTCTGTGATGGACTGGATGTGCTTATCCTAAAACTCCTGGCAGCAGCTGCAGGTACTTTTAACTGCTCAGATGTTCGCATGGTAGCACAGTCTACAAGACATAAAATAAAGAGAAATGAAAGAGAAATGAAAAAGAAATAAGCTTTTCCCCTACTCCCACATGGCGCCAGTATTCAGTTCCCTGCTGTGGGGAGCAGTGGGGACCCAGCACATTGCAGAGAGCAGTTGCAGAGTCTCTTTGTCTCCAATGATTTTGACAGCAACTTCTGTTGCCTCTGCTCCCCAAAGATGCTGGTTTTCTCACTCTGTGAACTGTACACTTTGGCAAGCCAGAGAAACTGATGCAGACACATTTTATATCTCAATTTTTTTTTTTTTTGTTTAACCACAGTTAATTCTTCCCTTTTGCCCTGGGTTATAGGACTTGTGTCCGGAAACAATAGGAGCCTAGCACCTTCCCATATGATCTCTTTCTTCGTTTTAGCTGCTTGTAAAAATGTATCTTGGTCCCTTGAGTCCTAAAGAGTAATAAGTCCGTTGCCTCCACAATTGCCTACTCCATCTGGGACTCTCATTGGGATTCAGTCCACACATTCAGTTCAGGTGGGATCTTCAGAAAAATCAATAACCAACATGTCTGGCAGCACTTTACTGCATGGTATCTGTGTCCTGCTTCCTGGCTGGGACTCTCAAAATACTGATGTTCTGTTGAACTGGGTTTTTTTCCAAGGTTTCCAGCCACCTCTCTGTTGCTCTGTGATTTTTTTTTTTCCACTTGACTGTAATCTATCTCTCATAATCTGTAGAGAGATGGCCATTCTTCCTGCTTCGCCGTTTCCCTTCTAGCTGAGGCCCTGCAGTTTGCAGTGTTCAAATTACAGCCTTTGGCATTATCAAATGATGCTGCTACTTTGGAAAGCTGCGGGTTACTGCAACCTGACAGTGACACCCTCTGCTGCTGCCAGCACGCTCCTGCCACAGCACAGTGGACTCTGATCCCAGTGAGGGAGCATGGCTATGCGGGGCCTGTGTTCCAAGGTCACCCGGGCACTGGGGGAGATGGGAGGCGTTGTTTTTCTAGGTCATGTTTATACTGAAGCAGTAAGACGGGGTGGTACTGTCACCCACAAACGCTAAGCCAGCTTTAAATTCACTTGCTTGGGTATGGGTAACAGCCTGCCTGAGGAAGCACAGAGCTGTAAAACAGCACGAGCTGTAAAACTGCTGAAGGGCCTGGACCTGCTCCATACTGAGCTTTTGGATACTGCTGCTAGCTCGGGGTTGAGGGCTGATATTGTAGGGTTATGCGGCTGCACCTAATGCAAGGAGCTGCTGTGCAGCTGTTCTGTTCCCCTAGGGAAAGGAACAGAGCTCCATGCTGGACTGAAATGGCCCTTTTCACCCCATTCATGTGAATTTAGCCATTCATGCTTGGGGAAACATCACTGCTGTTTTTAGCATGGGGAAGGTGAGGCACAAGGAGATTAATGCTTGATTTGTAGCCTCACTGGCCATCCCTACCTCTTGCTAATGGATATATAATGAAGCCTGGTTGGCACTGTTGAAGAAATCAAGCCTCAGCTGACTTACTTAAAGTCATAGAGGCAGTACCTGGAGAAGTACTGACCCTAAAAAGGCTTAGTCCCTTGCCAGTGCAACAGCTGGGAGACCATTTTTCCACTCTTCAAAAGCACCTTCCTTGAGCAAGCACGAACGAAGCTTTGCCAGTGTTGAAAATGGCCTGATTTTGTATAGTTATTCATTCTGCTGAGGGTGGCCCTGACTCAGTGCTTCTGAATACTTTGGAACGGTCTGTGCAATTGAGAGTTAATGTCTTTGCTTTTGCAGAGCTCCAGCTTTGTAATTAAGGAAGGCTGTTGAAGACTCTGGATTTCCGTTTCCCCTACTATCACACTGGTTTCTCTTTAAGGAGTGGGAAGGGTGAGTACTGAGGTCCCCTGGAGAGATGGGGGCCCCTTATCTTCTATATTACTCTCTCTACAAACAATGATAAGCAATTGCACTTTTGCAACTCTACCGCCAAACACTGACGTAATTTCAGTGCTGAACACGCCACCAAACAGCAACAAGTATCACCACTTTTAACTTGTCCTTTTCCGCTATTCAAAAGTCTAAAGGGCATTCTAGGCTGGCCACTGAAGGACTGAGCAGTTTTCCAGGCCTTTGGAGAAAGTGTGTGAGTTGGCTTTGGAGCACCTGAATTCTGTCATCTAACGGCAGGGACAGCTTCACAGGGCTGCTCTTCCATATAAGAGAGGATGCCTCTTCAATGCAGCATCCACGAAAATTCTTTAAAGATGTCTTGAAATTTTGAATAATCTATAATCTTATGCATATTTACATTATATGTGGATAAAAAAGAAAAGGAATAATTAAAAAAATATAGCTTTACGTTGATTGCTTCCCAAATTATTGGAAGCTGACCATAATGCTTTTTTGCTAAACATACAATGCCCTATATGTGAGCATTTCTTCCTTGGAAATTACTCTTTGCCATAATTTAGAATAAAACAATATGTTAGAATAAAAAATATATGTTTAAAAAGAAATGAAATTTATCTCAAGGGTCTAGCCCAACTCCTTGGCAGGTTGAAACTGATAAAGTATCATCCACAAATATTTGCCCCTTGTACATTTAAATTCATGAAATATCTGTTGCGTGTTGATAACATCATATTCAGGAATTTTTTTCCATCTAATAACCAGTTAAAACATTAATAGCTGATTTCTTCTGGTACTCTATCCCATGCTTCTGGAGAAGAATCAGGCACATTGTCTCTTTTAACTTTTTTTGGATAATTAGACTGTCTTTTTGGTTCTGTTTGTAATCAATGCTTAGCACAAGGTCCCTGCTGAAGAAGTACCATTGTGCTATAGCACTGTAGAGAACTCCAGTTTAGCAGATTTAGAATAGAAAAGATTTGTTCTGAGGACCACTGCCAAAAAAAATCTATGAGTAAAAGGCAAAGCACAGTATGACTATTCCATTTCCTATAAAGATAAAAATAAAATCTTCAAATGACCTGAATATCAAAATGCAACTTGTCTGGATATATTACAGGGAAAAAATCAGCAAGAATACAATATAAAACTTCGAATTGCATTTTTCACCTCATCTATCCTGTGATTAATGTTAAAGGAAAAATACATGAAGGATAAAGGAAAAAAACCCCAACTTTTATTATTTTATTACTTTATGCCTTAGTCAAACTCAAAATATTCTCAACCATTGAAAATCCGAGACACTTTGTGTGTAGCAAATAAGTCACTGGGGAAAAGTTCTGCTTGAAGAGGTGTGTTACTCTACAGATTTTTAGGTGGATTTCATGTTAGCATTTACTAAAATATCATCAGAACCCGAAATCACCAGCACAGTTTCCTGTCATACCATTCTCCTGTGTCCTGGTCCATGCCACGTAGCCCATTCTACATTAAACAGCCTTCCCAAGCTCTGATTCATAAAACCGTTATGAACTGCAGGCATTTGCAACATGTGACATTTAGCAGGAAAAAATTATCTGGGATGAAGGAATTTGAGGCCTTTTTTTTTCCAAATAAATATCTATGTATTTTCTTTATGGAAGTGCTGGGCTTAATGAATCTGATCTTATTTCATCTCAGGACCATAGATGTTTCAGGTTAAGGGAGAAACTTGGCTCAGGCCACAGACTCTGTATGAGAATTTGATGATTATTAAACCATAGAAACTGAGAGGAAATACTGCTTTAGGTCCCACAAATACAGCAGAGCAGATGGACAAGAACACAAATGAGTAACTTTCCCTTTCCTGTTTCTGAAAATTAGAGTCTCACACCTGCCTTTGTGGTAGTTTTCTTGTATGGGTAAGACGAAATAAATCAGAAAAACATTTCCAAAGGCAATTGTAGCACCAGGGCACTGAAGTGTCAGTGGAAGTTAAAGCGAGTAAGCAAGCAAGTTTGGACCTCTGAGCTGCAATGTCTGTGTCCCGGGCCTCCACCCCTGAGGAGGTTATAAATCTTACAAACTTTGAAGCTATTTTTTCTTTTTAATAGAGCAAGCAGCTTTTAGAAGGAGTTAACTGACCAGCAGAAATGTCTGGAAATTCAACATTTCCATTTTGTGTGACAGTGCGGCATGTTAAAAAAGATTTCACTCTCACTGAAAGGAAAAATCTCTCATGAAACTTCTGGCAACTTTTTCTTTTCAGGAATGTCAAGATAATTTCTTCTGACTTCTAAAAAATGAAACAGAGCAGCCAGCTACCCCAACACAACTTCCTCCATACAGGTTGTCATGGAGCCCAAGCGATCCGAACGATTTGGATTCCAGGGGGAATTACCTCCTTCTTGAACTAAAATGAATTGAAACAGACCTGAGATAGTTGTCCTTGTCAAAGACATTTACATGTATTTACACTGTTAATCAGGACTGTTAGACAACAAAAGCAAAATCTATTTTTTAACTTGCAGGTCTCCAGACAACATCTCCACTGTGATTGATAGATTGTCTCTGCTTGCTCCTATATTTCTTAAGTTGTTCTCTAGGTACGAAAAACTCTTGGCTAGAAGTGCTTATCAGGGTGACCACAGAACTGCATTAAAACATAAAAAAGAGCCAGCCAGACTGCAATAGTTGCCTCCCCGATACCTACTCCAAAAGCTTTATATAGTTTGTGGATGGTTTTTGACCTCACCAGATCTCCTTCCATAACCATTGCTCTGTGGCCTCACATGCACCAAACCCACGTGTGCTGTTTGAGCCAGAGCCTGGCCCATGCTGAGAGGAGCCCTGTTGTTCCGCCTTGAGGGCAACGACCTTCTTCTAGTGGTCATGGAGCCCACTGTTGCCTCTGTCTTCTTTGCAGCAACAAGATGTTACTGACCTGTGCTCAGTTATGATCTCCCAGAAGCACAAGATCTTTCCCAGAGAACACATCCATCCTTTACCTGTCCAGGTGGTTATTCCTGGCTAGGTGTAACATGCAGGAAGGAATCCAAAGTGAACAAGATCCTATCTCTTTGTCAGATCATTTCTCCAATTTTCTCTTTCTTTCCTGTAGCTTTTCCCACACTGAAATCTTCAATATACAACATCCAGATCATTAAAGAATATGCAAATGTTTCTAAGCTCAGGACAGACTCTTAAAGAATAATATTCTCACAGTAAGTTAATGATTAACTATTATCTGAGGGCACTGTTCCACCCCATTTTTACATTTACTCATTAATGATTTCACCTAGACTCTACCTCTCTGTCTTTCAGTTATGTGGCAGCGTCAAAAATCTTGTTAAATTACAGTACACCAACATTTATCAGTTCTCCTCTATCCATCCATGAGGTCTGTTACATTGTCAGAGAGGGAAACAATTCAAATTGATTCAGTGTATTCTGGAGAAATCCATGTTGCTGTTTATAGAATGAGGGCTTCGGTGGATCGATGCCGCGTTTATTCCTACAGAGTCCCTCGCGGACAGGCTCAGGCGGCACTCCGATAGCGCCTACGCGTGCACACGACCTCACCTTCGCAGATGTAGGCAAACAGCCGCTCACACACACGGTCTGTGCACGAACCGGAGACGAAGAGGTGAGAGGGGTTCTCTACATGTAGTTCCGAGGCGTTCAATGGCAACGAAGCAAGAAGAACCCAGAACCGAAAGCCCGCGCCCGTTTTATCCCAAACACTCCCAAAGGCGGGCAGAGCATCCAAAACCAATAGTCTCAGGGCTAGGGGGCAGAGGCAAGGTTGAATGACGTAACAGGGGCCAACGGGAAAGGGGATGGTAGAGGGGAGAGGGCCAGTGACCACAGGATTCGGACAAAGGGAGAACTTTCTAGCATAGTGTTGTAGGGAGAGACCACTTTTAGGGTAACTTGGCAGGTGTAAAGTGGACTTAGCCACCACAACAGCTGTTATTTGCATTGTTAACTTCTAGGTTCTTATGGATTACTTTTATTTGTTCTGGTCCTGTTCTGAGAATTCAATGCAGTGTGAGGCAGCTGTGATTCCAGCTTTGCTCTTTTAGAGACAGGAATGTTTCTTCTCCCTCCTATTGATCCTCACCTGAACTCTACAAGTTTTTTCAGCCTATTTGCAACCAGTAACACTCTGAGAGCACTTTAGCCAGATACTTTAGAGTAGAGGTGTGGCTGATGTGAAAGGCTCTAACTAAGCAGTCCCTTGCATTTCTTTCCCATACTCTAGCAGGAGATCCTACTTTCTGTTTGCTGTGCTGTACTTAAGCCACCCAATTTAGTAATTATTTTCAATGAGGGCTGAAGCAAAAGAGCTTTTGGCCTTCAGATCACCCTTCAGTAGCTTTCCTTCAGTACTTTCTTGATTTTCCTCTTACAGAGTGACTTCTCATATTAATTTTGTGCCTTTGCCTTCCCAATGTTTTCTTTTATTGTCATACTACTTATTTTTGTTTTTAGCAGCCTAGCTTGGTTTCCATTGCTTGTGTGTATCCCAGTGTTTGAACTCAAAGAAAGAGTTTGTGGTATAATCAGTTTGGTTTATTACCATTGCTTTTTCTTCACCTGCTTTGGAATAGCTTATCCATCTATCTGCAATATTGATTTCTCATAAAAACAAAAAAGTCAGTTTTCCTTAATTCTTTTTTTTACATTAGATGTCTTTACACAAGAACTTACTTGCCTGTTCTCTGCATATATTGAAATCTGTGTCCTTGAAGTCCCCTTTCTGGTCCTTCATGAATATCTGCATCTTTTTCTTCTAATATGCCAATCCTGAGTTATCATAGAATTGTAGAATGTTTTGGGTTGGAAGGGACCTTAAAGATTATCTTGTTCCAATCCCCCTGCCATGGGCTGGGACACCTCCCATTAGACCACGCTGCTCAAAGCCCCATCCAACTTGGCCTTAAACACTTCCAAGGATGAGGCATCCACAAGTTTTTTGGTCACCTTGTTCCTATGCTTTATCTCCCTCTCAGTAAATGATTTCTTCCTAATATGCAATCCAAATCTGCCCTCTTTCAGTTATCCCACCATAAGCATATTTTGTGCCTATTAATTTTTGATCATGATATATATATACATATACTTCCATTGACTCTTATTAATCTCAATATTGGCACCCCCAGCACACACACACTCTTTCACCCCTCCTATGATCCTTTCATGGATAAATCTGTGATTACCTTTGGCTAGAAACAGATATTGGAAATTACTTCAATAATAATAAAAATTAAGGAATTAGGTCAGATATGTTTTGTTCAGCTTCAGATGAAGAAAAAACGTTGCAGAAACAGGACAGTGACACCCCCCTCCATGTGAACGTGGTTCGTCTTCCTGGGATAGGGTTTGTGCTGGAAGCACGTGATATCCTGGCAGTAACACAGCAAATCCCCAAGAGGGAAATGACACGTTAAAACGAAAAGACAAACACATTTTTCACCCTGACAGACAGCTGGCTTACATCTGTATTTTCACAGGCATCAGCAGTGTTGACTGTTATTGTTAAATGCTCAGATACTGCACTGGAGTGTCAGAGGGCCTGAATTCTTTGCAGTGTTATTGCCCACGTCTCACACATCCTGAAGTGATTAATGGGCTTTGGGGTCTTCCCTCCAGGACGCCTTAACGTCAGAAAACACTGGCTGGAAAGCAGGACGCTGTTGGGGTGTTTCATGTCAGCACCGCATCCACGGCAGAGATCGCTCCCGCTTGCCAGCAGGGCGGCTCGGGACGGGACGGGACGGGACGGGACGGGACGGGACGGGACGGGATGGAGGAGCGGGGCGGGCGCGCACCTGCAGCTCCACCGCCCACGCCCACAAGTGGTCGCCCACGAGCGGGCGGGCGGGCCGGGAGCGGGAGCGGGAGCGGGAAGGGGAGCGGGAGCGGGAAGGGGAGCGGGAGCGCGGCCCCGCCGCCCGAGCCCCGGCGCCCAGGAGGTGGCAGCACAGAGGGCGGCGCAGGGGGAATGCGCCGGGACGGAGCGGGGTGGGGTGTGGTGGGTGTGCGGAGCGGGGAGGGTGTGCGGAGCGGAGCGANGGGAGGGTGTGCGGAGCGGGGAGGGTGTGCGGAGCGGAGCGAAGGTGTGTGCGGAGCGGGGAGGGTGTGCGGCCGTCCCGCCCTGCCCTGCCCCGGGGCTGCGGTGACGCCGCGTTTGGAGCGGGCCATGTGCAGCCCGGCAGCCCTCGGCGACAGCTGTCGGAGGAAGATCCCACGGCGGGCGCTCGTGCAAGAGCAGCAATGAGAATGCAAGTCTTTGGAAGGCCCTTGGACATGTTGGAGCAAAATGAAGGCACCAGCACCTATATACAAAGTGTAGAAGTCCTGGCTCCGTTTGTTGCTCATCTATTTCCACACCGTTGGGGTGAGTGTCCAGAACCTTCCCCAGCGCTGCCTTTCTGCCGACACAGGAGAATGCCGCAAATCTTCTCTCCACCCCTGTGATTGTCCCTGGCCGCCGGGACAGCGGGCTCTCAGGCACAGCCACCCGCAGCAAGTTCAGCCACTCTCAGCTGCACCGCCCGTGCTGGACTGGGTGCACACACAGCGGGACATGGAGGTGCTCAGGAAACATCTCTCAGATAAACAGAACACTCACGAGGAATGTGTGCCACTGTTTAGGAGCCCCTGCCATCAGCCCCTGACACCAGAGCCATTCAGGATGGAAGAGGAGGATGTTAAGTGTCATCACTTTTGCCTTGCCCACCTGTCCAGGTCATTCCTTTTCCCGGTGTCTTGCCAGCGCTGCATCTCATGCCCAAGGCTCCTCTCTAACAGTGGGTGCCCTTTCTCTGTTAGGGTGCCAAGAGAGATTTGTTTGGCATTATAGATTTTGGCTATGCTGTTGCTTTGATTTTATAATTCTTCTACAAGAGCTTGAAGCAAAGGTAGGGGACATTTCCCAATCAGCCTCACCCAAGAAAATACCACAACAAGCCATCTTGTCAGTCCAGTAGCTGCACATGTGCCAAAAACTGTGTGATGAAATCATTGTGAAAGATGTCAAAAAAGGGAGATGCAGACTGAGAATAGCAGGTTCTGGGCTTATGCCCACATGCGGTTGTCCCATCTTAAATGTGTCCTTGTTCTGCCTTTATGGTGCCTTTGCAGCAGCCAGTTAATTGCATTGTAAGGCTTGTAGATCGTGGAGTTATGGAGAAGCCAGAGTTTGATATAGCAAGCCAGAGTGAGAACCTGCTGCTAAAGGGGGAAAGAAAGTCCAGGGGAGGCAGCCTCAGGATGAACCTCTGGAGCTGGCCTGGAGGCACATCAGCAAGTCCTGGCTTGGCCCCAGTTTGCACAGGGGAGGAGTGAGAACCATACACTGCTTTTTCCTCCTCTGTGCTGCTTCCCATGGCTTCTCAGCACATGGCTCCAGTGCCGTGAGCTGCTTACACTTAAGGGGTCTGGGTGAAAAATGAGCCCCAAAAGCTCTTCTCTTCTTCCTGGCCTCTGAGTGGGGGTTGGCTTGTTTTGCGTCCTTCCACTCTGTGGGGTATAATAGGAGCCTTAATGGATCACAAAATGCAGAGTGATGCACAGTTATGGGTTTTTTTCTGTGCCCTAACAGATTCCGTGGGAAGCCCCTCTGTCCCTTGGCTTCTGAGCCCCAGTGTCCTCCCAGAGGAAGGAGCATTTTGCTTTCAGAGGAGAAGAGCCATCACAGCAGGCTCCACATCCCCTGATGCTTCTTCGGGTGAAGGAATTTGCTTGAGAGCCCCATCTGTCCCTTGCCATGAGCTAGCCAAGATGCCGTCTCCTGAGGGCCGGCACCATTTCAAGGGAGAAGCTCCCTCCTAATCCAGAAAAGGAGAGATGCCAGCCCATCCTTCTTCAGAAGCCCACAGACTTCCTTGGCCCCTGGAGTGGTGAAAGGTGGGGACATTCAGAGTGCGCCATAAGATGCTTCTGTTTTTTAGTGCCCCCGGAAGGGTTCAGATGTACAAGAGGCTGAGGGTCTCTGGGGAGGGTGGGATATTTTTATCTGTCACTTGACTGATGTTTGCTGTCATGTAGAGAGAGTTTGTTATTCTTTGCTGTGTGGCTTATATTCTTTTAGGAACAGCAAAAGTTCAGAGTCTGGGATAGGTGCTTTTCCTGCATTCACATAGGAATAACAGTAATAATAACAATAATAATAGTAGATTATTAACTTTAGAGAAATAGTCAGCGTTTCACCAGAATGCCCCATCTTCTTCAGAGTAGCTGCTCCATTTTAAAAAGACAATCTTGTGTCAGCCATTATGAAAAAGAAAAGACTAGATTATGCAACTGGCATTATAGACCAGCAGTTTGTCTATTGTGAACTTGCGTAGCCCTTGAAAACAGTAGTTTTTGGCCCAAAATGAGCACATAACTTAGGCATATGCTTAACTTTAAGCATGAGAATAGTCATATTGAAATCAGGGGGAGTGTTCACATGTTTACAGTTAAATTTCAATCCAAATGCTTTGCTGAATTTCATCCTACTGGGAACTGAGAATGCTAATACAGTTTTCAGAGTCTGACCCTGTGGAATATTAAATACAGCTGAGCTCTCTAATTCCCACTGAAGTTAATGGGATTGAGGGTACTTGGAATTCCTCGGGTGTGTGCAGAATCAAAGCCCAACTGCAGCCACTAAGCTTGAGCTTCCTGACATCAAAGAATGATGCTCCTTGATTGCAGGTCAGACACGAGCTGCCAAACGTAGAGACCACTGTCGTAAAGAGGATGCCTCACCAGGAGCTTTTGGAAGCCAGAGGACCCAAGGTTACACACATGACAAGAATACAGCATATGACTGTAAGAAATTAAAAGAAGTTGTGGGGGTGACCTTGGAGGGTCTCAGCAAGGTGTTTTTTTGGCCATGTTCATTAACTACGATCAGAATGGGATACTTCAGAATCACTTAGAAGCACTGCTTCCTGACTTGCCTTGGTATTTGTTAATTTGCCAATTCCTTGTAGCTGTTGAAGCAAAGTTTTGAAATGGGATTTGGAAAAGGAGAGCAGACCTGGCTGAAAAGTCTGTATTTTGTAGATTTTATTTTTATGTTTATGTTTTTATTGGCTTGCATGTCATATTATTTTTATATTTCTTATTGGAAATCACAATTCTGATGAGGAAAAGCTCCAAAAGTCTTCAAACCACAAACTCAACTGCATACTTAATGCTTTTAAAACAGTCTGAAGAACAGTCCATCAATTTTTGGCAATCAAAAATGTTGTTGAACATTTTAAATATTGGAAAGAATTGAGTAAAAAATGTATTCATATTTTGTTACTTTTTTTTCTCCAGCCATTTCAGAATACTGGTTGAAACTGTTGACAGCCTTCTTGAAAGCAGTAATTTTCTGTTTTTCTTTAATTGCCACTAAATAACATAAAGGCTTTTCAGCCAGGAATAGAGGTTTGGGTGGCTTTGCAGGTGGTTTGAGCTGGGCAGTCACAAGGAGGTTGCCTGGCACAAGGAAGGCTGCAATGGGTAACCTGCACGACAAGAGAGACAGTTTAAGGGTTTGATGGGGAAGAGGGTTTAACAGTAAAGAAAGAAATTGAAGAACTCAAAGAGGCATCAGGTTGCTCAGATTAGAGCAGTAGCAAAAATAATGATTCTGGCAGCTGTACTGGAGGCTATGAAACCTTATTGTCAGGATGATTTTACAGTTGAGGACACAGCTTCTCAGCAATGGACATTTTCTGTAGCAAAACGAAAAGGCTTAATTTAAAGTTATCTTATTTGAATTGGTTTTATTCTTTGAAATTAAAATGATGCAAACCATTTCATTTAAAAAAAGTTCAGATAAAAGCATGGTGTATCACTTCAGGGAAGAGAATGGGGTGTGAGGCACATATCTCCTGTTGTGTAATCTGAAGTCAGCACACCAGGACACCAGGCTACATGGTAGAGAAATGAGCATCCTTTTTGTTCTAGTTTGAAAACAAACCAGTGGGAGGCACCAAGTCAGAATAGCAATTTAATAGGGAAATCAAAAAAAAAAAATAATAAAGGAAGAAAACAGTGGGTTAAACTGACAGAGTCAGGATACAACCTGACACCCTGTTAGTCAGGGTGGCGGTAGCAGTCCAATAAAATGGTGGCTGCAGTCCTCCTGAAGTAGTGGGTGTGGGTCTGTTAAAGTGGTGATCCTGTAGAAGGGTCTGCTCTTCCTCAGAAGGTCCAGTGGTGGCTATGTAGCTCTTGCCCTCTGGGAAATCCAGTGGAAAGGTGTCTGTGGTGTCTGGAGTCTCAGATTATATCCAGGATGGAATGCTTGGTTCCTCCTTCTGGGTGGAGCATCTCACAATGGGATGGTGAGTCATGAGGCCAGGTGTTGATGGGCTCATTAACAGAGGATAGTCTGGAGGGAGGAGGCAAGGAAACACTGCCCCACCTGGTTTCAACAGCTCATGAGGATGGTAATAGAACACACTGCAGCCCAGGACACTTTTGGAGCCTGGTGGGAGCTGTAGGGCAGCCACAAAGCTCTGCTCTCTGTTCCCTTCTGGGTGAGGTCCCTCGCTATACCATGTATATTTCTCAATGCATGCTACATGCTCTTCCCACTGTACCACGCAGTAGAGGCAGTAAAGACCACGTGACACTGAAGTGTATTTTCCTATGGATTTTGACACAGAGCAAGCAGAATCTGCAATGGAAAGGTCATGCAGCCTAACATTGGTCCTGCTCTAAATAAAGCCTGCCAAGTAAATTAAAAAAAAAAATCAACATTTAGAATTTAGCAGCTGGAAATGCTGGAAAGTTTTGCCTAATTGTGTGGAACTTCAAATGTTAGTGTTTCTGAGGAGGTGCTTTTAAAATTTGAGCCATTTATCCTGTTTTGGATGAAAACGAATGTTGGAATTTTCAGCTGGAAATTTTGCATTTCAGTCAAGTCTGAGCTAAACTGATGGGAAAAGAAATTGCAGGACCTGATAATGAGGATATGAGGTGATGAAAACTGGATGAAAATTTTAGTAGACTGCACGGGAAGTCTGAATGATTTAAAAATTGCAGAGGAAAGTACATCACAACTTAGGTAATATTCTTGTATTCTAGCCAAGAGAAAAAAGGGAAATGGTCAAAAAGTCTCACCACTCTTGAAATTGCATAGCAAAATCATGTTAAAAACACTGGAGATTGAGAGCTGTCCTGGAGAAAAACTGATGCATGTTTTGTTCAGGCTGATACTGGAATCTGAAGGAGGCTCAGAGCAGGAGGCTGGGATGTATGATGGTGTGAAGGGAAGCTGGACTGAAAAAGGCATCTGAAGAAATCAGATCTGAAGTCATGGGAGCAGGATGAATGCCCCAGAGAGGTGGGAAAAAAAAGGAGAAATCTGACACTGTGACCCTTTCCTCCTTTCCCATAGATCCTTCTTTAATACAGATGAGCCTGACCTTCCTCCTGGGATTTCAGTAGAGCACAGAGCAGTGTGGCATGTGGGTCCTGTGGCACTTCATAGAGATTTTCACCTCTTACTGCTGTAAATACCCCCAAATATCTCAAATTCAGTTCCAGGGTTTCCTGCTGAAGGCAGCTGACCACGTAGCCCGATTTGATGGTACTTCACAGATTTACTGGTCTCAATGGAAAGCACAAACAGCTGATCCTGGACTTAATGCGTGGATAGAGCAGCCCGGGGGTGCACAACGGCATTGCTGGAGTGGGATCTCCTTCCCTGGGCTTTCTCATTCCCTCTCTCCTATGTCCTGGGAATGCTCTGTTCCTCCCAGACCCCAGGATGACTGAAATGCCACAAGACAAGAAAGGATATTTGCACTCGCCTGTGCACTGTTGCCCTCTGCTTCTCCAAACTGCAGGGGCCACCTTACAATAATACTTATATAGGGCTATATATTTTCTTAGCATTGTACAAATATTAACTAATTAATACCCAGGACTTCTGTTGCCCATTCTGCTAGACTATACCAGCCTCAGGCAAGTCATTTAACCTCTGTTTGTCTTAACCTCTCCCATCTGCTACGTATTGTTTTTAATTGTCCTCTGAGAAGCCAAGCAAGTTGAATGAGATCTCAGACATGTAAAAATAACTTGCAAAGGATGATGTGGAATGGCCTGGATAAACTCCTTTTGGATCCTTTGAAAATCCAGGCTGTATTTTAGCATCACCACTATGGCTAGACTAGGCACTTGGCAGATCTCATTCCTATGTGACTTCAGAGGGGAAAAAATGAAGTTTTGGACAAGTGTACTTCAAATCATTGAAGGGGAAGGGGTAGAAGAGACAGTATTTAGCATGAGACCTAAATACTGAAGTAGGAGGTTGCTTAACCTGTGCTAGTCTACAGAGGAGTGGATCCAGAGTTCTCCATGAGACTGGAGTTCTGTATGAGTCATATTGTGTGCTTCTCCAGCAGCCCTCACTCCCTGGAACAGACAGTGAGAAATGCAGTGAGACTCTGGGGAGCATCCTGACAGAGAACCAGCCCCAGAGCAGACCAAACCGCTTGGGTGCTAAGTTGTGCACTTATCACTGGCCCTAACTTAGCTCCAGCTTGGACCCCTGAGCCTGCCCTTCATGCTTAGGAGGAGCAAAGTTGGTGGAATGTGGATGGTCAGTGTTGTGCTCACCTCTGTGTGAGTACAGGATCTGAATGGGAGTCTGAGGCTTCGCCACTGGTCATATATGAGTGTGGGCATGAGATCAGTCTTGCACTGTGGCCCTCCTGGCCCAGAGATGTATTTCCCTGGACCATATGCACCACGACAAAGTTGCACGTGGTCTGTGATTGTCTGAATCAGGTTTTCCAGGCACAGATTGCTGGGAGGAGAGGTGTAATCGTGAAATTTGGTCAACAGTGGTGAAGCTACTGGTGGAGACATGGCATTGACTTTGACAGGAACATCCCTAGCTCGTGGTGGAGCAATGTGATTCCAAAAGCTCTTCCGATAGGGTTGATGGACTCTGCAATATCAGACATAAGCCCCTCTTTCTCCATGGAAGCCACAGTGGATGGAAGCTCTTCTGATGGTAAATTGCTGTAGCAGCTCTGTATGGCTGGGGAGTTTTTCTCCAGTAGGGATGGATGCCCACCTGCCTGGCCCTCAAGATTGCTTTGCACTGCTGGTTGACTTTGCTCAGCATTCACAGACTGGGAGATCTAATCTGTGTCAGAGGAATGCATTAGAATGACATCCTCCTGCCCCTCTCAGGGCAGAAACACTACAAAATGTTCCTAGCAGGTTTTGTTTGCTTCACCTGACCTTCCACTTAAATGGAGCTTGCTTCTCACCTTACTCTTGAAGAAGAGAGCTCAAGAGTCCTTTGTGCAGGCAGTGTCACTTTCCAAAAGCTCAGCTTTTCTGATGCTGTTATTAAAAGGCAGGAATATAAAACTTTGAACTAAAATCCATTTCTGACTGAATAAAATATTTTTCACTGATTTAAATGGCCTTAGGAGGTTTTTACAAGCTGTGTTTTTAAATGGAACGATGAACATGCAGAACCTTGACCCAGTAAACTGAAAGTACCTTATGTAGAAGGTTGCAGGCTGTATTCAGGACATTCAGGGGCAAGTTTATACACAAACACTCACAAAGATGGTTTTACTTTTCAATGAAGATGAAAAACTGGCCCTTTTAATGTAGAGTCTCTAAAATGGGTCATTGCAAGTGCATGTGTAGCATTGCAGGCTGTTCCTGGGCATAATCAATATGCACGTGAGAAAAGTTCTAAAACTGTAGCTTTCACAGTGTGGTGAATTCTTGAAAGTATGGGAAATCTGTGTTTAAATCAAGGCTGAGTTAGACTGTGTTTACAGCTGTTAATATAAACAAGGAAACCTAGCTACAGAGCTCACAGCATGACTGCAACATCATGTTTTCGTTACACTGACTGACAACTATGCATAATAATCAGCAGATTATTTGGTATTTAAATTCAAGTATGGATTCAGTTATAAACCTCTGAAGATGGATATTGAATTAAGGCTCCTTAACTCTGTCATCTTTGTGCAAACACCTAATAGATAATTGTTGCTTACTTTTGCTTACAGCAAATCTGAAGTTAAAGTGGGTACAATTAAGCAGTAAAACACTGTCATCAAGAATCAAACCAAAAGTTAGCTCAGCTCAGTGAGTGTGCTAAGCAGGGAAAGAGGAGACTGACTAGGAAGGCATGCATTAGACACACACATCATTAAAACAGCTTTTCTTGATGTATGCAACTTTCAGGGTGCCTACTGCTTTGTGGTGGGTGAAATAAAAAAATTCAGCTGTGGAATCTCTATTGGGCTGTTTGAAAGATTTATATTCTTTTTAGACAGTGAAATAGGCTTTAGGCTTTCAAACTGCATGACTTCTCTAACGCTTCTATGCAAACATTGGGGAAAAAAATAGCTAGTGCAGCTCCATTCCCTCTATCCCAATCAAATAGTAAAATACTCTAGAAAGAAGCAGAAAGGTAATGAGGATATTTCAAAATTATTTCTGGCACATGCATGACCTAATTTTAAGCTTGTGGGGTTTAAAGGAGCTTTTGTTTGAATGTAACACTTTGGCAGGAAAATGAGGCTGGGCAGAGGTGTTGAAATAGCACAAGAAAGCTGGAAAAGCTGCCTCTGAACAGCCCTGGAGAACACATGCTATGTAGTTACATGTTCTTAGCTGGTGAATCCTTGTTCGGTTTTACTCCTCCTGCTTCCCAGTGGAAAACCCAAATATTTCATACAAACATGACAGAGGAAGGCCACAAGGTGCTCACTGTCCTTCTGCATTGGGTTGTGATCCCATGGGTTCTAAGCACATGCCTGGTGTCACCTGAGAGGCTCCTGTGTTTGCAACCAACTTTTTTAAGGCTTTGTAGGACCACAGCCTTCTTGTGTCTCAGTAGTTTTCAAGGTTATCTTGCAGAGTTCCTAACTGGAAAACATGCCTTTCCATCAGTCTTTTTTAAGATATTGTCCTAGTTTTGTGGAGACAAGGGGTTCCTCCTCGCTCTGTGGCCTCCACTCCCTCAGCTCCATAACCACCCAAAAGTATTCAGAGACTGGGGGACTTCCTTGCCTGCCAGCTGACTGTTACCTGTGGCATGGACCATGGCAGTGGGGGCTGCTGAGGAGGCTCAGGGACCCCACCAGGCAGAAAGTGTTGGCTTCATGGCCATGGTTAGATGGGAGTCAGGGAGGAGGTAAGGTGGTGTGTGCACAAAGGGCTGTGTGAGAGCATAAGACCAGGTACCTAAGCTGACTGGGCTTTTTAGCTCTTGATCAATCACAGTGATTTATTTAGTGTCCTGTGACTGAAGAGCAGCACTTTCCCATCAAAATGGGAATTGCTGTCTTCCAGCTTCTGACTTCTACACAGGGACCTTCTGAGGAAAGTGCCGAATTTGCAGTCAAGCTGCCCTTTAAGAGCAGTGAGGAAACCTCAGCGCATCTGGAGATGCAGCATTGTTAAACAACCTTGGCATACAAATATACATGCTGCTTTTTGCTTCATTCTCTCCTGGGTCAACCCCAGGTTTTGCTGTGCTCAGATCTTTTCTTCATGACTGCTGCTGACCTTGTTTCCTCCCCAATGACTATCTGATGGAAGAGAGATGGCCTAGGAGCTGGTGGTACCTGGAAAACCCAGATTCCCCCATGCTTCGACTGGGATTATCCTCCATGACCTTTACCAAGAAACTCCCTACTGCTTCTGTCTGGCATTGATAAAAGCGGAAAACATATTTATCTAATAAATGGTCTTGTGAGGATGAAATCTAGCAATGACTGCAGGAGACTCGGTTGCGGTGTGGTGGAGACCGTTTCAGTGCATGGATGAAAGGCAGCTTTATGTGAGGGTTCTCCTGGTGGCTGCCTCACTTACTGCCCTTTGACTGGGCAAGCCCAAACATCCACATTTTTTGAATGAAAGAACTTACAAAGAAGTCTCTGGAGGGAGTGAAAAGGTGAAAGCCTCCACAGGACACTCTGCAGAAGTACTGGCTTTGCTTTAAAAGTGTGGATTAAAAGATACAGAACTTCTGGAGAGATCAAACTGTGTACTTTCTGGCCTCGGAGGTGGGGATCCCCATACACTCCAGCAAAGCACATGCTTGTCCCCCGCTACCTTTTATTACCCCAAACATTGGCTATGTTTGGTTTAGAAGCCAATTTTTAACTGAATTGAGAAAGGCCTCACGCGAAGGCAGCTCTGCTATTCTAAACAAGGCTTGCACATGGCCAGTTTCAGCATGCTGCTCTAAGTTGCCTGCTCAAACACTTTCATACAGATCTGGCTTCCTCTGTGGAGGGTGCCGATATAAAAGCACAGAGATGGCAAGCATTGCTCTGATCCCCATTCCCGGGGTGCCAGAGCTGGGAGCTGCAGGCGTGTAATCACTCCTTCACAGCGTGCACATCTGAAAGTGGTCAGCTCCCAAATCCTCTTGTGAACCCAGCCCAAAAAATTGAAACCTTTTGTTTCTGAAATAGGCAAAGTCTTACGACTTTTTCCAATGATTTCCCCACACCCCCCCTAAATTTTTTGGCTGGAGCCTAGTCACTAAATCTAACCCAAATTCAAAAATAGCTTTGGCTGTCAGTGGGGAGGGAAAGGCCTGACTCCAGCATGATGTTCCAAAAATCTGGGCTTTTGTGTGAGCTTAAGTAGGGGAGGTTGGTTTGGGTTTTTAATAGTCCACCAAACCTCATCCTGTCCTGACACTGGAGCTTTACTCAGAGCTGTTTCTCCTTTGCTGATGTTGTATACCCAAGAGTTTTGACAAGATGTTAATAGTGTGCTCAGTATGTACTTGGTTCACAGCAATTGTTGCTCATTGACATCTGAGCTGCTTTCTAAATGAGCCTTTCAAGTAGGCTCTTCATGATTCAGACTTTAATATTTCCCACTATATATTTTTTTTCAACAGATTACTTCAATGCAGAGGAAAAATCCTTCCTGTGTCCAGATTGGCAGAGAGGAGAGCAGTTTTTTTATTTGCTTTTTAGCTTTAAAAGATAGTTTTTTTTGACTCTTTCAATTACGACGAGTCTCTCTCTTTTTCAAATCCCAGAATTTCTTTTTCTAAAATTCTTTCATTCTGCAAATATCCATGTTTGAACTTTCTTAGCCAGGTTATTTTAACCAAAGTTGAAACCATAGGTTGTATTTTAAATCTTGGGTGCAGGGTCTAGCAAGGATACTGCACCTTCTGTTTGGATAGCCAGAAACTCTGTGCTTATTCCTGATTCTCTAGTGCAGAAGCAAGGAGAGCATCAGCCCTCAGCACGATGAAGGGTGAGGTCCTAAACTTTTCCAGTGTGAACAATCTCTTGATTTGTACCATTAATTTCTGTGGAGTCACTTCCAAAGAACAGCCTTGACCTGTCACAGCCATATCTGGTCTTAAGAAAAGCAGGGACACTCTCTAAGTACATTAATGGGGTTATAAAAGTTGTCTCCAGGAAGGAGAGAACAAGTGTGATGAATTGAGTTAGCAGGAAATGGAGCCAGCCACAACAGTTCTGGGAGACCTGTTCGTGGTCTCCCTCTCAAACCATAACCAACTGCAGCCAAGCGTGACTTCACTATTGTTTTTGAGGTGGCCCTGGTGAGATTTTTATAAGGCTAGTGATATTGGCATGCAGCCTGGACTCTGCTGCTTCTTTTGTGGGAGGGAGACTGTTGGGTTTTCCCTGCTGTCTCCTGCTGCAGAAGCTGTACTTAGTTGCTACAGCACACTGAAAGCACCCTGGAAATAGAAGGTTTTTTCCCTTCTGTATGGCTGTTGAAATTAGTCAGAGCCCTGAGCTACCCTACCACTGAGTCTGCATGTGCATTCCACACAACCAGGACTTTGCACATGTGGAGCAGTTCATCACCACAAGCACACCACTGCAGTCAGCAGCAGATCCCACGAAGGGAAGGATGGATTTTTTTCTCTGTGGGAAGTGGGAAAAACAGTGCAGGGAGATTGGCAGTGTGACCAAAACCACGTGAAGAGTCTGTGCTGGAGTACAGCTTTGAAGGCACACATCCTTGGCCGAGTAACAGAGGACTGACAACCCTTGTGTGTGGGGTTCGGTTTACATTGTTCCCCACCTTTCCCTTGCCTCTCAGCCCTGGCCGCTCCCTCGGGCTCTCCCTGTCGGTTCCTGTACCCCAACTCCGCCCATGCACCGCCCCTGCGCCCTGACAAAACCCCGCTGCGCCCTGGCCCCCTGGTCTCTCTGCCTCTGGGGGTCGCCGGGTCAAGGTGTGACCATTAAAGATCCTCTGAACCCCTCATGGGGAGACCCTTCTCACCTCCTTTGCTAATCACTGGGTTGCAGAGCTGACAGCTAGCAGGAGCAAGAGTGCGGGACAGTTTGGAGCCCCCGCAGAACTCCCATGGACAGCTGCAGCTGCTAAACTATACCTAGCAACACAACACTTGTGCTCTTCTCCTTCTTAATTCCTGGTTAGGATGGAGCCTGTGACAGCCTGAACATGGCTGTCTGTCTTGTGGAGATCCTCTTCTAGCTGCAAACTGGAGTGGGACCTTCATAATTGACAGTGGTGATGGCTTTTGCAGGCTTTACTGGCTTTGGTCAGTCGTAGAGATCTGTTGTTAGCCTGTCACCTCAAACTGGTGACTGACTTTGAATGAGCGGGAGCGGTTTATATCTGCTTACCCACTCGCACAGAGCCATAAAGCCATAAAGCTTTAAAAAGAAAGGAGGTTTCTCCTGCATCTCTGTAGATGCTGCAAATCCTTCCGTGGCTGCAGAGTTGATCCTGTCTCCTCTGTTGATAACATGTGTGTGCTTATGCCATCCACCCCAACCAAAGCTGCTCTGCAATTCCTGTTTGTTTGACTTGCTTTATAAAGTAACGCGTCAATTTGAAAATCATTAGGTATTCCTACCAGGAGTCAAAAGACCACATTCAGAGTGGATTACACGCATGTTTCTTAAAAGTGTTAATGTGCTAATCTGCTGGTTACTTGATCCAGGCAAAATGCCATGATATTCCACATGAGCAAAATACCACGGTTCTTGGAGATTTCATATAAATATTACCCACTGTGTTTCCACATTTGAAGTGTTATACTTGTCTATTAAAATCAACAAGCTGAAACTAGTATCTGGAAATAAGTGATATTACTATTTTATTTATGAACTTCAGATTCAGATTCTTTTTAATAAAATACCTTACAAATAAGGAACAGAACATGAATCTTGTTGTTGTTTCATGTATGCTGTGTAAATATTTCAGCTATGCCTTGCAGCAATAAAAGCACATTATATGCACTCTGCATTACCATTGTGACCAATAATGTTTGACTTACTGTACTGTATTTAGTCCAAAACCAAAGCAGTCAGGGCAGCATCGTGGCTGTTTTAACAGTATGCTGCAAGTAAGGCGTGCAATGAATAAGGCCTCACACTAAATGAGAGCTTGTTCATTATGAAGTTGCTTGGATTATAGAGTACTCCTGACTCTGTTAAAGAGTAAAAATTCCTTATTTGTGCTCTGGAGCAGGGGTGGGATGAGGCCACACAAACAGTAGCCAGCCTGTGCTTTTGCAGTTCACAGCATGGTCCCCGCTGTTTCTTGCAAAGCAAATGCATGAATGGGAGAATACGCTGACTTTTGGTGCAGGGGGACCCCACCAGTGAGTCTGCAGGTATCACCCAGACATGTCCAGAACTCTCTCTGCTAGGGAACATCGGTCACTTCTGCTTCTTTACTCTATGCTGAAGTTGAATTAACCTTCAAAGGGCTTGTTGCCATAGGCAACAAAGGCCATTGCTGTGTCAGGATTTGGCTCTCACTGACTCCCTCTGCTTATCAAAGGGAGCACGAGGATGCCGGAGGCTCCAGCACTGTGCAGTGTCTGACTGAGAGAGACCTTCCCTCCTATGAATATGGTACCAGTAGAGATCATTTTTTTTCTTTCTTCTGTTTGATGGCATGCCATCTAGCTCAAAGTAAAAAAGACCTGCATATTTTCCAGCACAACCTCAGATAGGGTTTTTTTGTGGGATTTGACTTTTTTTTTTTAGCAAAGTTTCAATGGGGCTGAATGCAGGTGTAGACACACCAGTACTTCTGAGCCTTACAATCAGGGGCATGAAATTCATGTTGGTTAGAACTAGTTGGGGGGAAAGTGTGTAGTTATTGGTCTTATAATAAACTGGTAAGCTAACACACAGTATAAGCCATCTTTTCCTCCTTTTCATCTTTTTTGGAATCTCATTTTTAATTTTTGTTAAAATGCCAGACGAAAAAATATTTCTAATTGATTTAAACTCCCTTCAAATATTTTTTCAGATCAATTCCAAGTTGCTCTTCTCCCATCAGTTTAGGCCACTGAACTGGAAAACCTCACATTTTCTCAGGGCTACTTCACTGACTGCTATTATGCATATACCCATCATTTAAGGCTTAAGTAGAAGTTGACTTATATGCATTCCTCGGGTATAGATTTCACTCTGTATGGCTGCCAGACACTTACATTCTTCTTATCAAGGGTATCACATGAGCCATAAGGAGACAATAGGCCATATATCTTTGTATTCAGTGATAGAGGCTTGGGCCTGCCCATCTGCCATCTCTTGATGTAGCCCCTGCTACAGCTGAACTTTAACAAGTGTCTTTCATTCAGAGCTTATTCAGAGTGGACGTGGGATAAGAGTTAGGCTAGAAAACCACCTTTGGTTTAGAGACAGATGTGCAGCTAATGATGTCACAGCTGGTAAGACAACAGGCTTAGGGGACTGATAATGGCATACAGAGCCTGTTCTTTTGGATCATATTTTGCTTAAGATGGCAGTACATACAGTAGAAAATTGCCATCTGAGATCCATTTGGGACATCTGGTAAAGGTGATGCAATCTTATCTCCTTTCTGAGCATGTTATGGGTCTGCAGTGTTTGACCAACATTGCTAGCCCTGCTGGTAGCCACGAGAGCCATGGTGAAAATACTCAGCCATTGGGCCCCTTGGCACATGCTCCTCTGTCTGTCTGCTCTGTCCAATGGCCCAGGCTCGTGTTCTCTGAAGCCACTTTAAGGTCTTGGCTTTGGGACCTAGGTAATAAGCCTGGTAGGAGACTTGCCTGCTAAATGGATGCTCTGTTAGAGGGCAGCTCAGCCCATGAAAGGAAGGGATGTGCTGGTCTAACTGCAGGGATTACTGAAGGAGCCTTTGGTGTCACACTCCCTGCCAAGGGATCTCATGCAAATGTCTCAGATTTGGTGAGGTGAAGCCAGATGTTTGTCCCTATGGCTTCAGAGTCAGGAGTTTTTCATAAACACTGAATTTATTAAAAGGCCATGGGACACAGGTACAGCCAGGCTGCAAAATCAGAAACAGAAGAAGGGGGTTTTATAACCCATTTTAATATCACAAGAAGCTCTTATTCATAGGATCGTGGAAGATCCTATGCTCCAGTAAGAGCAACCCATATTTTCTTGATATTTTCCCTTTGTTCAGTCCTCTGTGAACCCAACTGTTCTTTGGACACAAAATGAAAAAAACTCTCCAAGCTCTGACTTAGATGGTGTTAGAACTTCAGCTCTCTTGAGGAAAAAAAATTAAATAGCCACACACAGACTAAAATGGTAACACAGCAAATCAGCCAAAGCTCGTCAGCATGTAACCAAGGCTGCATTGTTCTTCCCTTCCTCCCTGCCAATAATTTTTGAGTGTAAGGATATTCTGCTATAATTCATTTCCTGTGCTTAAGAAATTCTGTCCACAATGCCAGAATATCTAAATCTGGTAATTACTTCCACTGTCCCACTTGGCACAGCTCAATGCTATCTGTTTAAGCTCCCAATTAAATCTTGTAGCGTAGAAGTGATGCTACATTGGTTTAGAACATCACTAAGGTCAAGGTTAGCAGAAGACAGCTTTGCAGATTCCCTTGGAATGATGATGTCAAGGCAGGAGCCTCGCTCAAAGCCCATCACTGACTTGTAGAAACATTTCTGTCGAGGTTGTTTTTAGTTAATATTTATTTCTGCACATCTGAGACTTGGATTGGTTTTCCAGTGCCATTTTAGTGAAGTGGTAGGGAGAAATAAATGTTTTAAGGTTTTCTAGCTTGTATGAGAGGGTCCCTGAGTTGTCAGAAAACTGTTTCAATCCAGCTGAGATGAAACAATCAAGTTTTCACACAGATATAACTCCTTAACAATGCCCTTTCCCTACAGCTATTCAATATTTAGTTTCAGTTCATAGGCCTCTTAAATTGAGTTAGTGATACAGCATAATCCTGGAGCTATCCTGTCTCTAATCCTATAACAATACATTTTGTCATTTCAAAAAATGGTCTCTCTTGCTTTCTTTTTTTTTGTTTGTCCCAAAGGCAAAGTCATGTCATGCTCCAGGAATGTGTCTATTGCAGCCAAGAGAGGAAATCCAACCAATCAAAATGTTATCAGCAATTAACAAAATAGTTTAATGATTTTTTCAGCATTTCAGGAAAAAAGAAAATAAAACACCAGATCCAACTAAGTTTATTTAGCTGCACTAGTCTCTGGTATTCTGCCAATATTCTTTATAATGGAGATTTAGAAGTTAATAGTATTGGAGATTAGAAATTGGTGTCAGTTACAGAACTGTGCAAAGTGATTTCTTTGCATTAAGACATAACAGCTGAAATGAATAAAATCCATTTCATCCTTACTTTTTTCATTTAGCTGTAATTGCAGTTTTGGCATGCTGGCCAAGTCTCTTTGTCCTGGCGGTATGGTCCCATTCCTCATTCAAAAATACCAGGAAAAAAAAATTTTAAAAAGGAATGGATATCATAATTTATCCTGAAAAAAACCCCAACTCAACAAGCCCACCGGTCCCTCTACTTCCTTTACATGTAGCACAGAAAAAGCTGATTAAAAAGTAAACAAACAAAAGGAGACTCTTGGCCTGCTCAGCACAAGAGCTGAGCCTGCTCCTGCCAGCCTCGCAGCTGGTGAAGGCTGTTGTCTGCAGTCTGGCCTCAAGTAGCCACCTTATACCCTCAGGGCTGGGGCTCCTGCCTGCCAAAACCATCACCGCTGGTCCTGAGATGCTTCGGCAGTACCAGATCTGGTCCCCGGCCTTCCCTGCGTAAACCTGGAGTGGAATGTCCCCTGCCTGCCAGCAGCGACAGCCAAACGTGCCTGCTCCTCCAGCTGGGTCTGGAGAAACCGATGCCAGCCACGGTCCACGTGCAAGGGAAAGGTTCACAGCCGCTCCTGAAGAGGCAGGCATAAAGATCTACGGAGGTATGTTTTCATGCTCTTCCGTAGCAATTCACAGCTATAGCTAAAAATAATACATAGCAACCTTTAAAGTTGCCCAGAAGCTCTTAATTAAAGTTGCTGGGGGATGGGAAGGGGGTGGAATCACAGAAAACCCATTGATTAGGTTCAATAGGGCCTTGTTTTTAAAAATGGAATTTGGGGCCCCAGAGTAACCCTTTAAACAGATCTTTGTCAAATACCTCAGTGATTCAGCACGTGCCATTCCACATTGAGGATTTATTACAAACTTAATAACATAAGTAATTTTAATGGACTGAGTGTGTCCATGTGTGTGTGTGCATACTTGTAAGGGATTATAGTTTTCCAACTACTAATTTCCTTGCAAATTAAAATGTTAATATTTGACACACACTTGAAAGCCTCACAACAACAAACAAAAGTTAAGCTGAGTTGTTAGCACACAGAGAAAGTACAGAAGACTTGCCAACATCACTGATTTCAGTTTTATATAACCAATAGCTTATAAACACTTAATTGGAATCTGTGCAAAAATGTGTTTCTAGGCTGAAACCACCTGCCATGTCCGGTTTCAAATAAATGCCACCTGCTGAGGATCAGCCTTTGACAAACATGTGGGCAAATCAGTTCTTAGTCCGGCAAAGTGCCACCCCACAGCAGAATGAGTCTCGTCTCGCCCAGGAACGCAGGGTTTGGATCCCAGATGAAAAGAACCCTGCGCTGTAGCAGATGCAGCTGTGGTCTAGATAGGAGTGTTTTTAGTGCTTGTTTAACAAGGGCTGTCTCTAATCAGGAAAGCACTCATTAGCCATCCTTATTTACTAGTAATACCAGGCATGGCAAGATAGAAAATTTATTTTTATTTAAGAAAAACAGTTAACAGTAGTGTGGCTTTAGTGATTTCTTGAAGGGCAAGTGAAGCATGCTTTATATGTTATAAATGGTTTTACGAACAAAAATTGATTTAAATGCTAATCTTCAGGTAAGACCCAGTGGCACAAAACCTAATGGCTGTGGGAAGGCCCCTTGTGTACGTGAGCAGCTTTGCACAGATGTTCGTGCATGGACCACCAGCAAGTGGCATATCCTGCATGCCCCAGTTGGCTTTCCAGCCACAGGCAGAACCATCCTGGCGAGATGTGAGAGGCCCTTTAGTGAGGATCCTTTGGAGAATGTCCTTTCAGGACTTGCTTGGGAGCATATCCTATACCAGGATGGCCCTGTAGGAGGAGAATTATCATCATCCCTTGCCATTTCCTAAATAAGACCCATGACAGTGTTACCAGAAAGTCGTGTTACAGGGCCCTTTGTGTCTTGGAGGTGTTTGGAATGCTGTGATTACTGACTAGATCCTGCTTTATCTTTGCATTATTCAGTAGAATAACATACACTGCTTTTTTACAATGCAGTACATAGCTTTTCTGGGAAGTTTATGAGCAAACTTTGGAGCTGAGTATGATTTTCAGGAATGATGAAGCTACAGTGAGAGTAAACATGAATAAAGCAGTGTTTGATTTACAAACCTGTTTAGACAGAAGAGATGCTGCTCAGCTGCACTGCAGGACAATGCAGCCCTTGGCTGCGCTGAGCCACGCGAGGCCCTGTGCAGAAAGGTTTTTTGTTTCTTGCCAAAGAAAACCTTTGCCTGCTCTGAGACAGGCTGCAACCTGGGCTCCTCAGAGATCAATTCATTGCTAGCTCTGGGAAGTGAGCAGCAGCAGAAGGTGGGAACGTGGTAAAGGGTTTTGTGGAGGGTTTGCTGTTCATGGCCTGAAGAAATGCTGATTCTATTGAACTGCCAGGGCCAAAGAAAAGTAGCTGGGACCCCTGGCCAGATTCATGTGTGCCTTGAGAATGCATCAGAGGCAGCGGTCATAAGCCTGACTGGCATACATCAAATCCTGGGCTATAGGTCTACACGAGAGCACTTTGCCCAGACCAGCACTGCAGCAAAATCAAACGTTACCCTCCTAACACGATGGCCCCAAATCCCTAAATGATTGTTTGCCACATCCTTAGTCCCCATGAGTGCCCGGGATTGATGGTGGCACAGCTGCAGCACAGGATGGGGAGAGTTTTCCATGCAGCGCAGGGGAAGGAATAGCATCCTAGCCAGCCAGGGAGGAAGGTGGGGATGTGGCAGGCGGGACATGGGATGGCGTAGAAGCTCACCCCCTACTCAAACAAGAGAGAAAGTAACCTTAGAGGTGCTGCCCCGTCATCTGCTCAAGTATTGGATGAAACTTCTCTGGGAGACAGTCTCTGTCTCCTTTGATCATTAGCTATTTTATCCCAGTTAATTCTTCCACTACATTAGTACAAGCTTTACTTAATTACATGAGAATATTATCAAAACATTGATTTCACTGTCTGAAAAAAAGAGGTGTTTTTCTTCTTGGTATGAAACACCATGAAATTTAAACTATTTAAATTTTGTTCTGATCTGTAATGGAAACAAGCTTGAACATGTCAAAATATGTCCAGAAATGGTAATTCCATTTTTTTTTACTAGCTGTATTGCCAATGCTTGCTATTTTCCTGGAAATACCCAAAATATTTCCTGTATTTTTTAAAAATTCCTGCATATCTTTTTTTCCAAAGCAAATTTTTTTATCTTAAATGTGTGCAGAGAAGAAATAAAAAAAAAAATCCCACAGATGTGAGTCCAAATCAAGAAAATTAGGAAACCCTACTTTTACATGCATATAAACAGTCGTTTCTGAGACAGCCTCTTGGTTTTGCAAGGCTCGTTGCCTGGTTTTTAGACATGTGCGATTGTTTTGTTGTGTCCCAGACAGCAGCAGTCAGAGGGAAGTCACAGAGTTTGCCCAACAAAACCACCCATCCCACGGGAGCAGAGATGTTACTGGTGAGCTTGTGGGAGAAGAAGGAGGCTGACAGTTACGTGGATGTTTTACATAAAGAAAGCTCAAGATTTTGAGTGCTATCTGCGCAGAACTTCCTGCATCGTATTCCAGCCACCACAGCACCATTTTGCACCTTTTTTGGGTTTTGCTACAGTGATGTTATCCTCCTGATGATTTTTATGTCAATCTCTGAGCTGATGCACAGCCACCAAAGGTCTCATGACATGTGCTGCATTTCCAGAGTCTCATGGCATGTGACACGCAAGCTAGACCCAAAATGTAAGGGAAGAAAGAGACTCCGGGTGCTTTTCCCACTATCAAGGGTGAGCAGGACTCTCAGAGGGGGTTTGGAGCCCCACTCAATGGCTGGGTGTGTGAAATGCCAGGAGGAAGGGGTGAGGCAAGAGAAGGGCTTGGCTGCAGTCTCCCATCTGGAAGGGAGTGGGAATGGAGGTGGGAGAGGGGCTGGGACAGGCAGGGCAGCGTACAGACACTCAGGCTGAAGCAGAGACCTTGACTCGTCCATTAAAGGCTTGGGAGAAGGAGGGAGGACTGGAATCCCCTTTCCTGTGTAAATCTTGCTCTGCTGCTGCAGGAACACCTCTGGATTTTCACGTGAAAGCTAAACCTGCTGGTCCCCAAGATGTTGAGGGGCTGAGTTGAGGTGAGAGGAGAGGTTGAGGGGTGAGTGGATCTCACAGACCTCCTCGTCCTTTCTCTCTATTTCTTTTGTGCATTGTTCCCAGCCTGGTTTCACTCAGCTTGCCCAGAGTAATTTCCACACCTTGAGCATTTCCCCCAAGCAAAGGAGCAGGGACGTACCAAGGTGGCATCCAAGTAATTGTTCCATGGACTCTTTTTTAATACTGATGGCTTGCTATATAAATTAAGGACTGAGTCCATAAGGCTTTTCAGACATTATGGCCAGTCTTAGGGTAAGAGACCTGGCTTTCACTCAAGCCAGGGAAATAACTCTGCTTGAAGAACCCTTTATGGCTGGAGCTTCACACAGTGTAAACTCAGGATCAGACGTATCAGGCAGTGCAAATGTGTGGACTTGTAATGTGTCTGCTCGGGTCCCAGCTAATCCCAACAGGTGCCATCCAGACATACTGTACATTAAAGATTTGTTGTGGGGATGAGGGTAAAAATAGCAAGGGGCTGGGAGAAAAAGTACATTTCAAAAGCGATTTTCCTCTTCACAGAAATGCCGTACTTGCAAACAAATTTCACTCCTACACAAGATCCACTTTCACTAATTTTATTTATGCTCCTATGCAGTTTGGAGGAGAGTCTCAAATATGCCGATCCAGCATTGTTGGATTTAAAGAAATTAATAAAAACAACTCCAAGCAGCTGGTTGAAACAATTATGCTTTTCACAGAAAGCCTTGCAGACTGCACAGAAAGTTATGAAAATAATCCTTTCAATTAGTGTGTGGTCAGTGCACCTGCAAAGGAGACTTGTCCAAGTAAAAGTATCAACTAGTGTCAATGAGAACAATTCATGAATTCATCATGAGGGCCTTTTTCTATTACCACATTTACACAGATGTGAATCCCTGGGGTGCAGACACCAGAAGGGTAACCCTACTGTAATCCAAAGAGCATGAGAAACATGAGCTCAGATCAGGAAAGCTATTAAT
The DNA here is from genome assembly GCA_013397865.1 of Struthidea cinerea. NCBI lineage: Eukaryota > Metazoa > Chordata > Aves > Passeriformes > Corcoracidae > Struthidea > Struthidea cinerea. The sequence goes on along the minus strand of VZTI01004934.1, from coordinate 3,686,483 downwards.
TTTTGTGTATATTTGACTTCAGCATCTTTTCCCCTCTTGCACACACTGCATATAATAATCATATCTATCTACCTTCCCTGCACTCCTCAGCTCTCTAGTAAGAAAAAACATTTTATTCCTAGTGAAAAATGACATCAGCTAGAGGACTCTAGAAGACCAAAGGGATTTGCAGCTCTGTAATTTTATCACCTTTACCATAGTTGTAAATGAGTTCATCAAGCCGGTATAATAATACTCATATTACAGTGCAGATTTAACCCACTGGTGCTGGGTGCGGGCAGCATTATGATATACTGCGCAGTGGGTCATCACAGCAGAATGACATTAAGAGGGGAACAACTGAATAATTTGGAGAAAAGTGTTGAAAGAATGGAAAGTCCTGAAGCAAAGATGGCTGAGATGAAAGTGGAAGTTGTGTAAAGTGTGTAACATGTCTTCTTTGTCTTGATCTTCTACAATTTTCTTTTGAAATTATGTAAGAACCTTATATTTCTGTAATAACAGAAGCTTGCATCAAATGATAGCAACTCAATACATTGATCTATAAAATCAAGAAAACCAACAAGTTTGTTGCTCAATAAACATACAGTAAATTCCTGAAACAACATAAAACAAAGAACAGAGGAGGGGAAGACTGTGATGTTTATCAGCAGCTTGTAGGCAGGGAACATTATTTTAATTAAAGTATGTATTTATTGACTTCTTCTGTTTCTGAGTGTACTATTTTAGTGTTCGCAGCATACAAAGTAAAGGCCAGCAGGGTGTATGTCAAAAAGCCAGGCCATAAAGGGACTGCTCTGATATCAAAGACCTCTGCACACTTTGAACATTTAGATAAACATTAGTTTATCCAAATTGCTTTAACAGTTTTTCCCAGTAAAAATCAAAACAAAAAAGCGGTGAGACTTTGTAAAAACTGCTGTTCTTTAGATTTGGCTACTATTAGCACATTTTCTTCTTAATTCTTAATGAATAACTAAGAAAAAAGCCTGTTGGCATGGTATGATATAGTACATGCTTCCTCATGGATTCTTTTTGTATTCCATGCAAACAAAAGGCAGATAGAGGTATTTGTTTGTAATGTGTTCTCTGTTCTGTGATGAGACCAGTGAGAAAGCCCCATGCAGCTGTAACGCCCATGATTGAGCTGTGCCCTGGGATTTGCTGCACCATAAACACAGGAGTCAAGGAAGCTCCAGAGCTGCTGGATGTCAGTGACACCCCTGATATTGGAAAATTGACTCCATCTCCACCTCCAGGGAGGGGGTGGGATGCACAGGACCGTATTGTCCACATCCTAGTGAGCAGTGTGTGTGCTAGCCAAGGTGGAGATGGAGGGAATATGTAAACCACAAGTAATGTTTGGAACAGTTAAATGGTATGTAGAGAGCACTGGTAACAAGATGGGGAGCAAACTTCTTTACAACTCCAGGAAAGTTAATGTGTCTCCTTCAGGATGGAGGAGACTATACCTGCTGGAACCTTCTGGTCAAACTAGGAAAATGAGATATTAAAGTTTTTTCTTGTTCGATCTAAGAGAGCATTTTGCTTTCAGTCAGTAGAATTCAGGAGTGTTAATGAGAGCAGGGTTTGGTCCAGAGGTTTTATTTCCCTACTTGTCTTTTGCTGGAAGAGAGACCCAGTTTCGCAGTGCTTTGTCCCTGGAGAAGTCATTTGCACCTGTGCAGCATGTAGGCAGCCCTGCCAAATCGCAGGGAGAAGTGTTCGCGGTGCCAAATGGGCCTTGCTGATTTCTTATTTAGCAATCACATCTTAGCACATTTTTCCTTCCTTCCCTCTCTATGATGTGCCTATTCAGCTCATTTGAAAGGGGTCCTTTGCAGCATTTGAAAGCAGTTTTGCACTGCCACAGATGCACACAGTTCTGCGAGGGCCAAGAGCAGAGCTTGTCAGCAGAGCCAAAGCACAGCATTCGCTTCCAATGCACGCTGGCAAGTAATTTCTCATGGATTTCAACAAAAGATGGGATTTAACCCATCATCCTCCCTCCCCAGGATTGCCATTAAGGCTCAGGCCATGGGGGAAATGGTGAGTGCTTCCAGACTGTTAATCACTGTGTGTTTACAGTCTTGGAAACCAGAATTAAAGATCCTTGGAAATCCAAACCTGAACTCTTCTAGGCCTGATTCAGTATTGTTTTGTCCCCAGAGCAGAAACCTGCCGTGGTGCTTTGGCAGGGCTTTCCAGCCCTGCTGCGCAGGTGCGAATGGCTGCTCTGCTGGGGAGCGTCCCGAGGATCCGAACCCTCTGTACCCCGGCCAAGGTGAGCGCCACTGCGGCCGCTGGAGATGCGAGCTGGAAGAGCTGCTCCACACGTGACCTCCTTTCATCGCCTTTCCGTGGCCATCTCGGGAAGCTGACTGCTGCGCTGAGATAGCTTTACACTTTTTCTGTACAGCTGGTTGGAAGGATTTGGGGTTTTTTTACCTTGGTTTTTGGTTTTTTGTTGTTGTTGTTGGTTTTTTTTTTTAATGAAATGAAGAACCGTTGAAACCTACAGTTTTCCAGAGATGTGACAAAACAGATTTTAAAGTGTATCATTGCAGTTCTTTGAGCATTTTATTTCAGCATTGAAAGAAACACCGGGTGGTCCTATTGTTTGACATCTAGGCTCTTTTCAAAATTAAAGTTTGATACAGGTGTTTTTTTGTAAGGCAGTATTTTGAAGATGCTGAAATCTGTAAATGACTCATGGTAACTGAGACAGTCTGGTCGAGGGTAAAGCTGGCACCTCCTACCCATGGGTCCTTCTGACTGTCTACAGAACTGCATTCCTACAGAAAAAACATCCCTTACTTCTGAGAAGTCCTGGAAAAAAAACAACACAAAAATAGCTTTATCCATTTTCTTAGTTTAGTTCTACAGAGTCAGTGCTTTTGTTTTATTCATATAACTGGATTCTGTAAGTATTCAATACAGCAACTTGCCAGAGATAAAAATTCATGTCATTCTGATGCCTCAATGGGATACCATCTCCCCTCAAAGACCGCTGTTGGAATTTTTATTTTTGAAAAGAAGCAGATCCAGGAAAAATAAAATGTGCTCTACTGTACATGCTGGGGAGTGTGTATGTAATCCAGAAAATCCTACAGAGGCACAAGTTTATCATTTTAGTGGCTGAATGGAAAGTTCTACTTGTTTCAGGTAAAACTGAACCGGATTCAGCTTCTCCTCAAACCAAAAAATGTCAAATTACAAATTTTGGCCTTTCCCAGATTATTTCCCCTGTTTTCTTTCCACCACCTAGAAGTCAAAGCTGGTTTTGATCTTACCTCACACGTAGTTTCTAGAGACCTGAAATGGTAGCATTTGATGACTACCATGAATCCTGCCCAGCTCCAGAGGAACTGCAGCTGGTCCATGGCAAGGTACAGGAGACGGGCAGAGGAGGATGTGTTCCTCCCTCACCACCAGGCACAAGACATCAGCCTGGGTCCCAGCATCACCACCTGCAGCTGCCACACAGCTGTGTCTCACCCCCAGACGGACTGGAGCGAGGGTGCACCTCCACCTCCCAGCCAGCATCCCCCTCCACTGGGTGGGCACGGGGAGCTCGGTTCACTTTCTGCCATGACAGAGGCAGGAGGCTGGAGCAAGTCCCTGCTTTGGGAAGGGGCCACAGGTCAGGTCCTACAGCTGCTGTAAATAGTTGCAGCACTGTTTAATTCAATGCAGCCTTTATTTACATCAGCTGATCTGGCCCCACTTCTCCTGTTTTCCTGTGCTTGTTTCCTTTAAGATATATATTTTATAGCCCTGTAAAACACCACTGTATATTCCTGTATAAACTAGTAAAGATATAAGCACAATGTGATTCTGCGGTTGTTATTACAGCAGTGCCTGAAAAGGGACCCCAGTCTGCCAGGCCTTGTGTGGCTCTCTGAGTGACAGGGAGTTCGTGTCCAAAATAGGCAGGGCAAGCAGCAGGGAGAGAGAGGAGGGAATGGAACAAGAGGGGTTGGCCCAGCCGGGAGAGCAGAAGCAAGGCAGCAGGAGCCGGGGGCCAAAAGGAATGAAGCTGAGATGAAGAGCCGAGAGCAGGAGGGGGAGATGGGCTTTGGCGCAAACAGCAATGAAAGGCTGAATATGGCCAGCAAAAACTGTGCAAAATACTCTGGCATCTGACCCAGCTGCTCCTGCAGCTGTTCTGCCTGTGCTTGCCTTTGCCGGGCTTCTTCCTGCCTTTCTCTTTCCAAGGCAGGGGGTGGGGAATGGGGGATAACACAGTGAGAGGAACATGGCAAGAGCACACACAGAGGTATGAAGGACATCTCCCTGAAAATCTCTGCGTCCAGCCACTGAAGGGAGGAGGATGGCTCTTTAGAGCCCCAAATTCCCTCCTTCTCCTTCTCTGCCATCTTAACCATTTTTTAATGCTGCTTGGGGCTCCCCAGCTCCCTAAGCAAAGTACTAGAAATAAATCCTGGCAGAGGTGCTGGTTCCTGTGGGCAGTTTGACCCATCTGCCCTCCGGAGGGAAACCTTCCTTCTAACCAGAAGAAAACGAGAATATGCAGCAAAACCATCAATCTGCTTCAGTGTCCCCAAGTATTCAGAAGGAAGGACTTACTTCAGCTGGGCAAGCTGGGCAAGCTGGACAGGATATGCAAAAGAGGAGGAGGTGAATTTTTTTGCCATGTTATGACTGGGGTGCAGTCACAGGCACCACACCAGCCTCCCATCCCTAGGAATGCCCAGAGAGAAGAATGCCTGGTGGGTTCTCCACAAATATGCCTGCTCACAGTCTGGCATAGGTGAGTTTTCTGTGCCCTCTCTGGAGGAGAGGCCGATAACCTGAAAAGACTAAGGTAAATGATGAAGGGCTCAAACTCTCTTCTATGGGCAGCAGTGTTCATCAAGTTTGTTTTCTCAGATTATCTGAAGTCCAGGCTACACCTTGAGCACGGAGTGTCACCCTCACATGTGGCCAAAACACAGCTGTGTCCAGTCCTAGGACACTTCCTTCAGTGGAGAGGCAAAAGAGAGGAAAGGTGCTGCAGCAAGACCAACTCAATGTTTTAAGATGTGAAGAAATTTCAGATATAAACACACACTGAATGCAGAGAAAATGTTCTGAAATAAAGATTGCTTATGAATAAGGGAAGGTTAAAGGCAGTGGCTGGAGAAAAAAAAATCCAAGATGAGAGTGAATAATGCAAATAAAAGGAAAACAAGAGAAGAAAATCAGTTCTCCTATACAGAAGATTTCTAGTTGCTGGGTGATAATCAGTGATTTACTCCAAGCACGGTGCCTAGAGTTGCAGGTTTGATTCTGAGAAAGGTCAGGAACAATAGGGAAAGGACAAATCACAGAACAGACAGGAGGAACTGTGGTATAAAGAGAAAGGTTGTTTGTTTCTGTTGGCAAAACGCATTCAAGAGCCTCAGGGTGGGAGATTTCTACATGAAAAAATACAGAATGTTGTGCATCTGCTCTACTTGCTCTTGGAGCAGTCCAAAAGCCCATCAGTTTTGGCCACATAGCGGCCGTGGCGTAGCACTGTACTGGGCTTGAGTTGATTATGCACACAGACTGAGCAGGACTTACTCTTTCAGGCTGTGGGCTACCCTGATGTGACTGCGTGTCTTGCAGAGAGCTGAGGTAGTGCCCGGGCACAGGGCAGGCACATCGGCCTAGGCCTGGGTATGTCAGCGTGCTGAGAGCCCGGATGTAAGAACATACTCACTGGAGCATCTGCTGTTGGCTCTAAAGACATGCCTGTGTCTCTGTTCAGATGTGTTTCACTGCTGGCTTGCATACTGAAGAGCGTATGGAGAGATTGTACTTGTTCTATCAGAAAAATACTGGTTTGTCTGACCCCTTTTTTTCAAGAAGCAGCAGCTCTGAGCAAGCTTTGCTGATGAGAGGATTCTCAGGTCTACAAGGGAATTTCTGATCAAAACACATCAAATTCGTGGATTTCCGGGGCTGGTGGAATGCAGGAGGATCATTCCAACCCAGCAACTGCCTTTTCTGGACTCCTTCAGTTTGGAGCTGGTTTGCTGTGCATAAACACACATTCCTTGGCATAGAAACCTTCATCCTGTCTTCCGGCACCCTTCAGGAGTACAGCCTGCATGCTCTCTGCTTGCTGCCAGACCTTCCCTTACAGCCTCTCCTCCTGGCAAGAGAGGAAAAGCAGAGTCAGGGGACAGAGAAAAAGCAGAGCAAATGCATGTGAGTGGTGGGGCCATCACTCCTCATCACAGGGGCTGAAGTGCTCGCTTGGTGTGAGTCCTGCCTGAGACTCTGTGCAACAGCAATGCTTGAAGGACTGTTACTTCATTATTCCCATTTTAATCTTTGACCATTTTAACAATTTTGTTTATTCCAGGCAACTACCTGTTTCGTTTATGCTGCATGCTTTTAGGCTAAGTGTAGGAGGTCACAACAGGACAAAAACCAAGGCAATGGGCAGAGGATGTTGTGCATGGAAAAGGATTATTTCAATTTATACCTTCTTCAGCTGGACGTACCTTTTCAGGGTGGGAACAAGGGATGTAGAATCAAAGACAGGTGGTTACATTTAGTGCAAGTAACTTACTAACCTCTTTAATTTTCCTTTTTTTCCCCCTGGCATCTCAGGCATATTCCACCAGGGACTCCTATATGTTGTCAATCATCTAATGAATTTATTTGAATAAACATCTTGTGTCAACCTGAGAACCAAAAGGAAAGGATCCCAGCTCAGGAGAATAAAGTGCAAAAAGTATGTAGAGGAGCTTTCAACAGTAGTAAAAATCAGCTCTCTTCAACAAAATTGTAAGGCTCCAATAATAGACCTTGATGACAAGCGGAATTAAATAAAACATGAGTGATGAAACCCTGTAATGTTTATGGTGAGGTAGTCCAGACAGATGATTATTAACTGTTACCAAAACAGTGTCTTGGCAGTAGATGTGCAGTAACCAGGATGGAGACTGGTAGCCAGTTTAAATTACTGGTAAAGATCTGTTATAAGTTTCAAAGAATCCTTACAACACCATGGAATAATAGCATGAAATCAGTAATTTCGTGTTTGGGTGAATAGTGCCTGACATCATATGGAGAGGAGGGAAAGGGGTTATTTCCCATTTAGTTCTGACTTGCTATCGTATCTATTTCACAGCAAAGACCTAAGGAGTAGGGTTGGGTCTCATGTTGTTTTTAGCTAAGCAGCCATGAACATACCATGTCACACCCTGCTTGAAACAGAAAAGAAATGGGAAAAAAATTATGATTTTTGCTCCCTGACACACCTGGAAATAAAACATCAGCGATCCCTAGACGTAGTTCACTGAGTGATTCCAGTCTGACTGAGACGCCCAAATCCAGCCTCTCCTTTGGCCAGGAGCAGTGATGCCTGTCAGGCTCAGGGCTAAGTACTGAAGAAGCCTTTTGGGACCAGGAACACCTACATCTTAGCTAGGCAGGCGCAATCCATAAAAGCCTCCATCTACGCAAACGAACTGTTTCTGACCCATCACAGATCCCAAGCACCGTCACCGCCTGCTGCAGCGGACTGCTGTTTATGTCCCTTATTGACAGGCTGTCCTTGTAAAGGCTTGGGAGTCCTCAGGGAGATGGATAGAAACTTCCAGGACTTGTCACCCTGCTACAAAACAGTGCTTGTCTCACATGTGTGCTGCACTGTGCCTTAAGTACCCCGTTGCCTTAGCCTTTGTAATGCTCAGAGCCTGTGGTCTGCAGCTCCAAAACCTTTTCCCGAAGCTGATGAGGCAGTGTTTTCCAGACTCTCTTTGGCCGTACTTTTCTTTAATTGTTTTTATGCTGTTGTTTTTCTGCTGTTATTTTCAGGAGTCTGCACCTGCAAATCCTGGCAGCGTTGTCAGGACAGGGCCTCATGGGAAGCAGTTCCCACTGCTGTGGGATTTGACCTCCTCTCCCGCTCCTTCTTTGTCTCTTGGTTTGTGTATTTTAGTTTGTATTACAGAAAACCAAGTATAGTCCACAGCAAAGTTAACAATAATAACAATAACAGTAATAATAAATAATAATATGGAATAATAATAAATATTCAGTAAATGTTATCCAATAGTATCTGCACACACCAAATCTTAACAACCAGTCAATGTGAAACATTTGCACTTAATTAGCATGCCTCAGTCAGCACAAACAGTGCTCTTCTTTACAAAACAGGAATGCAAGTCCATGCAGCCAAATTGCAACTTCATCCTAAACTCTTGATCTCATTCTGAGACTTCCTAGCAACTTGCCCAAGTGACATGTATAATATGAAATTAACTGAAATTTGTTTGCTTGAAGACACCAACATCTGTCACCAAGATTTTTTAATACATCACTGACATCAATCCTGAAGTAAAACATATATAGCAGTGGTTGCAAACCTAGGTAGCCGTTATTAGATCCAGTGCATGCTCACACTTTAACTCAAAATTCAAACCTATTATACAAGATAATACAGTTGTCTTCAGCAAAGAACAGCGAACTCTGTTTCCAATACCAAGATGCATGGCCCCATCATGTTAGTCCCATACTTGGATAGGAGACTTCTCCAAAAGACATAAAACATCTTCATGTTGTCCTAGACCCCATTTCTAATTCTAATTCTTGCTGTGAACTCAGTGGTGGGCATTTCCCCTGGATTACAATGGTTTATTGATCAGGTTTTAGCGTTTCAGCTGAAAAGAATCATCTAGCTGAGAGCAATTTTGAGTCTGGGAGTCACTGATTGGTCCACAGGCACAACACAGCTAAAGATAGGACAAGGCTTCAAGTTATGTGTAAGCTTTCACTTGCCATTGAGCCAGGAATTGGAGATTGTTGGAATTCTGGGTTTTAGGTATGGAATATAGTAGTGTATATATATATATGTGTGTGTGTGTGTGTTACAAAATGGAGGATTTTGGGTGTAGATTTGTACTTCTTCTTTCTTCTTCACCAACCTGAGTTTTCTGGTATTTGTTCAAGAAACCCGCACTGCGGTTTAGGTATAGATACTCATTGGATTTTAAGTAAAAACATGTTACTTTGCAATCTGTAATTGGGTAGATTAGAGTATAAAAGACCTTGAAAGTAGCACTCAGGGGCCATTTTCGCCATTTTCCACCTTGCAACTAAGAAGCACGTCCTGTGCAGCTGTACCATAGATAAAAAAATAATAAGCAATCAAATTAGAAGAATGACTCTGCGTCTCTCTGCATCCTAATCCAAACTCTGAGTACGAGAACTCAAGAGCACAGAAACAAAACAAAAAATTAGAGATTTTTACGGGAGATGTTGCTGAATCAAGGTGGTACTTATAGGATAGGTTTGGGGGTATTACTATCAGGGTCCATCTTCTGTATTCAGATGTAGTCTGACAGTCCTCACTGGCCTATTTTTGGGTACGGATTTAGAATTTGGTTTCATTTGTACAGGAGATCAAGGTTTGGCTGGCACTGGACATTAGTCTTCAGTTACTGTTCAATCCAGAAATAACTACCAAGCTATTTTAATAACTCTAACAAAAAGTGCCAGGGAGCCCATGGTTATTTTGGTGTCTGTCAGGGTTTCTTGAATGAATTTTAGAATTAAGATTTCTTCTAAGATTTAAAACATTTTTTTCAGTTAAAATTCTACCTTCTGCCCATCACTGAGCTTCTTAGATATTGGTTTGCATTCCTCACATTCAATCTCTTTCCCATACAAGCAACCTACCTGGCTCAGTCAACTGGCAGACTTTCACACTACTCTGTGCAAACAGTTCTGCTTTTACACACGTGGTGCAAAACCACAGCCTGAGCCCACAGTCACTCACAGTCTGCCCCTGCATTCACCTGTGTCATTCGAACGGGAGCTGGACCTTCTGCTGCTGTGTGTGAGGTGAGTGGCGTTTTTGTGCCAGTGTTTGAGCTCATGCAAGATGCACTTGGATTTGCATTTTACTGGAAAACATGTACTGTTTTTAATATAATTGTTGTGTGGGTGGTGTAGGTAGGTTCTTGGTATAGAAAACGAGGCACCCTCTGTAGATCTCCAGCAGTAACTGCGAGCTGTGGGTTGCTGTGGGCCATAGCAGAGATCCTCTGGCCCTCAGCTCTGTGGCACTGTGGCACATGTGCTGCTTTCAAGACCATGCTGTCACCAACCCAAGTCTCTGCCTCCTGTCTTGCTTGCGCACAGAGATGCGGAAACATCTGCTTTGTTGTGGTTCAACCCCAGCCAGCAGACAAGCCCCACACAGCCACTCACTCACTCCTCCACCAGTGAGATCGGGGAGAGAATCAGGAGGGTGAAAGCCAGAGAACTTGTGGGTTGAGATAAAGACAGTTTAATAGAGAAAGCAAAAGCTGCACACACAAGCAAAGCAAAACAAGGAATTAATTCATTGCTTTCCATGGGCAGGCAGGTGTTCAGCCATCTCCAGGAGAGTAGGGCCCCTCATGGAACCGTGTAATGGTTACTTGGGAAGACAAACATCATCATTCCATACGTTCCCCCCTTCTTCCTTCTTCCCCCGCCTTGTATGCTGAGCATGATGCCATGGGGTCTGGAATGTCCCTTTGGTCAGTTTGGGTCACCTGTCCCGGCTGTGTCTCCTCCCAACCTCCCAAGCACCCCCAGCCCCCTCCCCAGCGTGGCAGCACAGAAATCAGAAAAGGCCTTGGCTCTGTGTAAGCCCTGCTCAGCAATAACAAAAACATCTCTATATCATCAACCCTGTGTTCAGCACAAATCCAAAACACAGTCCCATGCCAGCCACTGTGAAGAGAATTAACTCTAGCCCAGATAAAACCAGCAGATGCGAGAACTAACCTTCTCTTCTCGGGCAAGCTGAGATGGATCACACTGCCCTTGGCTGACCCCCTAAGTGTGGGTGGATCTAGCCCAGTATTTCATTTCAGTAGCACAGTGAAATGAGCATCCTTCATTTTTCCTGCTTCTCAAGGTGTGTCCAAAATAATTTACCAGCCTATCAGCCTCTCACGTGACTGGCGAAAAGCTTTAGTCCACTGCTGTTCCTATATTCAAAAGTATTTGAATAGCACAGAAGACTTCCCCAGCACAGTGTTAAATACAGGCCAAATTCACATCAAATTGATCATTGCATGACAATAGCGATGTCACACGCACACAGCTTTCATTAAGTGGTAGGAAGAACTACTTAATTTGCAATATATATCTTCTTGTTGCTACCAGAGACCCTGAGTTACGTTCTTTTGCATGTACAGTCTGTGTTGCCAGAGAGCCCCCAGTGGCCCCCTGGCCCACAGCTGCCTATCATTTATTCCACACACAAAGCATGAATTAGCATTCTACTCCAATTTTAAAGCTGTTCATCATTACAATAAATTGGATGAATAAACAACACATTGGACAAACTCATGCCTTTAAAAATTGTTAGGTACTGTAGGGTTGAATCTTCTTGGTCCTCTTGTTTTCTTTTTGCTCTTTTTTGTATTGCTTTTTTCCTTTTTGATCTTTGCCGTAGGTCCTTTCTTTCCTTATTTAATACCCCTCCCCGCTCTCGAAGGGCTCAGAGTTTTCCTCGCCCCAGAAAGCAAAGGACAAGACATCAAATCCAGATCTCTTGGAAAAGAGCATAATGCACAAACCACAGGAGCAATGGGTGTTCTGAAAGCATCTTTCCAATGCTAACTTTGTCCCCCACTTTGATGCTTTCCCATATGCTCTCTTCAAACATGGTGAATCTCTGTGAAAGGCTCTACCTTCTGGCTTTATCCCACGTACAAGGCAGATCCTGTAGCCCTGTAAAAGTTAGCAGTACAGGATAATAGAAAAAGTATGGAGAAGGCTTTCAGTCTCGAGGAGAAATTAGAGTTGACAACCAACATGCCACCCACTTCCTATTAAAAGATAGTGGTTATTTGCTAAAGCCCTGAGGATTAAATCCTAGCATTACCTTTTATATCAGCTTTAACAAACATCTCCTACAAATCACAAGCAGATCTTCAGATAAATTAGACTAATTCCCTGTGAAAATTGCAAACACTCTTTCTCTCCAAGTCAAGAAATTGCCACAGCGCAAGGAAGGCTTCACTTCTTTCTGTGCCCTCACATCCCCTTCATTTTTTTTCCTGCTTGATGTAATCCTTGTCAGATTGTCAAAGAACATTTGCACAGTCAGTACTGGAAATTAGTCAAAAGGCATTTTAACAAATTGCTGAGCCTGTATGAAAGGACCATGGGTTGAACTGCCAGGTTCCCATGGAAGACATAGTCCTCTCACTACTAAACTGCAGTACATTTTTGGGAGGGACCATCCTTCACCTGCTGCTAGGCACCCAAAGGTTGTACCAGCATATGGACCAGAGCTTTTTCTTTGATTTAAGATGTGTGGCTGCCACATTTCACATCCATGCAGATACTCTTGTATCCCCCCAAAGATGGCAGGACTGTGGGAGTAGTCCCTGGCCTCTGAGAGTCCTTTGAGCAGGGCTTGGCACTGCCTAGGAGAAGGTGGGTTGACATCAGCCCCAGCCTGGTGGACAGCATGCCGGCAGCTACGCAGGCTGGACAATCCCATGCCAGCGCTCAAGGCCGTGTTTGTTTTTTAGTTACAGCTACAGTCCAAGAGCTCAGTCTTAACTGCTGGTGAGGATGATCAAACAGGGCTGGAAAATCTGGACTCTGCCTCTCACCATGCTAGTTTTTAAGGAGACCAAAGCCATCCCAGAGACTGGCCGGAGACTGTCCTGAGGAACAACGCTTCCTGCTCCTTCCTAACACTTAACCCAAAGGCCCTTGTAAAGAAGCCCTGAGGTGTCAGAGTTTCCAGCACTGTCAATGTAGGCAGAAAGGAGACCCATTTTGGCATCATGACTTGCTTCCTGGGAGCCTTCAAAGGTACCCATCTGTACTGACCATAGGGAGAAGGCCCCCACTTTGGCTGAGGAGCAGAAGTTACCCTCGTGGAGCTGGAAAGGAAGTAGCTACTGCTACATACATGGAAGCTGCACACCACTATTTTCCAAAACCAGGCTGCAATGGCAGGCTGATGCCTCATGCGATCTTACTCATTGGCACCACACTCCAGAACTCCTCTGCCTATAAAATACTTTGCAGAAGACTCCCAGGGGGGTGGGAGTATAAAATCGGAATGAAAGATGGGAAGAATCATAAATAGGAGGGTAGGTCAGATGCCAAAGCATAGTGAGACTGGTGACAAAATGACTGTTCCCATATGTAAGCACAGATCTCTGTAGCACAGCTAACTTCCAGCTTTGTTCAAATGATGGAAAGTCTGAGAATGGCATCAGCTCAGCCATGAGAAATTTGGGACATGCTGTACTTGGTGCAGCACCTGGAAGTGATTGGTGATCACCCACAGTGTAAAGGCATGGCTGGCCTGAGAATTGTTTCCCACTAGTGCAGCTCCAAGATGCAAATTCCATTTCCAAGTCCCCAAAGAAGCAGCTGCATTAACTGGCTCCAGCAGGGATGCTGCAGAAATGATACATAAAGGCTTCTCATGGCAATATGTTCATTCCTTGCTTTGCCAGCTTCGAGGAGCGCCGTGAGTTGAAGAGTCAGTCACCAGCTGTGAAGTTGGAATCACGTCTTTGGCCAAAAGAAAGGGTTATCCGTAAGGTGAAGCTATTCTTCTCTTACCTGCTGTATGGTCTCTAGCTGTTACGGAGGAATGATGAAAGAAGTGTCCTGAGCTCGGACTCAAGGATCATGATCCAAAGCTTGCAGGGGCTGTCCATGACTTGTGAGTTGGTTCTGGAGCAGGCACTTCTGCAGATTCCACCTTACTGCAATTTGTCAACAGAAGTATGACTATGTTTCTAGGAGCAGCTGTGGAAAGGGTTTAAACAAGAAGTAAAGAAACTTTAGGAACTACTAAGTTCTAGTGTGGTTTTCATTTTCTAATGCAGGCTTTTGCCTAAATACGTGAGCTGCTTCATCCAAAAAAAGTTTGGCCCACATTTTCGGACTAGCAGATTAGGCAGTGGCAGACGTTTTAGAGGCTGGAAGAAACTTTGAAGAAGAGAGATTATTCACAAATTGTCCATGTAAGTATGTATCTGTGGATTTGCCCAATAACCTAAGTGTTCATACTCTTTCCAAATATACCTATTCTAATTCTGACTAAAGGGATATGTACTTTTTACCAGACAAAAAAGCAAAAATTTCCTGGTTTTTTCAGGGAAATATCCTGAAAGATGTTTCTGTTTCCCTTCTCTACCCTGCCCTTCATTTTTTCTAGTATGTAATACTGTTTTATAAAAGATTCTGTAAACAGCATCGCTGGATTTAATTCATACATATTACTAGGAAAAAAGGATGCAACAGTAATAACCTGTAGTAACAGGGACACCTGGAGTCCAAAAGGTCCCTGTTTTGATGGGAAGAAGAGGTATCATGGAGCAGCTTTCCCACTATGTGAGGAGTCTGTTCCACATAATTTCTCTTTCTTCAGATTTGTCTCAAAGTGGCCAGATTCTTGCTAACTGAGAAAATTGAACTGAAAAATCATTCTTAGCTCTCACTTTAATACAGCAGTAACTGAAAGTGGGGATGTAAGCACAAAGAAACCATCCATTTCTTCTTTTTTTAAAAAATTCCTTTTTAATCAAAGCCATGCTTTGGGGTATTTTGCTTATATGACTTGAGGTTTTTAACCCTTTGAAATATGTAAGAATGGAAAAGAAGGAACATTTGAATTTTCATAAGTTTTTCCTTTCCATGTTTTCTTTGTTACATCACTGCTGTTCTTTTAAAGTGGTTTGCCCAGCAGAAGATACTCTTTTTCAAAACCTTGTGTTTGAAAAAAACCAGTCTTTTTCTTTTTTTCCCTAACATTCCCTCTTTCTTTCCCTAGTTTGCATTAGCAGCGATAAAGGCTTTGCTGAAGGAACGAAACTCTCCGTCACAGCCGTGCAAGTGAAAGGGGCCACATGAGTGAAATGGGCTGGAACCTGGAACATCCTTTTCATGCTGGTATAGTTAAAACTGGCCTCAAAAGAAGGGCTTTTCATCACTTAAGCAAGCAAGGCAGATGGAATAAGCTCAGGAATCTCACCAACTTTTTAGTGGTGCCAGTTTCACTTAACTAGTCCTTCAAGTGGAACCACACATTAGCAACTTTGAATTTTCTTCCATTTCCTTGTCCTTACTCTGTGGCTGAGAACTTCTTGCCAGACCCACAAAGGTATTTAGGTGGCCGGTTCCCATATAAGTGTCCAACTTGACAAAGTGAAATCAAAACCTTTTGAATCCTGATGAGCTATATCCTTCCTTTCCTTTGTTATTGTGAATTTCATGTGGCTTTTATGGCATTTATTTTTCAGAAGAGGATAAAACATTTTATCACTTATGAAAATGTGGTTACAATTTGTATGCAGCTCTATAGAATATTACTTGGAGGTGTAACTCTTGCCATGCCATTTTCTGAATAGTCTATTTACTAAGTGTTAATGTGAGTCCCAGCAGGGTGCAGTTAGTAAACTTATGGGTGTTTAGAAGCATTACACTAAAGGCTGTATTAAATGCCCGAGCCTGCAATTAGAAAACATGTAACTCATGCTCGCTCATACAAATTGCTTCTATTGTCTGAGGTATTTGGATGCAGCTTTGAATTGAGGACAATTAGGCTGTTGCCCTTTTCAGACCCTGCACACAAGTGTCTATACACACATAGGCCTCACACGTGTATATATACACATATATGTGCATCTATGTATGCATGTGTGCACTCTCTAATGCATACAGAACCCCAAATTTGGTTCAAACTCCCTGGCTCTTGTTGTGCTGCAGTGCTCAGCAGAAGAGTTTGAGATGATTTATCCTGCAGGAGATGCCTACACTGGTCTTGCTCTGGCTGCTTCTGTAACTGTGCTCTCAATCCCAGATTCACCTTGTCTAACTTACGCAACCTGAAAATGAGGAGCCAGGCATTGACTGAGTGACCCTCTTTCTATTTAACTGCAGAGAAAACTCAGACTCGTGCTTAGACACCTGGACTTTCGGTTGCTGTAATTTTGTGAGATTAGTCCTATTCCCAATGGCATGTCTGAGGTCCCACTGGAAATCTTTGCTGAAGCTAGACTGGAAACAGGATTCCCAAGGGCAAACTAGCAGCCAAGCCCTTGAACCAGCTTTTCTTTCACATAGAATGGATCTGTGCATTTCAAACGGTAGTTATTCTGCCGTCAAATTCTTGATTTTCTTAATTTAGGCTGAGGTTTGTTTAAAACTAATTTTAATCAATGGCCCTGCAGTAGTTTGTCTTAATCTATATAGCTGTAGAAAATAGAAATTAAAAAAAAAAAATCAGCAAGGTCTACTTTTAAAGTCTGTCTGACTTTAAGTTCCTGAATTATGTCTGAAACACTCTTTACCGTACCTTGCTTACACTGCTTCATGATGTACATCTATAAAGCCTATCTTTATTCTAGAAGATAAACTATTGTAAAAAAGGGTGGAAAAATCTAACTAGAGTGATCTTCTTTGCCCTAATTTGTCCCTAACTTTTGCACAGGCATCCTCAATATGCACCACACATGTTGGCTTCATGGGCTGGAGTCTGGAGTTATTAACACTGAGAAATAAAGCCAGCTCCTGTTTTGTTTCACTGACCTCCTTTTTCTGAAATGTTATTTTACAGCTTTTGCATTACTGTCTGTGAGTGATGCAAAGTGAACAAGAACTCTCACATCCTCATGGATATAGTCTAATCTCAGGCGTGACGTCTTCCCAGTGTCACAAGTCATTTGCTGTCCCCAGCTCTCCTTACTTCCTAGCCTGCAGATAGTGAACCTGCAGAAGGGGCGTACGAAGGGGTAAGAGGAAAGGCTGAAAATAAGGATCTTCCAGCAGATTAAATATATAAAATAAATCTGTAGAGGAGTATTTCAGAACAGCATTTGTAAAATTATATGTTTTAAAAGAAAACCGTAATTGAGGAAATAGTTATTCTGTAAGAAATGTCAGTATTTACTTAGACAGCAGCAGGAGACAGTCTGCCAAGAATGTCCAGATTTTGCTTGGTATTTGAGTTAATCCTGCAACAGACCTAAATTTAACATTTTTTTTAAGGGTGGGGGGCATGGGGGGTGGAGATCAGCAAAGAAGGAAACCCTCAAAGCTTTGATCTTGCACAGTGTTTTCTCGAGTACTCTAATACCTGTTGAAACCACACAACCTTGTATTTTTAATTGGAAAAAGGACAGTATGTGACTATGTTTGTCTATGATGACATTTTGTGGGAATGTGGGATTTGTGGGTCAAAGATGTGTTGGAAGCTATTTCTGTGGATGGCACCAGCTGCTCCTTTGCCAGTCTGGCACTGGAAAGGGGTCTGCACCAGCAAAGAGCTCAGCTCTCAGAGCAGCGTATGTCTCTCTTCTCATCCCACCACTGCTGCAACTACTCAGTGAGCTGAAAAGGAAAACAAGCCTGTCTAAACAAGCCTGACAGCCGAGGCAAGGATGGAAGCAGATAGGTCAGTCTTGGCAGAAATGCACAGAATCCTTGCTGTGTCTTAGTTAATGCAAGGCTTTCTTGTCTCAAGGAGATTTGCCTGGCTGGAACTTTAGATATAATTACAAAAAAAAAAAAAAACCAACAACAACAACAAAAAAAAAAAAAAAAAAAAAAAAAAAAAAAAAAAAAAAAAAAAAAAAAAAAAAAAAAAAAATCAAAAACAAACAAGGAAAATAAATAAAATACAAAAAGCCCCACCACCAAAACAAAATGAGCTCACTTACCGTAACTGGGGAATTGCAAAGTGCAATATTTTCCAGACTCCAGGCTAGGAAAATGTGTTGCTGTTTTTTCCCCTGAAATCTCCAGGGACATCAAGAGAATCAGCAGAAAGCAGCCTGGTTTTGTCTTAAAACCAGTGGCAAGGGTTCCCTGGTAGGCAGTGTTGCTAAGCCTTGCTAGTATTTCTCAAGGCAGGTAGCAAAGCTTGTGACAGATCAATTTGTTTTCTTTGCAAAAGCCCAGAGTGTATCTCAGGGAACATGATACCATTTTCCTTTTTATTTTCTAACTAGCATTACTTGGGATAGACATTTACAAACTCTGTCTTTTAATGCCAGTGAAATGATCAGATACTAAATATCAGACACACATATTTATTTGGAAATGCCATTAGAAGTTTTTTATTACTCCAGGCAATAATGTAAGGGTGAATTAAATTGAACTTCTGCAATCAAAGAAGGTTTAATCATATTTGTAAGTAAACCCAGTAGGCTATTCACTATCTCTGCAGGTGCAAAAGGATTCTGACTGCCAAAAAGACACAGGTTTTACTGATTGGTCTTCCTGTAAACAAACTGGAAAATGAAGCTACTGTAGTGACCTTGGGATTTCCACCTGTAGACATTTTATAAATATTTGGTGATACCTAAAATGTACTTTGAACGTGTGTTTATTATAATATACAATACTAAAATGAAAAACAGAATAAACTCCAATTACTTCCTAAACATTTTGCCTGATAAATCTGGAACACGTTAAAAATGTTTTAGGAATAATTGAAACATTTCACACATTCAGCATTGATGCAGCATTCTTTTTTATATCTAAACCATCTGTGTGCTACCCGGTGCTTGTCAGATGGGCACAGTGAAAAGGGTCCGCTGATTTTCTGGGAATTGTTCTGGCTGAGAAAGCATTTGACCGGTATAACCACACAGGTCACGATTTATTAGCCAAGGCAGCACGTCACAGCACACAGGCAGGTATCCAACATGAAACTCGCCTCAGAAAGCTGCAACCCCTACTGTTTTCCCCTGGAACCTAATCCAGAAAACATGACTTGAGGGAGGATCCAGCAGAGGAGTTTCATGATCTTCTGCTGTTTCATGGAAATGCATTTGGAAGCTATTTTTCTGGGGTAATCCATCATGAAATAATCATGGAATAAATGTGTCTTATATAAAGATTCAACTATTCCTCCCTTGGCTTCTCTATCCACTGCAGTGGTCACTACAACAGTGGTCTTACTTCTGCCTTACACAGACAGAATATCTCCTTCCCATTCCCAGACCTCACCTCTGTATTTCTGATTATCATATTAGCCTTTTTGACCACAAAACAATTTGAGGAATTCATGGATAATCGAGTATTTGTAACAATTTCCACAGCCCTTTTCTGCTTCCTGTGATGTAGCACCCCATCCTGTGGGGTGCTACATCACAGGAAATTAAAGTGTAGCTCGTACACTTTAATTTCTAAATATGAACCTGTATTTGGCTGCATTTGGTTACACCCAGCTTATGGAGTGAGCCAAATCACCTTCACTCACAGGAGTACTGTCATCTTTACTGCTTTCAAATCTGTGTCATCTGAAAAATGTATTAGCAATCATTTATGTGTTATTCGTGATTTAAATAAAGATTGTGTTGGGTGGAAAGGAGAAAGGGGTGGTTTCCCTTCCAGAAAGTTGCCACCCATTGATAATTGCCCATAAAATATCTATGTTGAAGTCTAGTATCTGGTAGATACTTTTAAAAATGGTATTTCTTGGAATTTTACAATCAGTTAAGTGGTTTGTCAGACTTCCATTTGTTGAAATTATTTTTCTCTGAATAAAATCAGGTTGACTTGACAAGCTCCAGCTTCTCTAAACTCATAGTACTTGGCAGAGATTTTTACCTCTGTCTTCAGTGTCCACCATTTCCTGTGTGCCACTCTCAAATGAAAGCTAGGCTAGTCAGCTTACATTTATTTGGATTGTCCCTCTCCGTTTTTTTTTTTTTTAACTACATACATAGCATTCACTAACCACCGAAAGAAAAAGATCCTTAGCTGCTCCTCAAGATGTCTTGGGGACAATTAATCTAGCCTTCCTGAATTGAACAGAGCTAAACAGACTTGCATTCTCCCAGTTTACTGCTAGATCAGAAAACATTTCATCAGCATCATATGATACTCATACTTCCTCCAGCTTTGATCCACCAGAACAGAAATACTTATTGAATGCATCTGTCTCATAACGTCTCATTACTAGGAGTTTAACCATCAACATTTAGTAATGGACTCACAGAAGTTCCTTTTATACTTCATGTAAATTTATGGAAGGCATTTCTTGTCTCATGTGGGGTTTACCCTCTTTTCCCCTCTGCTGTATATGGGGGGAGAAGCAGCCAGTTGGTGCAGCTAAGGATGGGAAGGCTCTAAGGAGGCAGAGCTTATATGAACCAGGCTTGGGCAAAACCACCCAAACACCTGGGAGCTGCTTCTGTCGGGAATCTCCTGGAGGAGATTTTGGACAGAGCAGTCTTACAATGTTAGGGCCCGATGCCAACTGTAAGGCTCTTGTAACACACTTTTAAAAACACCTTTTTTCTTCCTAGTGAGCTGACCAGGTGCTTTCCTCCTGATCATGCTACCTGACCCAGGACACAGGATCTCTGTGCTCCCATGAGGCTGCTTCTTGTGTTGGTGAACTCCTGGCATCAGCAGAAGAATGATGACGCAAAAGAATGCCGTTGTCTTAGAAAGGAAGAACAGGACAGACTATCACTTCATCTCATCCAAGCTCTCGTGCTCAGCAGACCATGATGCCTCACCCAAACAGGCTGTCTCGGCTCCCGCCAGCACAGGTGAGATCATCTTGCTGCTGGCTCATGCCAGGCTCTCAGTCCTAGACAGGTGGCTCAGCAGCCCCTGGAGAGTTGTTAGGAAAGCCAAGGATTTGCTGGCTGTCACCAGGCCACAGAGATCAAGACACAGCTGGAGCAGAGGGAGAAGGACCAGGAATGTCTCTATGAACACCACTGGGGCATGAACAGCCCTTGCCCCAAGCTTGAGACTTCCCAATGCTGGCACCAGAGCACCTGGTGTCAGTTTCTGGGGAGGTTGCCCGACCGGCAGGACTCTGGCATGGCGCTCCAGACAATCCCTTATGGAGGTGTTGATGTGATGCCCCTCACAACCAGTGCAAACATCCCCTGAAGCAGCTTTTCTGAGCAGCCTTGGGTCTCTCTGCAGTGTGGCACAAGCAGAGGCAGGTGCAAGATGGCCAGGGTGGAGCACTTGGTGCCATGGCTTTTTCCACATTTTTGGTGCCTCTGCCGTCACCCCTTCCACTAGAGCCCCGCCAGGACCTTCTCAGTGACCCAGCAATGAACTACCTCCCTAGGTCAGGTTCCATGTACAGAACTGAGCTGGAAGAGATAAAATAAACCCAAATCCACCCATCTGGTGCTCACTGCAGGACCTCTGCCAGCATGGAGTTCCACTGGGATCCAGGCCTTACATGTTATATTTTCTGCAGATATTCTTACAATTAAAAACAGGACTACAAAGGAATCTGGGAGGGAGCTCTTGGCAGCATGTTGAAAGCCCCTGAATAATTTTTTAAAAGAAGATTAATGTAACTGTTGCTGGTACCTCTAGGGAAAAGAACAGCTCCATTTTGCAGCAGGCTGTAATTTGTAAATTGAATCTAATACTGCCACATAAATAATACTGCAGAGATTAAATCTGGAGAAAGGTGTGAAATGAGAGAGCTACAGCATCTAAGAAGCAAATGCAGCAAACACTTTTACAGTCACTGTGGAGCAGAATGCATTAACAAACATTTCTATTGTTCAAGTCAGCTCTCTGCTAAATGAGAATAACATGCACTTTATATCACAGGGAAAGTGCCAAATATTGCAAATTTTTCTTCTATTTCCTCAGAGCTAGCCTCTTTGGTCTCCATGTTGCAGTCTTGTGTTATTGTTCCAAGAAAACTTTTGTGTCCTCAATGTATTCTCTATAAACTGTAAAAACCTCCAACTTAATATGAAAGCTTTGTATTTTTCCTGTCTGGGATAGAGGTCGTGGAGCTACCAGAATGCATATGTGCATGAAAACATTACCATCTCCTAAAAAATGAGCAAAATGTAAAAATGTCCTATTTTTGTCCTTTCATCCCCTGGCACATGTGACATCCAGAAGCCTGTACACAAGCCTGATCCCAGAGTGTGAGACTTTATTGGTATTTAGAACACTCTTGTAACACATTACTCACTGTAAATAGTTACATCTACTAGAACTTATAAGTAGTAAAGGAAAAAGTAGACCTCTATGTGCTGTTAAAGTGGTTTAAGCAGTAATTATCTGAGATATTAGCTCAAATTTCATCAAAGGGAACATTTCACAGGCAAGTATTCCTTAATGTCATCCTATGGTCTATAGGTTTCTCTTTTTATTTTCTGTGTCTGTCACATCTGTCCTCACACATCCAGGCAAATTTCTCCTTTGGCACAACAGGGTAGCAGCTGGGTCATCTCCCTTCCTGTGAATTGTGCTGAAGTCTGGTCTCCTGCTCTGCTCCAACCTGCTAAATGCCCGTATAAAGGAAAGAAGGACATCAGCATTGGCTGTGAAGTGACCAAAGGTAGTTTTCCGACTTTGTCACGGACACTGCCTTGACTCCCAGAGTAGCCTACCACTGGGAGTAGAGTGTGTGCAGGGTGATGAGTGTGTTGAATGTTGTACTCTTCATTCTATTAAGTCAAACAGACCATCTGTGTTCAATAAGTCACAAAAAGTCCAAAAGTTTCAGAGGTCTTTGCCTTGTTTTGGGCAGCTGCCATGTTCTGGTTGCAGTTTTTACTCCTGTCAAAATGTTTCTCAATGCATAGCACTTTAGGTTTTCTGATTAGAAATACTTGTGTGGTATCAGCCTCAAAAAACTCGAATTCAGTAAAAAACGTGGATGCCATTTTCTATTGCTATTTCTAGAGTTTCCTGAAACCCGTGAAAAGATTGAAAATTTCCAGCCTGGAACAGAATATTTCTACAGTTCCAGGAATTGATGATACTTTTTTTTTTAGGGCTGAAAGAGAAACACTTTCCAGGCTGCCCAAAGAGCTGCCAGTGTTTATCACAGTATGGGTATTATCATAGAAGATCAGAAGTGAGAGAGAGACTTTCTAAACATACACACTATTTAACACCTCGGAGGATGTCCAACATAACATTTAGTTGTATATAATGCTTCACCAGCAACCCTTTGAATCTGATGCACTCTAGAAGTTGCTTTCTTGCAGCATTTCTGTTGCTTCTTGTGAACATCTTGGATTTTATCTTTTTTTTTGAAGATGAAAACAAAACCCACATGGTACGTGGGCAACAAGCCATTTCTTTCTGGATTTTTGAAATGCTTGAAGTCCCATAACTTACAAACATGAGAACAGCTGTAGCGGGTAAGATGAAGGGCCTGTCCAGCCCAGTATCCTACGTCTAATAGTGTGACAAGACCAGAGGGGAAGAGCAAATGAGCAAAACAAATGCATGTGGTACTTCTGTTGTCTCCCAGCCACACACCACCTGCACCACAAGCATTTCTCATGGCAGATGTAGAGATGTAATTTTTATTAATTTGGCAACCCTTGAGGGGATACCAACACAAACTGTGGGTCGCTTTGTTTTTGCGTGGAGTCCAACCATTTTAATGAACCCAGAAGGTAGGGAGGAAAAAGAAACATCGCATAGGATGGGAAGGGACTTCTGAGTCCAGGCTCCCCAGCTGTGAATTTCTATGGAAGACTACTCAATTTCTTGTTCAAGATGAGGTGACCTTGCTAAAGCCTGTAGCAGCAATACACAGGTCATGGTTACTTCAGGCACACTCCTGTGATACTCTTTTTGTGCCCCACCCTTCCCCACTCCTCACTGGACTCTGTGTTAGTGCTGTACAGTTTTACCTCAAACTTCAGTAAGAGGATTAACCAAACAGCTTTTTTACCTGAATTTTGAAGTAGGCAAGAACAGCCTGGTGGACAGGCCACGACTTGTTAGTCCATTATTGGTGTACCCTGGGTACCCAAGGAATATCGAAACCTGTAGCTCACCCTACACCTTCCTATGGACAGTTCTAGGGCATGGGAGGAAGTCTATCCATCTGGCCCCCCAGGAGAAAGGCCTTCATTAGCTGTGGCAGGGGAAGCAAACCTGCTCCCTTCAGAGTGGCACCTCCTGGCTGCTAGAGCTGCTGGGGACCAGAGGGTGGGATTAGCTTGCCACTGAACATCCCTTTCACACAGTTAGCAGCAAGAGGCATTTGGAGGCATTGGGTGTTCTCCAACATGGGACTGATTGCCTGTTGTAAGTGGTCCTTAGACAGCGAGATAGTCCTCCTGGGGGAAAGCGTTATAGCTATTGCTGGACATCTAGATGGGGTGTCTGTCTGTCATCTAGCCTTGCTGGTCAAATCACACCATGTCCTCAAGAGGTGAATATTCGTTAAAGACCTGGTTCTCACTTTCTCAATGCAGAGTCACTCTTACTCTCCCCACCTCCTGAAAAGAAAAAGTGGGGAGGGAAGGGGGGAAGAGAGAAGAAAGCCATGAAAATTCAAAGTTCATCTAAATCTATCAACATGTGCATAACGCATGTTTGTGTCTATTAATCACTGCTGGGGAAACACAAAGCCACAATGCCATTATGGAAAAGACAACAGATCATTCCAAAGCCATATGGCCACCACCATTGATCCTCACATCCAGGAATCAATGAATGATCTTGACTGGTAAGAATGTAGAATAAGAGCCAATATTATAACTCTGCTGCTTCTACAGACTGTGGAGAAATATACTTGGAGTGTAATTCAAAACTGCAACAAAGGGCACATGAATGTGCTATCAGTATTTGCTATCAAAGGAGTTGATCATGTGGTGTGATGTGCTCCAAGAGTGATTACAGCAACATTTTAAAAAATTACATTGCCCTATTTGTTCCTTAATAAATCAGTTTTTTAACAGAATCCTGAGCGAGTTGGAACCTGAGTTATATGGACAATCCCCCAAATCCTTGAAACTTATGATTCCATATATTTGGGTAGGAATATATATATACTGAATATGACAAGTGGATGTGGGACTCACTGTCTTTGTTTTGGTGCTTTCACTGATGCAGAAACCAGATAGGGAATTTCCAGCTAGCATAACAGGCTCTAAATGTCTTCAACCATGTTTATAAGCTGTGTTAGAAGGTAGGTGGTCTCTGACATGGTCTTTAAATGCAATGGGCCAGATATTCAGCTGGTCTTAATTGTGACTCTTTTGTCTTTGAGAGCACCATGCCAATTTAACCCGGTGCAGGATCTGGCTCAGCATGTCCTTTCCACAGTGTCTGCTTAATCTGTGTAAATCTGAGTTAATCTAAAGTAGCTTTCAGTATCATTTTAAACTACCTCAAGGAACAAACTTCTCTTTACAAGGATGAAATAGCATCCAGAGATATTTCCTTATAAACTGAGCCTTCAAAAGCTGATCTCCCACTCTGCAGAAATATTCAGCAGTCTTCAGTTCTCAGCTGGCACAGAAAGAGGTTCTAAATTTGAATCTCTCAATGGACCATTCAAGAAAATTTGGATTTGTCCTGCAACTTTGTGTGATTTTCAGTTTAAAACTTCAGATAAATAGATAGGGAAATGTCTTGTTACAAGGTACTGTTAACCTCTTCAGGCAAGGTTTACAGCAAGAATGAAATGCAGCAGTAACACACATTCCCCTTCACTGACATTCATGGCTTCTCTCCGGGCTGCAGAGAAAGGTCACTCCCCTCTCAACTTTCATAAAGTTCAGTGTTCCCACCGGGTTGGCATTTTCATCTTTTTATTATAGAAGGCCTATGGGTTTTAGGGGTTTTTTCTGGCTTGTCTAGTTCAAGCTACTGCTGTCCCTGACAAGCTCAGCAGGTTTTCCAGAGCTGAATGAGGAGCCACGAAATGTACTTCTCTTTCCTCAGCGTTTTCCTAGTTGGCACAGCCACCCTTGGGAAGTGAGACAGGAGTTGAAATGCCCACTGCTCATGGGAGTGTGTTCCAGGCCATGAAGTGTTAAGGAGGAGGATGTTTGGCCACCTCCGCATATGTTAAACCACTGAACTGGATATTCAGTCTGGGATTTTTCCCTTCCTGCCTGAAGGTTGTCACAGGGCAGAGATAATTCCCAGGAGGCAAGGCATCTGCAGCCCCCCTTTTTTAAGGGAAAAGGTAGTGAATCCATATTGGCATGATCCTTGCAGCAGCACCCTGGTGAAGCTGAAGCAGGCCAGAAGAATAGCTCTGGGAGCTATTTCCAGGGACCGTTTTTCAGGCTGTGCTTGGGAGAGAGCTTGGAGGACGGGTTGAAAAACCCAACTTCCAAACGGTGATGTACCAGAATAAATCTGTGAACCTGTGGAGTTAGGAGGAGGTTCCTTGGATGCCAGTGATACCTAAATACTAGATACCAGGTAGGGGTAACACCTGTGGTGCCAGGGGCCTGTGCAGGGAGCACCCTGCACCACACAGCTATGCTGGGCTGTCTCTGTGTCCCAGATGCAGGAACTATGCATGTGCATCCCTTTGGCTGACTATCAGGCAAGAATGCATGAAAATTAAACAAATTACTGGTTATTACGAGAAACATATTTCACTAATTGGCTTCCGAGGGCAACATTTTATTGGGCAACAACTATCAATAAGCAAAGTGTGGCACTTGTTTAGTATTAGAACTTTATTCTAGCCTAAGGGAAAGGAAAGACTAAAGGATCAAGGAGACAAATGAAAAACAAACACGGAAAGCTGCAAAGTTAAAAACACTGAGGGGAGGAAGCCACAAGGGAATGGGATTAGATTTCAGAGTCTCCGTAAGTGAGCACTAGGATCTTTCTTGTAAATTAATTCCACACTTAATTTTTGGAATTCTTTCTTACTTTTCCAGACTCCAGCCAAAACTAAGTCAGATGAAATGTTATAGGAGGTTGGCATCCTGGGATGTAGTGGTAAACTAGTTTACTTTCCCAGTTTCCTTTCATATGTAGATTGAGCACTGAATTTTCTTTTGTCGTTCCTTGCAAAGATCTAAGTTTCCTTCCTAAGGCATCATCTTTTATTAATCAGCTTATCCACAACAGAGTCCAAAGAGACTGGAAATGGGTTCAGACAGATGTTGATAAATGTCTTAAGTTTCTTATTAAACTAAATCAAGGCCAGCCATGTTTTATTAATAAGCTAACCTTCAAACATACTTTGCCCTCTGCATACTGTATCGCACTTTATATGCCATCCTGTTTACACTATTTGTCCCAATTTTATTCAAGGCTGTTAACATCCTTTTTTTAAAAAGGCAAATCTAATGTATATCTATAACACAGTCATAAGGGGTAAATTATATCATCTGCTAAAATACATGCTACATACCAGGTGTGGTAAGAATTTGGAAAGACTCCTTCCTTTATTGTTATACCTCCTCTTGTTTAATTTTATTTAATTTTTTTACACCTTTTGCTGATTAAACATATTTAACAGTTTATACATATTTACCAGCTTAGCTGATACTATCACCTTGCCATGGAAAATAGACTTCTGTCATGCCCCTGAAGCTTTTCCCCCTCTCCAGCAGCAATGTTGTGGAGTAGATCATACTATTCCACTTCTAAGAGCCTGTTCTCAGTCCAGACAGGATGGAAAACCCCAGGCCATTCCAGATGAACATGCAGTCTCATGATGGATCGCAAATCCTTCAGCTGTTGCCAAGCATGAAGTGGGCACTTGAACATGCACTTTGGTTTTACAGATCATTAATATCCTTCATATAAGTTATAAGCATTTAGAGTAATGCTTCCATAAAAGAACTGCATGGAGGCACGAATGACTGGGTAAGCCCTGTGACGAGGCTGATCTGTGAAACCAGAGGACCTGTGTAGTATTTCCAATGGAAAATATGATGATAGGGACAGATGACAACCCAAGGAAAATGTTTAGGGAGGTGGGGAGAGCATGGACAGTGATGCCTGGCTCAAAGTGTTAGAGAAATGTCGATTTGGATGTCCCCCAGTGACCAGAACTGTGAATGTGATTGGTGATATTATCACCCTCAAAAAAAAAAGCTTAGATTATTTTAGAAGAGGGAGGGAAAAAAAATCCCTCCAAATAGCTTTTGGCAATTTATTTTTTTAACCTGTCCCTGGAGGTTAGTGTTTTAAAGGCATGACAGTGTTACTGAAAGAAGCATTACTGCAATTAGGGGAACATGACCGGTTAAAAGTGTCCTGCAATATGCCTTACAGCATGACATCTACAGGGCTGCTTTTTTGTGCTCCACAAACCCAGTTGTCGGATGCTTTGCGGTATTAGCCCTCATTAGAAAGCAAGTTAGACAGAGAACATGTCTTCAAGAGGTACCTTTTCTTTCTGATGGTGTTTCATAGAATTTTAGGCTTTTGCAAGCTGATTTTTCGGAGATGCTGCACATTTTATCTTTCATTAAAGTATTTTAGGGGTGGAGAGATACCATCATTTTGAAAAAATCCAATACCTTCTACCTTGGGCAAAATCCTGTTTATACTGTCATGGATTACAACTTTATCATTGACTTAAACATTTTTTTTTTGTAATTGATAAAGTTTACACTATCTCTGCTAAAGCTGGAAATTATATATGTAAAACAAAGAATGAAGGAAAAAGGATCTACAGTCAGAGGCTGCTCTCACAAATATGGTTCTGGGATATGCAGCTGAGAACAGGATGTTCACACAGGCACAAAATCCCAAGTAACATGTATCATGAAACACTTCCTATTAGGTCAAAGTTACACTGCTGATTCATTAAAATACAAAGTGTTGCACTCAGACTTCAACTTTCAAATGAAATCTTCTTAAAAATGGACCGTTGTGGCTGAAACAGCATGAAGTCCTGTCCTGTCTTCTATACTCCTCTCCCCTCCCAAGTTTCTTACAAAGTCTTCCTATGGGAAAAGTAATGAGAAGATAAGCAGAATTCAAGCAGAGAACCTTGAAATGCAGCAAATAATTTATCTCAATAAAATGGAGTATCCATGAGAGATCTGAAAAGACCATCAGATAATTAAAGTGATACATGATTGGAAAACTATTTCTGAGTGTGTCAATTAGACATCTGTTAAATGTTTTAACAGAAACTAATGAAACTGTGGTGAAAAGAGAAAAAAAAACCCAAAAAAGATGTCTCCAATTTACTAGACCTATTGTTTCACAAATGCATTCCCCATTGTACCTCAGTGTGCTAAAACACTTTAAACGTCTTGCTCTCATCAGGTTCTTGCATAAAGGATCCCCTCTGCTCCTTAGGTGCTTTTTGACAAGTGTAAGATTCCCCTTTGCTAACCAGCCTCAAATCTCACTGAAACTAATGGGAAATCAGGACGGTCCTTCACCATGCAGGTTTTGGCCCAGAGGCACAAATGAAAATACTTTCACCATCTTTATCGTGTCCAGGAGATGAAAGGAGAACTTTCAGTGGCGCTTAGCACTAGCCTTGTAGGCCTCATATTCTGCGCTTTTTCCAGGACACAGAAATCCCACATGCCAATTCCTCTTATTTTTATTGTAGCTGATGAAAGTTCCCAGCATGGAGAATCATGAGAGTCTAACTGCCAAAATTCCCTTGCGAAAATCCAGCCTCTAAAAAAATCAGTTTTCCCTCCAGAAAGAATATTCTACACAGTTCATGACTGGTCAGTGCAGGGTGTCCTGCTGAACACCAGTTCCAAGGATTTTCCTGTATCACTCTCACATGAAGTTGTAGCATTACCCCCGGCAGGCTGTTCCGCAGTGATCACTACATTTCACTGAGGTTTAAAGCAGAAAAACTTCTCTGTAAACAGCAAGTGAGCTGCAAGATGGAATAGCCACCTCTTCCATGAAAAGAGGGACTATCAGTGGGTGCACTAAAGCTTGAAATGCCTTGCTTTCCAAAATCAGTAATTTATTTTCCTATCAGCTATATTTATATGTAGCAGCAGGCAGTCAGAAGCTCACTTGAGCTGGACAGGAAATTTTTTACATTAAAGTTGTCAAAAATCTCTTAGTTATCCTAGTGTCATCAATAGAAAAATTAGGACCATGCCTATCCTAGCAAAATAAACAAGCTCAGGACACAGGCATGGGCTTTCAGCACAGGCCAACTATACTTCTTCCAAGAACAGCTCAAATAAAGTAACAAAGACTTTCTTCTTCAATTTCTTGGATGTCCTCAGAGGGGATGTTCACTGCAGTTTGTATTTCTTGTTCTGTGTAATTTGCTGAAAAATCTCAGCTGTACCCCTTCAACATAGTCAACAATTGGAAAGATCAATGGCTCTTAGTGGGTGAACCACCTTTCCCACTCTCTGCAGGGTGTCAGGAGAGGGCAGGAACCCCCTAAACTCCCCTAATCACTCCCTCTAACCTGGGAGTCATTCAAACTCTGCTGTAGCAGCAGCAGGCATAAGCCATGGTTAAAATGGGCTATTGCGTGGTGTCCCAGCGCATCAGCCCTCCCCAAGGACACATCAGCAGAGCGCTCAGCGTTGGTGTGGGGCTTTACTGCTGCCCTCTCCGCCGTGCCCAGAGCCGCAGTCTGAGCCTGGGGAGCTGCTGTGCAGCGTGTGGCGAGCGAGCAGCTCCGGCGTGTGCCGCCTTTACGGCGCAGATGCTGGGCCAAGTGTCACAGCTCCAGCTGCTGGCTTTGAAGGTGGAACCCTAATCCCATGCCAGGGGGCAACCACAGGGAGCAGCTGAGGGCTGTGCGTGTGCGCGCGTGAGTGTGAGCCTCTGTTGTGGCTGTGTTTGTGTGTGTGTGTGTGTGTTTAGAAAAGCATTAATATGTCTGGCTGTTGGCGGGAAAATGACTTGTTAAATTGCTCAGAGGAGGCCTGGCCCACCTATAGTGAGACTGGAGCAGTGTGTAATCACAGGGAGTGTAACTGATGGGAAAAATGTGCTGGGTTTACTGAGTGTAATAGATGCTAAAAGGTACAACCTGCTGTGTAGTTTAACAGCTCCTATTAAACCCCCAGACAAAGCATTTGCTGGGACTGTGGAAATTCTACAAAATTGCCTGTCCCAAAAGTCACTGGTGAGCACAAAGCATTTCTCTTTTTATAAACTGAATCATAAAAATAAAAAATAGAACAAGCAATTTCTGAATATGTGATTGGATTAATGAAATTAACAGAGTACTACTAGTTTAAAAGAGTTTAATGATGCTCTAAGGAAAATGCAAACTGAAGGCATTAAAAAAACCAGCAACTGAATGAAGCTGACTTGATCCCTTCTGTGCTACAAATTGTTCCAGCAATGAAGACAACTACTGGAATGCCAGGGTGCTCTGACAGCATCTGGTAATCTTTACAGCAGATAAACTGGTGGTGAGGCAGACAGCACAGGCGACTCTTGGACTATTCTTTTATTTTCCCCTCTTCTTGTGGCAAATAATCTTCAAAGCATGATCAAGCACAACCAAAACACTGGAAAAAAAAAAGACAAGAAAAAAAAACCAACCACCTTCTCAGAAGGGGAAGAGCAAAGGATCCCAAATCGCCTTCTAGCGACTCTGGAGAACAATGTAGCAGCTCTATGCTCAATTAAGGGGTGTTTGGGCTTCTTTGCAATTAAAGGAGCAAGGCTTAATGCAGAGCGCATTTCACAGTCTGCTGCTTGTAACTGCAATAAAAGCATCAGGGGCTGCTCAAAAGCATATCTGGATGTGACTTCAACCCTGCTAAACCACACACAAAGGAAATCCTTGCTGCAGTGACCTTGTTGCTACAGAGAGTGAAAAATAAAAGCTGATTATGCTAAATACCTGAGAAAGCAGTTGGCAATATCGAGCTCTGCAGCTGGGTGTACGGTTTGGTACCGTGAGAGCCACAACTCTCATAGACGGAGAGCCAGCCCATGAGAGTGCACTGCTCCAAGATTCCTCCAGCTGGCATCAGGGACATCCCCCCCATCCACTGGGACAAGGCTGCCGGCAGTGCAGGCACCCTGAACCAGCCAGATTGCCCACATCTGCTGCCACCAGCAAGGCAAGAGGTCACAGCTCCTGTGGATGAAGGATGGCAGAGAGGAGACATTTGCATCACGCAGAAGGATCTCAATGAGAGGTTGATGACCACTGCAGCAGAAATTAGGCAGAGTTTAACGGTATGGAAGTTCACAGTTGTGCACTGTGGTAAAAGAATCCATGCTAGGTGTATGCAAGCATAATAAATCCAGGATGAATAGGAAATCTTGACCATCAGACAGTTATGGGATGACTGAGTAGCTTGGCACTGTGAGAAGACCAAACATGTCCAGACAGCCTATACTCCAGCAGCATTTTGAATGTGAAGTGCTGGTGCTATCAGGCAAGGAAGGCCCTGGCAGACCTACCAAGACTATTGATCTGGGCTGCTGGTGGCTGCTTTTAACAGAGCTCTAAGACTCCAGAGAACTGGTAGCTTTTCTCCAGTGACCCTTCTGAAACCAAGTGCCTCAGCTGCTCTCAGAAATTTTAAATGGCTTGGACTTGGATCATTCCAGTCAGTCTCTCTGCACATTGATAATGAACTAACTCTCATTACTCAAAAATAGGCCTGAAAGAACATCCTGAAAGAACATAATTTTGTGAACCATTACTGAGGCACTGAGTCCCATGATGGAAAACTTGATTGTGTCACTGTAGGAAAACATTCTTGCCAGCCACAGAAGTCAAGTCTTCTACTTGTCCCTGTGGTTTTTACTGGGTTTGTGCATAGCCTTTGCTTGAATATGCAAAGAGAGGGACTGTGCATCCCTCAAGTGCCTCATAGTGCCTCAAAACGCATTTTGGGTACTTATCAGCAGAAAAATAATTAAATTTATACCCTTCCTTACACCATCTACCCAAAAACCAAGGGTCCTATCCAGTCTATTTCCTCTCTTTTGTTTCCTGTTCTTTCCACAGGCAGAAGGCCAGTCACGTCTGCCACATAATTTACGCTGTATTGACTATTAAGTTTAATCAACCAGATCCTAAAAAGCTCTTTGATCTCAAAGGAACATTACAAAAAGTCCTTCCCTCAAAAGCCTACTGATCATAGAAAGCACTGATCCTTGGATTAAATTGGAGCTTTCAAAATTTGGTTGTGAAACCTGGTTGTGTCCAGGGCGGCTTTTTTACAACCAGGTTTCTATGCTAAGATTTCACAGCCCTGATACACAGTGTTATTTCTACAAAGATATCATTGGATCCACTTCAGATAATTTCCAAGAATTATGTCAGGCTGAATTTAAGCTTTCAGATTTTCTCCTCGGTGCCTGGAAGCCCTGACTCACTAAGCAATCATGTTCTTCAGTCCTTTATATTTTCATTTTGTTTTCATCCCCACATGCAGAAAACAGTCAACAGTACATCGCATTCTAGCCTCTTCTGTATTTGTACATTGGAGTGATCTTTCCTTTGTCTAAAGGTCAGATTACATTAGCAGTTCACATTCCTGGTTAAACATGCAGGCAGATGTTTTCTTCAGGGGTGAGATCATGTAGGAGGAGGCATCGTTTTCTCCTCCGGTCTTCAGTCAAACTAAACTTGTCATCTTCAGCTGTGTAAACGTGCATCTTAACTGAATGGCATATGCTTAATTTTGGATTAACATTTCAATGAACTTAAAACCATTTGAGTGTCTGTTATCTCTTTTCTTAAATCCTGGGACGCTGAAATTAATGGCAGGTCTGCTGTTAACTTCAGGAAATGGTACTGGAACTTTTGCCTCCCCCTCAGCTAAAATATGGTTCAGTCATGAAAAATGGAAATACATTTCACTCTATTTAGCAAGGACACATTCTGAAATGCAATTTGGCGTTGAGGAAATAAGTCTGGTTCATGAAATAGCTATGTATGTAGAAAAGAAATTACTTTTGCAAAGCCTCCAGCTTCTCTTTAATTAGACTAAAAACCCGAGACTGTGACAGGTTTTCTGCAGAGCTGGAGGTCCTTGTGGACCCAGCGTTCAGCTGCACACGAATGTTTCACCTCCACTAATTTTCTATTATCTTCTGTGAAACTTGCATCCCCCAGCTTCAATTTTCAAGGTCTAGTAGAACATGCCATGCTCCGGACAAGGAACTTAATGCAAGTGTTTCAGAGTTGGGAGACCATAGCATAAACACAGCTTTCTGAAACATTTTCTTGTATTTCATAGCAAAGAGAATTTTGAAATTATGAAAAAAAGATTGTAAATAAAGCAGTGTTCCCTCCAAACAACACTCCCACAATATCACAGGCTCTGAAAGCTGATTTTTTTAAGAACTGGGGATGCTTTAGCAGGAACTCCCTTGTGTCTAGTCTGAGTCAGGTGGTAGAGATTGTCTCTGGCCCTGCCCCATCACCTCTTCCCTGGGTGGTAGAAGTATTCACCTGTAAATTAAATCAGCAGCAGGGTCTCCTGGTGGCTTCTTTTAGTTCATTCACATGTGACACAGTTGTCATATATCACTGCCACAGCAGACTGAGAGGAAGGCTGGGGTTTGGGCTGATACTTAGAGTCAAATGACTCTGTGTGTGGGGTGGGGTTTAGGGTGACATTGCAGGACTACCTGTACTACCATTTGCTAAGAATATTGACATGTCCCAACAGAAAATTCCATTTTGCTAACAGTTCTCCAAAACTATGATCTGAATATTCCAAATAGTCATCTAACAATTCTCCAAAACTATGATCTGAATATTCCAAATAGTCATCTGTGGTTGGGTGAATCTTCTAATAAACAGTTGAGCATATAGGCATCAAGCAGAAGAAAATTTATCCATATCTATATCTACAGACAAGATTGGACTAGGGAAAAAATAATCAGCTCTGCTTCTCTTGAACAAACTGGTGACTTTTTCTTTTTAAAAAAAGAAAGCTCAAGCACCATCACACTATCACACACCCATCCCCTCTTATGTGGCCTTTCTACCAGAGTTAGGTCTGCTCCTGTGAAAGCTTGCCCAGACTAGCTAAACTTTGGGGAAAAGGCTGTTCCTGTAGGCAGGAAGTTTTTACTGGATCAGTTGGAAGAGTGCAGGGCTGCTGAGCATGCTCACATTGCTCTCAGCCTACACAGGTGTTGCCACTCAGGCAATGAGCACGCCCCAGCTCTGCCCTGCTTCCCTGGCTCCTCCAGTGCTCCTGCAGCCATGCACCCGGGAATCCCTCCGGAAAAGGAGGAGGAAGTCCTCTGATCTGATCCTAGCGCAGCCAGGTGGAAAGGAAAGAGACACACTGTGGCAGCAAGATGTTTCCTGTAGGATCACTGGCAAGTGGAAAGGAAATGTGGGGCTACTTAGGCAAGAGGCGTGGTCTGAGAGATGGAAACAAGGAAGGAAGAATAGATCAGAAGAGGATTTAGGAGGGAGAATTGGAGGTGAGCTGGAAAGGAAGTCATGGCTGGAAGGTGAAATCTGAGAAACAGATCCTGGGATATTTAGGTGACAAGGACAAACTTCTCTTTCTCAGCTGTAGTTATTTTCCCAGTCTCAGAGTCAAACACTCAAAAATTAAGGATTTGGCAAAAAAGTTATCTTGCAAACGAAAATATTGCAACCCCATGGGGAAAAATACTATGTGATCATGTAATTAAAGTCTGCATCCTGATACGTATGTATAGTACGCCAAATTTAAATTGTGCAGACAGTAAATATTTTTTTAAATTAAATTGTAGAAACATTTTATGACCTGATGACTTTTTTTTGTTTCATTTAGGGGAAATAAAATTGTGGAACTATGTAGAGCAGCCAAAACAATGAGATAGAGAACAGTAATACTGGAAAATATTCAAGCAGTGGATCGAAGTGACAAGATATTATCTCAATAGACTCACAGGCTACCAGAATTTATTTCTCCTTCACTTGCAAGTTCATATTATTTTTGTTATATTTTTCCTTTTTTTTTTTACCCTGGAAGCTGATCAAATATCTGTGGGGATAAATTTAAATCACAACACTGCATTTCAGTGACTAAATACTGATGATGTCTCTCTTAATGACTCAGTTTTCTGTTGTTTCAAGACGAAGTATGTGTCCATTCATGATAAGGGAAGAAGCCTGAATTTTGCAGAAATTTCTCAAGTCTATGGAGTGCTATTACATCCAGCTCCAGACTAAACAAACACACTCAGCAACATATGGAATTAAGGGCTAAGGATAAAGTCCACTAATATCAAAGGAACTGTTTGTTCAAATGCTTTGGATCAGACCTCACATTTCGATTGGAAAAACCTTCACAGCCCATTGTATTAGGAGCATCTTAAGGGAGGATGTTGCTTTGTGAACATTCATGCTTTACGTTTGCTGTAAATGCTGTATGTCAGAGGTTACTTTTGTTGGCTTCCAGCAACGTTTCTTTGTCTGACAAAATGGAAAATTGACAAGTTTCCTGATTCCTAGAAGAACTGGTTGGACGGTGTGTGATGGCAGATTCTGGAAGCAGCAGCTCAGCCCTGGCCTTGCTCTTCCCATGGAAATAAAATGGAGTTTTGTGGCTTTTACTTCAAAGAAAGACAATTACAATGGTCCTGAGGATCTGTAAGAATTGCACCCTCTGCCCAGCACTCCTGGAACGGCTCAGCTCACACCGCCAAGACGGTACCCTTCCGCTTCCTTATAAATGTTCCTCTTTACCACTGAATACTACATTTATTAAGGTTTGTGGGTTTTCATATTTGGGGCCAAATTCTGTTTGATTTACACTTTGTGCTTTTCCAGGAAGAATCTTACCACACTGAGAAGCACCTGATTCGTGGGTGAGCTCCTCCAAGCAAGCAGTCCTGATCTCCAACAGGATGGAGTGCCAGACCACAGCACTCACTGGGAAGCAGCTCCTGAGTACCTCAGCAGCTCATTTTTGTATGACTTGGTCAGCATTTGGCCAAGAATATCTCGGTCCCAAAGCTGCACACTGTCAGATACAGCAATCTCGTGGTTTTTATCTACAGTGCCATTATTTCCCCTTTCTTTGTGTTTGCACAGTGAATTAAGTTATTTTGGAGCAGAGCCAGCATCCTTCTCAGACTATATCTGAATATATTCCCATAGACTGTCATTGTATTTTGAGGGAAAACTAGACCAAATCTGCAGCTTTCTACTCCTTTTATTATTAGTTTAAAGGAGAGGCTATCTTGCCGCTCTCTTGGATAAATGAAGTTTGGAAATGTCAGTGGGAGTTTGGCTCTTCTGTCTGAAGAGAAGAAAATATGAGAGATTTTTTAAAAATTAAAATATATTTTCTTTTAATTTGTGGATTTGGCTTCTATCATAAGTTCCAAAAGCATGTACTCTTCTCCAAAATAGGGCCTTTTCCTTGATTTCATTTCATTTGCTGGAGGATTAGAGGAATCAGACCTTTGTCTTGCCAGGTTTGATAGTGCCTTTGGTATTGAAGACAGCAGTGAGCCTCTGTGGGTGTGGGCACAGGAATCACAGAATTACAGAACTGGTCAGGTGGGGAGGGACCACAGGGCATCATCTGGTCCAACCTCCTTGCCCAAGCAGGGTCATCCAAGAGCACATTGCACAGGATTGCATCCAGATGGTTCTTGAATATCTCCAGGGCGGAAGAACCACCTCTGGTTCCAGTGTGTGGTCACTCACACAGTAAAGAAGTTCTTCCTCATGTTGAGATGAAATTTCCTGTACGGGGAAGGGGTCCCTCCCCAGCCCCATACACCTGAGCTAGGAGTGGCTGTGGCAACACCAGCCTCTGCCACAGGAGCAACCTCTTCAAGCCTGAAGATCAGGTCCCTCCTTAGCCCCCAAGGGACTTCGGCGGCATTTATGCCTGTTTCTCGTAAACATATGTTGCAAACATTATACGTAACTTTTGTATTGCAGTTGATAGCTTTAGTGAGTAATTATTCATAGGAGAAGCTGCTCTTTGAAGTCAGGGCTGGAGACCACAAACAGAGGATGTGTGCCCAACCACTCGCAGGAAAATAAACAGAGAGGCCCGTTCTGCTGTGCCACCTTTAACAAACATGCAGCACTATTCAGGGCTTTTAAAAGAAAACAACAGAGTTCCTCCTGCCACCCAGTAAAAAATGTACGTTTGCAATTGCGTCTTGTTTTGCATATGATTGGTAGCATACTTTTAAACTGCTGTAAGTAATAAAAATATATATGTGCAAGTTGGCTATAAGAAATGCCAAAGTTTCACCTAATAAAATTTTGGTATGCCTCAATTTTCAAAGTAAATTTGATTTATTTGAGC
Organism: Struthidea cinerea; assembly: GCA_013397865.1. NCBI lineage: Eukaryota > Metazoa > Chordata > Aves > Passeriformes > Corcoracidae > Struthidea > Struthidea cinerea. The sequence continues at coordinate 3,648,552 of VZTI01004934.1, read as the reverse complement.
CACCAGCCATCTGATGACAGCCTTGTGTTTTTTATATGAGTCATGTCCCAAGGGGTCTAGAATATGCCAATAGTGTACCTTGGATCGGATCCAGTGTCCGCAAACAGGTTTTCATTAGACTTTGATGCCAGTTGCATTGGGGAGCAGAGAGGCTGCTGAAAACCAGCTTTACTTTGGGATTGTTTCTTTCTTTTAGAAAAAATAACAAAGATCTTTTTTAGAGAAGCTTTACGCCTCCACATTGTAGGTGTATGGCAATATTTTAGGGAACAGTAATCTGTTATTGCAGGTGGTCATGCTTCAAGCACTTCCGTATTTTGAGAATAGATCAGACAAAGTGCAACAACTTTTATTGAAAAATTGCCGAATTTGTAAATTAGAAACATATTTTTCTGTGGCTAAGATTAAGTTAGCATGTATTACAGTCACTGGGACTTCTCTGAAGCACTAAGGGGAATGAAATTACATAGATTATTCCACATATCCTGGGTTGGGACCATGGGCATACAAGAGGGCACCTCAATTACCCAGTTCTAGATCCGGATGTTTAATACCTGTGGTAATACCATAGTGCCTTTGGACTGGATGTCTTTGATGGGCAATGCATACCTCCCTCCCCCCTTGCCCCCCCAGTGTGGGCATTGCTGTCTCCCAGGTGGTGTGGGAAGGCAACAGGAACTGGATTTAAGTTCTGGGAAGAGCCATTGCTGTGTATTGCCTTACTGCGGTCTCTGTAATAGATTCAGAGGTATCACATTCAGCCTAAAAATGGACCCTGGCCTTCCCTCCCCTTCCTGTAAGGTAACCACACTTCGAAATTTTGAATAAGATGGGAGAGAAAATGGGAGTGGAGGAAATCCTCAGAGACTCTTGGAGATGCTGGTACGTGCATACAGCAGTCCAGTAAAATAACGCCTTTGAGGCAGTCAGATTTGCATTCACTACTGATAATTCTGTATGAATTCATAGAGCCTTTGGCCTGTATCTCTCACTGATAGCAGGAAAAATAATGAGAAAAAAAGAGAGAAGTTTTAATTGAGAATCTTTCATAATCCCAGAACACTTCTGACCCTTCTTGTCTGAAGCTGTCATGAGATAAAAAACCTTGTGCTTCTTTGGCTGGACACCGCTGTGGAGAAGGAGAGGGAATGGGGAATGATTCATCCTCTGCAGAGCCATGCAGTGCCAGATGGCAGCAAGAGGGAGGGACAGATGGAGGCAGGCTTTTATCCTGTGGGCTGCACCCCTACCAGGGAGGGCAGGGTGAGCCCTGTGGCCATGTACCCCTGCCAGCTCCCACCATGAAAAATTCTATGGCTCCTGTTCTCACTGTGCAGGCTTCTCTCCCTGATTCTGCTATGGAGGCAGAATTACACCAGTGCTTGAGATCCAGGATCCCTAGGGTGGAAAGCTGGATCCCTTTCCCATGAAGGAGGATGGTGAGGGAAAGAGTGTCCTTCCTTTTCTTGAGTGGAGCCCTGCCACACCTTGGCATGGGCCTAAGGGGTAGAGTGAGCCCTTCTCAGCTGAGGCGGTGCCTGTGACTGCAAGTCTGACACAGCTGCAAGACCAGAGGCACTCCTGGATAGCCTCTGGTTGCTTTTGAAACTTTCCCTCAGACAGCATTTTCTGAAGGCAGCACAGCACAGGGCAAGAAAGGAGGTGCAAGGCTTCAGGTGCCAGGAAGAGCCAAGCTCAACTTCCCTGCAAGGCCATGAGCAAACATTTTGGGCAGGACCTGTCTATGTACCATTCACCCCAGCACCTCTGCTGCTCCTGGAGACAGACAGGCCTCCCCAGCAAGCCACTCCTTCCTCCCTTCTCTCCCTTCTGAATCTGGTATCTCTGGCTTTAAACCCCAGTGACAGGCAGCCCCAAAAATCATCTGTTTCCCCTCCCTGGGAAAGCACAGAAAAATGTGTGCAGCACAGTCTGAGAGTCATGCAGATGTGGGCTGATGAAGGCCGTATACAACTGCTACATATGCACCTACAGGATCAAGAACCTCACGGTTTTGTCCCAGCAGCTCTCTAAAGATGCCCTGTGACTGAGTCCAGCCCACAGCAGTCTCTGAGCACCTCCCTTCTCACTGACTCCAACCAGACATAAGGTATCACACGGCTGCTCAGGGTGTGCAAGCCTGACGAGTCTCTGGAATTTCTGTTTTATGGTGCAGAGTGCTTATGGTACAGGGAAGATTGGAGCACTAAGCAATATAAGCTGAATACTTTTTGGTGACATGTATTATCTTCCAGTGGAATGAACAACTCTCATAATGCAGGTTATTGCCAAATACTTGTTTTGTGATTTACAGGTAGCATTAATACTTGGTGTTGATTGTCTTCTTTCTACTACTCCTTGGGTTCTAGTCACATCAATACTTGCAGGAAAACAATATACCCTCCCTCTCACTGGATGCAACCAAGCAGCTGCCTGGTACCAGGAGATATTGGTTGTGTTGCTGTGATTATCCTCCACTACACACGCCTTTTAACTTCCGAGTTCCTGTCTGTGCTGCTTACGTTTTTCCTCAAATTATCTGGTTTCACACACTTGATGCTTGCAAACAGAATCCATGCAAATACCCCAGTAGTCATTAGTCACGCTTGGTTCCACTTTTCAACTTCTCTGTGTGAACCCTGAAAAGGCCCCGCTCTGTTTTGCAGCTTTTAAAGCTTGCAGCTGGTAGAGGTGAAGGATAGATTTCTGGTGTGTGTTTATTTGGCTTTTTAATTCCACTACATTTTCATGGGAAAGAAATATTTCTGTGAATTTGTGGACACCTACAGAGCACAACGCTTAATTCATTTTGATGTTCAAAATAAAAGAAATTTGCTTTATTTTCACATATAAGGTTTTCCTTCCGGCTGTGGTGAAAGCCTTTGAAAAGCAGCCCCAAGGAGGTGCAAGATTTCCTCCCGGACACACACGCTTCCAAACTTTTCTGAGTGTGGAAACTTTAGCAGCATCTGCAAGAGGAGAGAGACTGGGACATAAGGCTCGCCAGATAAGCTTAGGAAAAACACTGTTTCCATAGCTAACTGAAGAAGCTGTATTAAAAACTGAGGTGAAGACAGTGCCAACTGTACCCACCCATAATTTACACTGTAAGAGATTCTGTTCTCCTTATATTACTCTCGACTTACTTGCAAAGAGAGGAGCAAAGGGACTGAAGTTAAACTGACATAAATTGGTTACATAAACCCAAAAAAGATTCAGTTTAAGTACACCCCTGTGTGTAAATGTAAAGCACCCTCTAAGAGGAGATCTTTCAGAGTGCCTGGAGCTCACATTGGACCATCTTACTCCTGGCTTGCACATTAATAGATGTGATGCAAGTGGGCTTAAGACTGCTTGAATGAGACCAAAGCTGATCTAATGCACAGCCCTCCACACAATGGTTCTGAACGTGATCCAGTCTCTACTGGCAGAAGCTGTATTTGTATGCCTTTGCTCAATTTATAGCCCCCCACTGTAGCAGAGGCAGGCACTATCCATACAGCTAAAATCATCTTCCATCACCAGTCCCACTGGTGGCCCTGGGGCTCCTGCCGGTGCCACTCCCCACTCAGGGTTCCTTCCCTGCTCAATCGGACTCTGCCACTTCTGGCTTTTTCTCCATTCCTCACTCTGAGGAAGCAAAAAGGAAAACTGAGGAACTGTTTTTGTCAGAAGCCGTTTTCCTCCATCCAGAGCAGACATACCATGACAGTATTTACCCAGCTATTGCCACCTGGTTGCCACCTCCTTCTGGTTCAGCTTGCCTCAGCCATCTCCTCATCTCCCAGGTGAGAAGATGAGTGATGACAGCTCTGTGTACACTCACTGTGCCTCTCAGCTTTGCAGCCTTTTATTCTTGTGGCCTGCGCGCTGTAGAAACGGAGGAGGGATGTTGATGTTTCTTAATACACTGTGTATGAGGAACAATTTCAGCTTTTCCTATAGATCTCAAAGTCAGCTAAAGTCCTTAAAGTTTCTGTTGATGGCTTATTCTTTTTATTTTTATTCTTTCTTTCTTTTTTTTACAGTACCCACTGAAGGATTTATGCCAACCTTTGTGAAAGCCTGCTTCTCTTTCCCAAGGCAAAACATGCACCTGTGAAATTTATGCTTGCAGAGTTTGCTGGCATTTGTATTGTACTCACAAAATTTTTTTGCTCCTTGCTCAGTGGATTCCAGAAACAAGTGTTAATACAAGGTTGGCTTACCAACTTGCTTTATAACAAGGCATATAATGACCATGGGAAAGGATAGTATAAAACACATCTATGTAAGAAAAACTGTCTTGAAGAATAACTCAAAACTCTGCTTTCCTTCTTCCTGTCTAAATCAATGAGAATTATATATTTTTTTAAAATCAATCAAACCCCATGGAAAGGAAACCTTTTCCCCAGTTGCTTTTCTGACTCTTGTTCTCCAAAACATAAGAAAATGTTAGACGAACAGGGAATCATTTACTAAGGGTGATCTTACTAGAAGTGCTACAAGGAGAATCTGACCTAGGTATGTCCAGAAGAAAAGATGAAGGTAATCTGATGATGGACAGAGAGAAGACAGAGTCAGACTTGTCTCATCAGTAGACAGCAAAATGTTGAGAGGCAATGGGCACCAATTGGAATACAGCAAATTCCCATTAGATATGAGGTGAATTTGTTCACACTGAGGATGGTAAAACAGTCCAAAAGGTTGCCCAATATCCCTTTGAACATTTTCAAAACTCAGTGATCTAACTCTAAGCAATCTGATCCAACTTTGGAAGTGGACCTAGCCTCAAAATTTGAGCTTGGTTTTGGATCAGATGATGTCCAGAAATTTCTTCCAAACTAAACTATTCCATGACCCTATGACAACCAGGAGGCTGTAGAAAAGTCATAGATGAAGCTCTGTTTCTCTCATGAACATTTCCAGTGTAAAGCTGGACGCAGGTTGAAACTCTTGGGTGCAAGGACAGCTCATGTTTTTTAGCAGTGCAAATGTCACTGGATTGTTATTGCCCTGTGTATAAGGTTTGTCCAGGCAAGAACTGACCACTTGAGTCAATGAAATTACATGGGGTGGGTGTGGGAAGGAAAAGGACTAGTCCGAGGACAGGAAAGCTCTGGAGAATTAGCTCATGGTACTGACTGCTGCCAGGAAAAGTGAAGGATGGGGAGTTAGAAAATTTATCTTCCTCTCCAGAAGTATTTACCTCCTTATATATACTCTCGGGCAGCCAGCTTGGCTTTAATGGGCCGTGGCACAGGCAACAGAGGCAGCAGAAGCAAGACTAATTTATGACGTTCTGTCATATTCAACCTCGAAGTAACAACAAGCTATTTCCTCTTCCTGAAACTGGCCCTCACTCATTTAATGTTATTCTACACTAAATTTTCTTCCTAGGGATGAATTCTGTATGGATCTTTATCATCCTTTTAAGTGAAGATTTTGTTGATTTATGCAGCTCTTGTTGGCATAGGTGTAATGTTGAGTGCCACTCTCCTCCCACTCTGGTATCATCTCAGAAATGCAGAAGCAAGGAAGTGCTAGTAGCAAACTTCCTGGTGGACCTACTTCTGAAGGTCCTCTGCTTCCCTTTCCCCATGCTTGTTCTGAAATAGACTGAATCTGGTGGCATTCAAGTGTGCTACAAACTCCATCTATCTCCATCCTAGCATTTAAGAAGGCAAAGAATTGCTGAGGCAAGAGAACATTTAGATATCCGTTCTCGTTGTAGTAGACTCCAGTAAAAGTTTCTGGACTTCACCATCAAATGCCGTGCTAATCCAATAAAAATCAACATTTTGAAAAATTTTTAGCTCTTCAACATGGAAAGGCTCAGCTTTCCAGAAAATTGGATTGTCTGAATGGGGTCTCTTCTAAGTCAGTCAGATAAGCCAACCATGAACTGAAGACTCTTAATTCGAGCCTTCAATGTCAGTTGATGTTTTACATTATTTAGACATATCCTCAGACATTAAGCACTGTGACCATAACGGTGATTTATTGATTTAACCCCAAGTTAACAGGTCTTAAATTTCTCTGAAACACAAATGACTGGTTTCCCTAATTGTATTTCATTTTCAATAAATGGATATAAAAAGGGAGAGTTCTGAGTCTAGATCTAAGATATCTTGTTTATAAGATAAAAACAATGTCTGTGGATTTGTGTTGGCCTGGAAACAAGCATTGACATGAGAACCTTTTCCCATACAACAAATTATTTATTTTGAGATTATTTTTAAACAACCACAGCATTCATTCTCTATCCAAGGATAAGACAAATATCACTCAAAAATTTTTTCTTGATGATGTCTACTTTAGCAGTTTCTTACATGGTATTTCTTAGAAAGGACTGATAATCTGTTTCCAGTAAATGTCCCACAGAAGGGACTGGACAGATAATTTGGAAAACTGCTTCACCTTAACTTGATAAGTGTCAACATTTTTATTTATAATTCATAGCTGTGTACTATCTCTGCATCTATGTCAGCTTACAATATCACTGGTTTTCATGCAAGCGTCTTAAAACTCTGGTCCTTTCATCTCTGTATTTCCTCCTACACACTCCCTTGAGATGGACAGGCCTATCTGAATTTTTTTTTCTGTCTTTTACTTTTACTTTTACTTCTCAAATATATGAAAGGAGGAAATACATTATACTTTGCAGCTGCTCACAAGATGATTCTCCATTTTTTTTTCCCGGCAGGATTAATAACCAAAATGTCATTAATTATGTCCTTATGCATCAACTGGTAGGAGGAAAGAACGAATCCATGATCATAAATGCTGACTAAACAGAAAAAACCTTCATCAGAGTAGTGCTAGTGGGTGCAGGGGCAGGCCAGAATGGCTCTGAAAACCAGTAAAATGCAGAAATAAACTGAAACCCAGCCTCTGCCTTTACAGACAAAGACAAAGATTAATTTTTTGTGTCAATTTTAAAACTCCATCTAGTATCTCATTCTTTGAGTACATCTCCACTGGCCACTTTAAAGAGAAGGCCTTGGATTCTGGTCTTCAAATTCATATCATTGCTGAAGAAAACAGAGATGGATTTTGAAAGACCTAATTTAGGTAGGAACCTGCCAACAGGATAATATTATCCTTGTTCTTTGAGCCCTGTTTAAAATGTCTGGGATGGATGCACACAGTTAAAATTAATTTCTCCATCCAGTCTTGATTCACGGCATAGGTATTCTCTCCAAAGTCATATAGGAGGTGTTTGGGAGAGCATTCACCCAACTTATGCTGTATTTCCCAGCCAGTCTAAGTCTATGCCCAGACATTTCTCCTTGGGGATAGACAGGACTCCTCAGACAAAAGGAAACTTTCTTATTTCTCTTGATCTCCTCAACTGCCTCTTGTAAGAAAAATATTTGACCAAAATAAAATAGCTGGCATAAGTACAGGGCTGCTGTCTGTTTTTTGTCTTGCTGCTCATGGACATTTGAGCCTTTTTTATTTTCTCTTAAGTCGGACACACCTCTTCACCTAATACTTTGGAAGGAAGGCAAGCTTTACTTCTGGTAGCATTGCTTTTATCCATGAGCTTACATCCCTCCATAACATCAACTGCAATTTCCCAATTCCCTTTGGCAATTGCTTCTCCCAGTAGTGCTCACCTCCTTGGCCATACAGATGTCAGAGATGGAGGAGAGCTCTTGAGCCACAGGAACCTCATGCATGTGTCCTCCTCAGGTCGAAAAGCAACCCACACTCAAGACCAGGAAGCAGAACACTTTTCTCATGTCCTGCAAAGAGGACATAAAAGGTCAAATTTTGCATTATTACAGTGGTGAAATGCCACAGACCGCAGAAGAATAACTTTGAATTTCAATGTATTCTTGCGTAACAAAGCTGGCCCATGACCTCCTCAACTGAAAGCTGGCTGGTGACCCCTATACCATCACCCAAACAAAACACATTAGGGGATGTAGTTCTTGGTTTGGCTTCGGGAATGAGAAGATAAAACATTTTCTTGTCACAATGGAAATATGCAGAATAATACAGTTAAAAGTTAAAAAAATGAGGAACACTGAAATGGTTGAACTGAGAAGCCTTTGCAGCATTTTTGAACATAATGACACATTATTTTATGCATTGGTAGAACTGTGTAATTCTGATAAATAATGATCTAAATAATATAAACAGGAGAGGAGTCACCACTGATTTTTTCCAAATTGCCACTGGAATTGATTCATACAGCCAATATTTATTTTGCTCTTCAGCAAAGGTCCTCAGGCTGCTATATGACCACTCACATCTGCTGTTTTGCTATACAGAATTATAAAACCTTCTAGTGCAGCCAACAAACATGACTCCAGAAAGAGAATCTGGGAAAAGCTGAATAGACTACAGTCTAGGATGCCAAATACTGCATTGGCCTGCAAGCTGGCCTGCTCCCCTGCCCTGCTCTCAGGGTGCACAGAACTCAGGGCTGGGCATCCCATCAGCCCAACAAAACCATCTCGTCCTAGGAGGCTTTTTTCTTTATGCCTTTTTCTAGATGAAGCGCAGAGGGATAAGAATGTTTAAATGGAAGATGAGTCACCCCTAAACTCAGCCAATTTAATAAAGCAGAAAATATGAATGAAACAGCCCCTTTGACTGGTTCTGCATGGGGATTTAAAAATCAGAAGTGAAGCACTGAGCTTGGCATTCAGCTGGGAACCAGCAACATATGGAACAGGGCACCTGGATGACGTGCTTTTGGCAACCCAAAATGGGACATTCGCTTTCTGAGCCATCTGGAGCCTCTCTCTAAGGCCAGTGATTTCATTACTTAACAATCTCAGTGGTTCATCTATTCTTAGCTTTGTGGCTCACTACAGGTGATGAGCTGGAACAAGTTCCTCTGCCAATAGTGGCTGTTTCTTGAATCTAGCAGGAGCCAAGCAGGAAGGGCACCAAGACCAGGGGACCTTTTGAGAACTGGTCCTTTGATGCATTGGGACACCAGGGTTAGAGATACTTACATTCCTAACTTCTGTGGGAGTCAGGACGCCCAAATAACAGCCCAAATCTGGGCCAAATGTCTCTGGAACATTTTCTCTGCTTGTGGCATCTACCCCTTGTTAGCTATGAGAGTGCATTACACCTAAAAATAATGCTGGAGGATGGATATCTGATATCTGTACCATGCTGATGTTAATTGAAAAGATCACATGCAGGGAAGACTAACAAGGAGGTACTAGCCTGTGGACTAGGGTGAAACCAGTGAACAGCATTCCCTGCAATCTCCCAGAACACGGCACACCTTGTAATAACATCAAAATTATGTCTGAGAAGAGAACGGCAAGAAAGAATTGGTAAGGCTCAAGGCTTACTTTCCAAAGCTGGCTCTGCAAATTAAGCCTGGACTACAAACATAAACTTCCTTGGAAAGCACTTCAGTGCAAGATGAATGGCTGAGAAGAACAAAGGGAGATGCTGGGTAGCAAAGAAAAGCCTTTTGCTCAAGTATTCATGCACAAAATAAAGGTGGACATTGAGATCTCTTTTTAGTCTTTTCATAGCCTGATGTAAGTATTGAAACAATATTCTTGCATAAAAATCAGTAGATTGCAGCACATACAATGTACAGCCACGTTTTTTTATGTTCCTTTCTTGGAAGTGAATTGAAGAACTTAATTTAAATTGCCAGGCAAAGACCTGGGCCCATGTCCTGTGATTTTAGATAGGGCGTTTTTAAGGGATAGATTTCGAGATGAATAAGAGGACCCTCCTCAGTAGAGGAAGATGAGATTAATGAACACATTGAACATACACAGGTCCATGGTACCTGTAGGAATACATGCATCAGTGCTGAGGGAGCTAGCCAATATGTTTGTAAGGCCACTGTTGATCATTTCTGCAGTAAAATTATGGCAAATGGGAGGGATTCCTGAGGAAGGGAATAAAGTATAAGTCTCTGCTATCTTCAAGAAAGGCAATGAGAAGGATGTGAGGAGTGAGGCCAGTCAGTTTCACCTGTACCCCAGGGAAAGGATGGAGCAAATAATAGTGGAAATATTTCCTCAAAATATTGAGGACAAAAGGGTTATTTGGAACAACAGTATTGCTATTCAATGGACAAATCATGCTTGACCAATGTGACAGCCTTTTATCATGACTTGACTAGCGTGATTGATAAGGAAAGAGTGTGAATGTTATTTATCTTCATTGTAAAAGGGCTTTTGACACAGTCTTTCATAATATCCCCACTGACAGGGAGAATGAAGTGCAGCCTAAGTGGACAGTGGGGGGGATTGAAAACTGTCTGAATTGCTTCGCTCAAGGGGCTGGTGAAAAGTGGCAGAGAGTCCAGCTGGAGGTCACCAAGGGTTGATACTGGAGCTAGTAGGGTTCCTTGTTCATTAATGACCTGGATGATGGGACAGAGCATCCCCTTTAGCAAGTTTGCTGAAGTTACAAAGCTATGAGGAGTTGTTGATACAACCGAGCTCTGTGCTGCCATTCAGCTGAATCTCAGCAGGCTGGAGAAAATGCAGGTCCTGGCCTTGGGGAAGAACAACCCCATGCACAGGGAAGTCTGGGGGTCATCTGGTTGGCAAACAGCTTTGCAGAAAAAGATCTGGAGGTCTTGGGGGACACCATTGTACCAGCAGTATGAGCCAGCAATGTTCCCTTGTGGCAAAGACCAGCAGTGTACTGGGCCGTGCAAAGGGGAGCATTATCTGCAGTCAAAGGAGGTGATATTTCCCCCTTTATTTAGCCCTTGTAAGACAGATCTAGAGTGCCAGAGCCAGTTCTAGTTTCCCAATACAACAGAGATACTGAATGACTGAAGGGAATTCCGTCACAAAGATGGCTTAAGGACTGGCACATCTGACAAATTGGGAGAGTCTGAAGAGAGCTGGCAGTGCTCAGCACACACATTAACATCACTTTACAAACCACAGAACATTATTGGCCCTATGTTAATGTCCTTTTGTCAACCCTCTGTTTAATTTTTTAATGACCTGACATGGCAGTGTGTGAAGTATACATGGTTATGTAGATTAAGTAAGCTACAATGAACACAGTTATTGTTTGAGAAAGAATGAGATTTTAGGATTTGAGGAAAGAGAGGAGGAGTTCATCAGTACTGGGGTATACAGTGTTTTCCACCCTCCTCTTTAATCTGATCCCATCTGTTTTATGACCAATTATTTATGACCATTATCTTTCCTATGAACACATAACGTTGTCTGCATGACTTCAGCTTCAGATACAACAGCTGTGAGGGTGGGGAGGCTTGTTTTGCTTTCTAGTTTTGGGTGGAGGAGGCACCAGCTCCAGCTGAAGGAGTTAATTCCTCATTGGTTTAAGTCTCTAAGAATTGCCTGTTCTGAACAACACATACCTCTGAGTGCAGTCATAGTTGTGTTGAACCATGTCACTTCTCACTTAAGCACAGACACTGAAGTACTGAGAGAGCCAGTATAAGGCTTTCAATGGTAGGGTTTTTTGAAGGTATTTTTCCACTAGTGACTCAGTAAAACCAAAGTAGTGCTTCAAGCTGATTTATATTGTAGAGATTTTGAGAAGGGTTGACCAACCTTTCATTTAACTTTTAGGCCTGTCAGAAACTGGGATATTATAACCATAATTTATTCACTGGACAACAGTTTGCATAGCTGATTTCTTTCCCTCAAGTGTTCCTGAAAAAATGTCCTGACATATTGAATTGCTTTTAGAATTAGCAAATGGCTAATTATACTTTAAGGTAGTCTTTAGCCATCTACACATTTTGATAAGTCTCTGAGTTTAAAAAAATATTTTCTGTACTAGCAGATGAATCCCGGCACACTTTCCACAATCTCCATTACTAGTTTTGTGTTACATACAATAAAACTGAAAATAACACATGAAAAAACTGAAAATAACTCTTGCACAAGAAAATTGGTGGCATTAAAAACAGGAGCAAAAGTCACTCAAAAAATCTGCTTGAAGTAATCCCAATGTCAGTATGGAAAATTACTCATTTTTCTGAGTGCTAGCTATGAAAACTTACAGGGAGGAACATTCTGCATCTTTATATTTATTGGCATCCCATGTGAGAATTTGCTGTCATTACCCAACAGATAAGTATTTGAAGTCCAACATTGCACTTCACTGGAGCAAGGATCTGACACCTAGACTTTCTTTATAAAGAAAAACAGGAATCATGCAGCTTTCCCCGCTTCTTGCAAAAATGGATGGTCTGTCGTCGTGTGAACAGGTATTTGCTAAGTATAACCATACCTTCGTTCATACCTCCCCCACTCAGCAAGAGAAAACTCCAGCAATGCCCAGCAACACATTTTTCCCAAATATCCAGCCTCTTGTAACTTCCTGAGACTGAACAATCTCCACTCCCAGTAAAAAGTGAAAGTCAGGTTTTTAGGCTGTTTAATTTTAATGGATGTTAATGTGTCACCGATTACAAAATTTCAGTGGTTTTGTATGTAAAATGTAAACAGCAAGGAGAAGACAAATCTTTGGGTGAGAAATAACACCTAGCTGAAATATGGTTTCATGGGCTTCACAGAAAAGGATGGAAATAATGGAGAGAAAATTACATTTATCTCAAGGAACAATTATTATTGTCCATCTACACAATATCATCATCTTGCTGGATTTTTTTCCTACCCTCTTGGTACTGGCAAGGCGAGTGACTAATATATTTAGTGTTATGAGAACTCTGTGAGGCAATGAGGCAATGACATCATATTACTCAATTTGTCTCTTGTGTCCTCTGAGGAGTCAAAGGTCTCATGTACACTCAAAAGAAAATCAAGTGACCTAGTCAGAAATGAAACCACTTTCCAACATAAACAAAACCAAAGATCCAGTATTTTTGCAGTTATGACAAACTAATTTGGGATTTAACGGTTTTACCCTTGCTTTGAATTAGTAATTTTTTTATTTTATTTTTTTGTTAAGTGAAAGAAAAATGCCAAATGCTGTCAGAGTATGAAACCTTTTGGTATGAGATTTCTCTGTTAGATGGTGTTTCCTACACTGATCTTATGCTGCCAACAACTCAAATACCTTTTAATGTGATCTGGCTTTTAATGTATAGCACTGCCTGCGTTCCATATGTTTACCATTATCCATAGGCTCATCGGTCCCCTTTATTTTCAATAGAGGCTGTTGTGGAAGGAGGCCAGATTGTGCAGCAACACAGTTCCGGTAGTGAAATTAGCAACTGAGCAATATTCCCAGAGAAGTAGTCCTGTTCACTTCTGGCCATAAGCCTGCTTCTGACACAAAAAAAAATGTCTATAGGAAAGAAGTTGTATGTGCAGGTATGTTTGAAAGAGCACATAATTTACATGTAATTTATGCATGTGCACCATAGCATATTCTGCACCCATACACAGAGAACACCTCATGTGCAGCTCAGGTCTTCACCAGAGCTGGGTAACCATTGGGGATTCCATTTTACAGCGTAAGAAATTGAGGTACTGAGGTGCAGGAGTGCCAAGTAACTTTCCAGAGTTCCACTATGAGTCTGAGCCAAGCTAGAAGCAGAACGTAAGGCTGCAGCTCTGCAGTGTCTTGTCCCCAGTGGCAGTAATGGCCGGAGGTATTGCTGTTTCATTCCATCCCCTGCTCTTCTCCTGGTTTCCAAGCTGCAGTACAGTGCCCCTGTAGCTTTGCCAGGACAGCTGTTTGTGGGGAAAGGCTGTGAAACACGTCAGGAGAAGGTTTTAAGAAAAAACTTTTATTTATTTTTTTTTTTCAGGAAAAGAAGGCATTTTGCAAATCCAGACCCCTCACCTGATCATGCGTTGCTGCAAGAACCGTTTTGTCAGCATAATCTGAAAGCAGAGAGAGGCAACAGGCAAGAAAGGATGAACAGACAGGGATGCCATAAGCCATCATTAGCACATCCATGGTCTAAGTTATCCATACATGCTGATGACATCCATGTGGTACTCTGCAGAATGAGGCAGTAAATTATCATGTGCCTTTCACTTACCTCACTTCAAATTCCCTGTCTGCTCTCTAACATACTTGTCTTGTACTCCACTTTTTCTTAATGAACTATTACCAAAAAAACCTTTAAAATACTCCTATTCCCTGAACATGGAATATTTATCCTCTGCTTGCCCTATGTTTGTTCTTTGCATAAGCAATATTTACACAGAATGCTGGTACTTAGAGATAAAACTTACGAGTTTTCTCAGCAGGAAAAACGTATCTGAGGCATAGATGGTAGTCCCTGCCTTTGCAGGAAAATGACACTGCTTAGATGCACAGAAGAGACAGTGTTTTTTCTCTTTAAGAAACCGATTGAAGGTCACTTTTACAGGCGTTACCCAGCTGCGAGTTTTAGTTCATTCATCCCTTCATTCCCTCCTCCCCAGGCGAACTGCAAACAACATTTCAGAATAGCTGAGGCATGTGATTTTGCAGAGGAGGCAAGAAAAAAGCCCAGTAGATGGGCCATGTATCTTGGAACATGATTGAAGGTAAGGTCAAGACACCAAATATCACTCACATACAAGCTGGCCTGCCATACACACCCCACAAGTAAACATACCCCAGCTTTTATTGCCTTCACTAGTGCTTTCCAACCTCATGGCATCACAGGGAATTTTTTGGGCACAGAGAGCTGGTGCCCTGATGGGGAGGTTGCTGCTGCCTCACCCCAGGCTGGTGCCAGAGTGCAGAAAAGCATGTGTCAGAGATGGCTCCCGGATGTGCCCCTTGGCCAGACTGAACCTGGATGCTGTGAGGTGGAGTGGTCGTGTGGCCTCCAGCCCACAGCCCTGGTGCAAGGGGCTTCCTTGACATCCCACTAACACAGGAGCGAGCAAGCCCAGAGCTGCTCTGCTCTCCATCTCCCTGACACTCCCATGCTCCCCAACAGACACATGGCCTCTACCACCTCCTGCAGCTCAGGAGTCCCCTAAAGCTTAAGGTACTTTCCCACCTCTAGGTACTTCAATAACTGGGGAGGGACTCCAGTATAAGCCTACTGTAATCTCTGTGCTTTAATCTAGACCGTCATATCATCACTTTTCTGGAGCAGAACAAAAATAGATTATCTACCATTACCTTTTCAAAGATGTGGTTTGACTTGTTTTGCTTCTTTTCATTTTCTTCACTGGCTGGATCTTTCTGTATTTCATTAAGATTGAATTTCCCCAAGTCCCCATCATATTCCTACATACTTTTGTCTTCTCTTACTTAGCTTACCTGGGGAGCTAAACCCATAGTATGGTAGGGAAAGATGTTTTTAAGATGTGCTGGCTCCTCCTATGCTGGTCATTTGGAGCTTGGAGCATGTACAGAGCAAACCTCTGCCAGCTTACATGGTTCTGCTTGTTTTCTGAGTAACACAGTTATCATATGGGCTTTTATTACTTTTTCTCCATGGCTCACCTGAGACAAGCCTATCTTCTGCCTCCCAGCAATGCAAGGAATGCTCCTCCTGCTTTTCTGCATTCATACTCAATAGTTTGACCTGGAGTTATGAACATAATGTTGATATTTCCCAGGAAATCAGCCTGAAGGATCATGACTGGTTCCATCTGGCCTTGAAATCAAGGCGAATATTGAAGTTTTTTCTTAGGTGAGTACAGCCACGTTGTCTGTTCTGTCTGCCTTTCTTTTTTCTCCTTTCTAGTGCAGAAATTGGGTAATTTAACTTCATTCATCAAACATTCAAAACAAATTTTCATTAAATGTATGTTCAGCACATATTTAACATGTAGAGAATATATACTTGGAGGTGTAAATATAGTTTTACATGTGTGTGTCAATATGAATGCATTTAAATACATAGCAGGCTAAATTATGATTTAATATAGGTCTGTGTATACAAGCCAGGATCCTGAAGTTCCTTGACAGGTGAAACCAAACAAAGAACATTCTTGCCTTTCCTGTAAGTAAGGACGAGTGAAGGCTGCTTGCAGGTACCAGAGAGACTTAATGCTCTAAATAGAGTGCTCTGACAGCTTTTCAGCTTTCCCTGTTTCATGTAGATTTTAAGCATGCAAACACTGGAACCGCACCAAGATCCAGGACTGCAGAGCTGGTGGAAAAGGAGGGTGCACATGGGCCAATGGAAGCCCCATTTCATTCCTTACCCACAAGTTCACACTATTCATGCTATGTCACTGCGTCATCTCATGTCTCCTCAAGAATGTGAAATAAAAGGGGCTGGAGCTGGGTGAAGAATGTGTGGGAATAGGAAACGAAGCAGAGCAGAGAAGAGGTGTTTGTTATACTGTGTCACCTTAGTCCTGCTCTGTGTGCTTGAGGTCTGGGTGCTCTCACTGATGCTGAGGTTTCCCACCTACTCTGTCTTTTTAATCTGTGCTTGTAGGCACAGCTGAGCAGTCTCAGCTCCCCAACACCAAGAAGAAAAATCTGAAGAGACAAATTTTCATCCTTCAGGATTCTGGAAAAAAAATTCCAGAATGCAGTAGAAAAAATAAAATGGATGGAAATCTTCAGTACCTGCTGTACTTGACCTGATCAAAGAAACTCCATGCAAATTAAGACAGTAAGTGACATGGCAGAAATGTGACTTGACTTCCTGAGTACTTTGGATATGTCTCTACTTTTGTACACAGAAGAAGTCATGTGTGTGTGACATGCTGTGAGGTGATCTGAACACTAACTTGATGTACCAGCTGGTTCCAAATGCACTCAGCTGGGTGTGTTTGGTGGAAATGTGACCTTTGGAGTACATCCACCCTTTTTCCCTTGCTCCAAGTGCTGCTGCTGTGTTTGCTCATATGTGGTTGTAGTCATGGTGCTTATGTTAAACACAGAAAAAGTAATAGAAATAACCCCTTTGTGGAGAAAATCTGAATTTCTGGATGCAGAGGATGAATTTATTTATCTCCACATACTGTTCCAGTGATGATAGGAGTGGCTTTGCACTGGGCTGTATACATACAATACAGAATACAGCTCTGTTGGACAGAGAGAACTTCTGCTTAAAAGAGAACAGATCCCTGGCATCCTTAGAGACCTAGAGTTCCCATGCATTGTAGCTACCAACAGGGCAAGGCTGCTGTAAGGTCTCCTTGGAACCTTCTCTTCTCCAGGCTGGATGACTCCAGCTCTCTCTGCCTGTTCATAGCACAGGTGCTCCAGTCCTCTGATCATCCTCATGGCCACTCCTCTGGAATTCCTACAACAGGTCCACATCCTTCTTATGCTGGGGCCCCAGAGATGGATGCATTACTCAGAAGAGCAGAGTAGAGGGGCAGAATCACCTCCCTCAGCCTGATGACCACACTTCTTTTGATGCAGCCCAGGACATGTTTGGCTGTCTGGGCTGTGAGGGCACACATGATGAGCTTCATATCAACCAATACCCACAAATCCTTCTCATCAGGGCTGCTCTCAACCCACTCTCCATCCAGTCTGTGTTTGTGCTTGGGATTGCCCTGACCCAGGTGCAGGACCTTTCAGTTGGCTCTGTTGAACTTCATGATGTTCACTCAGATCCAACTCCCAAGCCTGTCCAGGTCCCTCCAAACCTTTCCCCCAGTGTGTTGACTGCTCCTTGTAGCCTGGTGTCATTAGCAAACTTCCTGAGGAGGTCCTCAGTCCCACTGCCCATGTCACCAAAAAAAGGTGTTAAACAGCACCTGTCCCAACGCTGACCCCTGAGGAATGTCAGTCATCTTTGGTGTCCACTTCTACATTGAGCCATTGATCTAAACCTGTCTGGAACATTATATACTTGAATCATGATTATATGATGAATATTTGATTCATGTTCACTGTGTATTTGGGAAAAGTGTTACAAACTCAAAATAACATTGTAACTTATTGAAGACTTAAATAAGAATGCCAGGAATTTGAAATATGACATAATGGTGGCTAAAGGGAAAATTCAAAGACCTGAGTCATTTCATAACATAAAGTACTGTGATTTTAAAAAATGAATGGTCTGGGGAACTTTGCTCAGAAAATTGGATTTTGTAGGACCTAATTAGCTGGGTTCATTCTTTTGAACAAGACCATTTCATTTTTTTTAATGAGGACTTTGAGTTCCCTTGTGTATTCTGGGTCTATTTGTTTATCCAGAGAGGCTCATGTGCTGGCATGAAGAGTTAGTTGCAATACAAATGGGCAAGTAAAACAGTACACATTAATAATGCAGAATATCACCATCAGAGGGAAGTATTACTGGTTGCTCTGGCTTGAGCTTGTACTGGCAGGAAAAAAACCAATATCATAATTTTGAAAGGGCTGGAGTTGATGGATCCCATGGAAGGTATATGAAGAAGAATACATAGTGGAGAAGCTGAAGGAAGACAAGTGTATACGTGGATGAGACGGTGAAGAAAAGCAATCTGATGTCGCCAAACGGTGTCTGGCTGAAAATGATGCAGAACAAGACCTACGTTGTACATCTTTTAAACCTGAATTAACTTAGAAACAAATCAGGAGGGGATGCATGTACCTCAATAAAAAGCTAGATCAGTTCTTCAGATTGTATTCTTTTTTATGCAAGAAAGGAGGTAACACAGAAATCGCTATAATAAAGAGAAAATTATTAGATCTTGGATACTCTGAATGAGAGGACAATATGTGGGATGTTGTAGAGAGAAATGAGCAAGAAGTGACCAGAGACAGAGTGGGAAAAAAATGACGATGCCTAAACCAGAAAAAATATCATACAGCCACAGTAATATAAAAATTTAGAGCTACAGTTTCTGTAGAGTCACTCAGTTTTGAGAATTTGTTTCCATATTTTTCAGCATCAGAAATCTTATCCAAAGGGGTCTTCAGGAATTGCTGTATCTCTATGACAGCTAATTCTTGATTAAAGTGTAGGTTTTAGTGTGATTTTGGGAACAGATGAAAGAGTCTAAGTTCTAATTTTAGTTTCTAGTTTTACCTGAAGACTGACAGAGTCTAGATCCACCCAAGCTTTTGGGGAAGATTGTCCCACCTGAATATAGTGAAAAGAATGCAGCAGTTGTCATTTGCACAAAGCATATGGTAGCTGAAAGGGAGAGGGAAAAGATTTTCTGTGTGTCTACACCTAGAGGTCTTTCCTAGTCCTTCCTAGTAGTTCCCAGATGGACAAATATTTCATGGCTGCCCACAGCAAGAAACCCAAATTCTTAACGTCTATCCCTCACCCAAACAACCTGAATTACTTCAAGATCCTGAAGTCAAAAAACTTGTCAGTCCTCCTATATCTATTGCCACCTTGATCCAGACAATGCATCAGGCTCCCTCTGCTTACAGGACTCCTCCACATCCTTTCAGTTCTATATTCCCTCCCATGCCCCCCAGACATTCCCCTTTCACTGACTTCTCTCTGCTGCCCTCATAATTTAGCACATCACATGTAGTTGTTACCTTAGCTTGTTTCCCCCTCCCCTCCAACACTCAGAACTTTTCA
Source organism: Struthidea cinerea (assembly GCA_013397865.1). NCBI lineage: Eukaryota > Metazoa > Chordata > Aves > Passeriformes > Corcoracidae > Struthidea > Struthidea cinerea. Next base: position 3,629,219 of record VZTI01004934.1, on the reverse strand, counting down.
GAGCCATGCCCTGACCTCATTATCACTCACACAGATCACCTGTACCTCCAGCCAGCACCCTGCTGTGCAGCACCACCAGCCTCCTTCTGCCTCCCTCACAGATAACACCCCAAAATACAGGCTCTGTCCAAACCATCCTTTCAGTAAATAGTCCCCTGACCTCCAAGGGCAGAGAAGGAAGACATATCCAAAAGAAACACCCCAAACCCACTGAATATAGAGTACTCCCAACCTGTGATTAAAAAATGTCTCCTTTGATTCTTAATCGTGACTTAGCCATAGCTTTCTTCTTTCTATAAAACTTAAGGCAGAAGAAATCACGTAAGGATTCACTTTGTTCTCATTGGTGCTCCAGTCCATTCAGACAGTTGCATGTGTCTTGCTCAAAGACTGATGCACTTCAGCCTTTGAGAAATTACTGCAAGCAGAGACCAACATCAGTCAGGAGGTCCCTGTACTGTGGAGACATGACTAGGCAGGACATGTTCAAGTATTCTGGTAGGAAAACTAGTACCACAAAGAAGAGAAAAAGACAATACATGTCTGGAAGTCCTACCAATCTGATAGAAATTAAAATCCTTTCTTCACCCTAGTGCACAGAGGAGCCCAACTCTGTGAGCTAAACAGCCAAGCTTTTCCCAAATGCTTGCTACACCATCTTAGCATGCTGATCTGTCCTGTCCCAGCATGTCCCTTGCTGGCTTTGAACTCTGTCTGTGCTAACCAAATATTTACCCAGGTTCCAAAAACCTTTCCTAAGCTCTGTGCTGTTGCAGCCCTGGAGCTATCTGGTTGAGACTAACTCAGGTTGACAAAGAGAGGGTCACTGCAGAGAAAGGCCAGACCCCTCATTTCTTCAGAGCATAAACAAAATTACAGAATTCCCAGCTTTCATCCAGATCATAACCTATCAGACAGTACTTTGATGGCTGCTGCTCAGAAACATAAGTTTCATATAACTTGTTGTCTTAATGAAGAAAGGCAAATGTGAGACTCCTTCCCCTCCTCACAGGGACAAAGAATGGCACGACCAGAGGAAGCCACCAGCTCCTAGAGTTCAAGACCAGAAAAGACCAGGACCATGCAAGCCAGCTTCCTCCTTCCCTTTGCAAACCTAGGCCCAACTCATTTTGCTCCCAGAGGTGCCAGATGGTCATGCTTTTCAGAAACGTACCTAAGCTTACTGAAGTCTGTGGTCTTCCGTGGTAAAGTGCTCCCAATGTTTAATTACCATTAACAGCTAGGAAATTGCTTCTTTTTCAGACTAGGCTGACTTAATCTCCTTGGTACTGGTTATTGTTACACTTTTATCAGCAAGTCTGAAAGTCCATTGTCCCAGAGGAGTGCAGCTTTCATAGTCATTTACAGATCAAACCCCAGTCTGATGTAGCTGGTACCTGAGTCATTATTTTCTCCAAAATTAGGATTGTGTCATCAGACTGCTGGTGGAAGCTGATGGGAAGGCACCAAAGGGATTTGAATATGGAATGATGTGTATATGGCGGCCTGAGCCATAGAGGTGGGATTTTCTGTGCCAGCTGGAGCCTGTGTAACATCTATGCACTTAGCTCAAGACACATAAACCACAGTAAACCTTCTTGGGAGGATGGGGCTGAACCCTGAAGGGGGTACAGGCTTTGCTTCCACTTGGGAGGAAGGGATTCTCTCCCTGGAAAGTAGGGACTAACACTGACACTGCTTGGTCCAGGTCCAGAGCATCCAAAGAGTTCTAGAGAGTTCATATTCAGCTTCAATCCCTCATTTCTCCTCCAGAAGGATGTCTGCACATGTTCATCCCTGTGAAGATGGACAACTCCCCTCATTAGGGTAGGCTGACCCTAAGGCTTGCCCACAGGAAGATGGAGTGCAGAGTCAAACCGTGTCTCCCCAAACCCCCCACTAGTTCCTTCAGGAGGAACTTTATTCCTCAATGTCAGCACAGCTGAGCTGAATATAAGCATGACCATCCCAAGAAGTGAGGGCAAGAACCAAAATGCAAAGGGCAATAGGGCAGAGAGAAGTTTGTTGAGATTTTAGCACCAAGATGGTAAAAAAGGGCACATGACCATTTGACGATATTAAGGAATAGCAAGTAAAAGAAAATGCAGCCACAGAGAGAACCCCCAGGGACATCAACGGAGTGAGAGAGGAAGGAAGAAACCACAAAATAGCCTGAAGGCTGGGGGTGGCTGCTGACTGTTGAACTCTCTCAACAGTCTCTGAGTTAGGCTCCTGTGCAAAGATTGTAGTTTTAAATGTAAAGGTCCTTTTCACTTCTAAACTCTCAAGGTTTTCCCATGGATCCAATCGTGAAAGAGGGACTTGGTCCCTCTCTAGATGCAGGTGTATTGATTGTCATGACAAAAAATCAATTCCTTAGTCCAAAAACCAGTTATCTTGGAAAGGACGTGAGCAAAGGAACAGAGAACAATGACTCCAAAATGTCTGGGATACCAAGAGCTTTCTGAGAAACAGTTTAACAAAACACTTGAGTAAAAAATAATTTTAAAAAACCCTTTTAGTAAACTATATAATATAGAGAAAATATTTACTCTAGAAACTTATATTAATAAGCAGGAGATATTTAGAATATGTGATCACACAAGGAACTTACTATCTTCTAGACATGAGTGCTGAGGGATATGAGAAGATTAGCAAGGAAGCTTATTGTAGCACATGTAATCTATTTTTTATTTGAATTAAAATTGGGAAGTATGGGAAAATTTAAAAAAAAAAAAAAAAGAAAGGCACAAATACAGTACTACTCATCCAAAACGGAAGAATGACTTTGGCTATCATGGTCCCAGGGGAAAACATTGTAAATGGCTATAGATAATGGACTCCTGAGCAATACCAGAGCCCATTGTACACAACAACTTTCCCTAGATATGCTTGACCATTAGGGGAAAGAAAATTAGTAGCAATCATACTTGGAAATATGTGTTTGGCCCCCATGTTTTGCAAAGTAATAAAGCTGTCTCGGGCATGTCTAGTTCTCATGGAGGACTTGACAAAGGGCAGCCGATAAAGAAATGGGAAAGTATAGAATATAAGGAAAGTGTCTAAGTGTTCAAATCAAAAGAACAAGATACTCTAGCTTAGCTTATTTTTACAGTTTATGTGTACATTCACAGCACGCGAGGAAAGAAGAAGTGCCAAGTAATACAGTTTAGCATCAACTGCAATGAACATGAAGGTCCTATCATGAATGATGATAGGCCCAGACCTGTTAAATATTTTTCTTCGTGATTTAGGGGACTGAGATACAAATATTTTATAAGATAGGACTGAAAAGGTTATGACTGCATGAGGCTCTCTGCAGTACGGATGTAAAGAAAACAGGAGAAGAGAGCAGATGTTTGGAGGTCAAGGAAATTTCTGGGAATCAGATATCTCTAGAGGTAGCCACCAGGCAAGGAAAACTGAGCTCCTGTTAATGACCTCCAAACATCTGCTCTGCTTCCTCCCCTCTTTAGTTTCTACTATGATTTGGAGGATGTCTTACACAACCATGATTTGTCGCCGACAGGTTAGGGGGTTTGGCTGACTTCCAGTCTCTGTTTGAAGTGGATGTTTCTGCTATGAAGTTTTTGCTGTACCCTTTGCAAGTGATTATCAATATTCAGTCTCATCTTTCTTGAAATAATACTGAATTGTGCTCCTGCCTCTGTTTCCTTCTCCTTATATTGCGACTGTTTTTTCTAAAAAGTTTTTCCTAATGTGTTAATCTGGTGAAGGACTATAGTTCTGAGACAGCAGATTTGCTGTTACAAGGTAGACAAGCCATCTGGCCCAAAGTTTGTTTCACGGTGTTGACCACCAAAGCAAATTAGAATTTACCTCCGAGCGCTCTCTTGCACTGGTCAGTCATCTGAACATAATGAAGATTTACACTATGATGCTACATAAAGCCCAGTGTCTGCAGCCAATTATGTGCCTTCTGTATCTTTGCTGCAGGAAAAAGGAAAAAAGCCTCTATTTTGTCAATGTGTAAAATTAAATTTTGTACCGGTAGAGATGAGGAAACCAGTAAAAGGGAGGTGGTTTTTCTTTAGTGGGCTAGTAAAGTCTCAGTGGTCAAGGAATTGGCTCTGTGAAATATTGGAAGGGTTTGTTTGAATACCATGTCCCCAGGCTGGTTGGGAATGGGCGGGCAGTTTTGGTAAACTCATCTAGTTCTTTTGCAAGCTAAGAATTCCCCTCCTCCCCCCATCACTTTTATATATAAAAAAGAAAACAAATCACTACCCATGTCTGGTTTTAGCATGTATTAGACTTTATATGACTGTATGAGTAGGAAACCACATAGCAGTCAGATGGAGAAGATGAGATGTGAGGAGAATATAAAAATAAGGAAACAGGGAAGTAAAAACCAGCAAGTAACAGCTCTTTAGAGGAGACAGTTACAGTAAACAGTTTGTTTCATGAGAGTAGAGCTCAACAAACTTGCTTTTCCCAGAAGTTTTGTCCTGTGCACCTTAACAGCTTTTCCAGCATCCTCAGCTTCCTATTGTCCTCTACTATTCAATAGCCCCTCCATACCTACCTGGTGTTTAGGTATTGTGGCTGGTCCAGTGCTGGCAGATCAGGCATCACATGGCCACCACAGGCTGATCTCTGTTTACATGTTTCTTGGTGGAGGTGCTACATAAGGTCTCCCTCCTCTGTTTAGAAAGCTACATTTGCACTGGTTTAAGGCACTCCGTAACTCTGAAGCATTCAACCATCTCTTGATCTCCTCTAAAACTGGACTGCTTTTAGGAGGACTGATGGTTGTGGAGCTTCTGTCAATTGACAGACGCAGCTCGATGCTGAGAATAGTGTGTAGGTAAGCATGACATGCCAACACAAGAACATCTTGGGCAGTTCATCTAAATATGATGTTCAATATGATAATATATGCTAAAAGAATTAGAGGAAACAGAAAAGAAGACCCTTAGAACCAAATCTTTGGGAAACAAATTGCATTTGCATTGTTACAGAGATCAGCTAACAGCCAATAGAAAAAGATTAACTACTTCTAATGAGAAAACTGAATTAGAGACTCATCCAACTCAATGAATAATAGGCTATTTAAAACAAGAAGTTGGGAAATACAGTTCCACAAAAAAATAAAAGGCATCATATAAATGATGATAGCAAAGCTGATGGTTAAATGTGTGCTATAAACTGCCATATAGCAAAAGGCTGATATTTAGGAGGACGTGGAAGGTAAAATGTGAAGGACTTAGACTGAATAGATGGAGGAAAAGACAGGGGACAGCAACACTGGAAAAAAGTGTGGAAATATTTTGCTGAAGGATTAGGGTTTTGGCTGCCTTTTTTACAGCAGCAGGGGCACAGGGAAGAGACACTGAAGTTCTGCAGGACGTCATGGGTCCCAAGGTTTTAACAACCAATTTAAAACACTTCAAAATATCATACAGCTCATACTTAGCAAAAGAGGTGAGAAGAAGAGCAGGAATTTAAGGTGGTTGAAAGATACCACCTGTCTGTCTCCTTACAACTGCACTTGCCAACGCAAAGTCTTGCTCCACCCTTTGCTCACACAATTGGAGTTGAATTCTGCTTAAATCAGTCTCTGTGACTTTGCTTGGCAGAAAGTTCCTTTGCAACTAGAAAATGGGGGAAGTTCACCACAGTACAATGCTCCAGAGAGTTTTATTTTTCCCCATGCAAGTCCTTGAAAAGGAAAGTTTTCTTTCTGAATTTTTATAGTTTAGGAGAATTTTGTTGATTTGAATGTATGTATATTTGAATGGGTCTTTGAAAAACATGTTCTCTTAGCAGTGTCTTCTTTGGCATCATGGATTTTTGAACTGTTTTCAAACTGGATTTGAATGTTTCCAGCATTTAAGGTTATAACCTCAGTGAACGGACAACCTTGAAGAGAGCATTCTTGCAGGAAGTTGGCATGGGAGTCCAAAACTAGAGGTTGGCCCTTCCATTTACTAGAGGAGGAACTTGCTTAGACTGGACAATTATGACACAGACTTAGGCAAAATGAAGCCCATTATTAAAATGTGCAATAGTTTTGCTGAGGAAGGGATCCTGTTCTAGAAAATGCTGTCACTCACTACAAGGTGTTTAGAAAATATGGCACTGAAGGCACTAGGCAGTGTTGGGTTAAATAAAACCTATAAAACATAATGAAAGCCAAAGGATTGTTTCTGAGAAAGAGATTCAGATCTCCTTGGCACTGGATCAGTCACCTTTCAATAAAATGTTTTAGGTGAAATATCATGCTATAGATTTGTTAAGAGAAGTGCCAAATTTGATAGGCTTGAAGGCTAGTAGTATGGCAAATCTCCTCTTCATCATTAACAATTCCAGGTCTTGCCAGGAATAACTGCTGTACAAAGGGAGAACACTCTTCGATATGTTAAAATTAGCTAGAATAGAGTGTCTCCTAATCAAATTTTGTCCTGAATTGCCAAATGATGTATAGTTGTTTGTGTTGTAGATAACGCTCCAGTGGGGACTACGCTAAAATCCCTGAAAACTCATATTATGCAAGACCTCTGGCTGAACTTTAACTCTATGCTAGAAGTGAGAGGTTGGTGCTATAAGCCACCCAGATCTCCATCAAATACTGTAAATTTAATTGTACACTTAGCTAACAAAGATCAACTTAGATTAAATGAGCAATAAATTCCCACCTCTACAAAATGAACAAAACAACATTTCAGAACAGCGTAATCTGCATTTGAGGCCACCCTCACAGGTAATGATGGCAGAAAAGGGACAAAGTGATCATCTAAACATTGGTAGGATTCTGGTATTCTTTGCCTTTGCGTGCAACAGATGTTTCCGTGAGCTGGTCAGTTGTATCATAGAAGCTATAAAATAAAGACAGAAGGCTTAACAAATAATTGGCACAGACCCAACACTTAAATCAGCTTCAAGTACTATGAGAAATTATGCTGCTTGGAGGGCAACTATAAGGAAAATCTTTTCGGATGGAGTGTACCTATTGAGTTTTGGCTGATTGCTGTTTGAACTCCCCCTGCTTACAAGTACATTAGGGAGTATAAATTTCAAAAAAACACTGCACAGCATTGCTAAGGACTCTGCATGTATTTATCCTGTCAAAATGTTTGAAGTTATAAGCCACATATGAGTTTCTAATTTCTTTCCATTTTTAATATCCCCCATTGGAAAAAGTCAGTGCATCCACACATTGCACTTGTAATGCCATTCCAAACCTCTGCAGTTCTCTGTAAGGGAGAGTTAGAGGCTGGAGCAAACATCTCCAGAGCTGAATGTTTGTACAAAACACCCTTTACCTTATTTGTTCTTTTCTGAGATGTACAAAGCCTCTTTCACTGTGCTGCTGTTCAGTCCTGGCTCATTTCTATTCTCAGACTGAACAAAGCAGACTCCTCAGATTAGAAATTTCAGAGATTCCTGTCATGGAGACCTATATGAAGGGTTTCACAGTTGGATCTAAGATGACTTGTACTGATTTCCTCCAGATGTCTGGTCATCTGGAGAAGGAGAAATATCAAAGGTCTCCCCATGCATTTCAAAATGTATCTTTTCCTTCTGCTGAAAGAGGCCCTAGTACCCAGTAATGCTGCCATTGTTGGGACTGTTTCAGGGGAAGCCTCTTCTGCTGTCTGAGGGAGTTATTCCTTCAATGAGCTCGCTGATCTCATAATTTTAAATTATAAAGGTGACCTGGGGCTTAATGCCATGCCCATGTTCAGCCCCTCCCCAACACCCCACACTCAAGCTGATGCCACTTTTATGTTTGCATACAGCAGGCACCCCCTGAGGCCCCTCTCCATGCTCACACCAGGGAATAGTCTTTAGACAGACAGAAAAAGAATGAACATTGGAATGTGAACCCCATTATCAGGGAATCCCTATCAAATCTCCTGTATGTCCATATCATGATTTTTTTCTCTGAATGAGAGCCATCAGTCTTCAGAATTGGGGTTTAACACAACAGCAGTGGAGAGCTTCTAGGTCCAGAAGACTACAGCCACTCTATCCTGTAACAATATAAGCATCTCAAGGGCTTCCTTCCTGTGAACTGATCCTTTTACTCACTATTGCTCTTGTTCTTAACTATTTGCTGTAGTGTTTGCTATTAGATTTTACTGTTGATATTTTGCTTTTATTTTAAAGTGTCCAAGAACCATTAAGACAACTGCACTTTTCCAGGTCAATACAGCTACCAAAACCCAAAGTAGCAGATGAAATAGCCCTTGTTGTCAAGAGATCCTGATGTGGAAGTAGTTTACTGGGGGAGGTGAAAGCTAAACTTCCATTCAGCCACTTGCCACCTTTAGAACATGTGCAAGATTTCAACTCTTTCAAAATTTGAACATATGAAAGTTCAAGTGTGTGGAGCATGAGGACAGAGGTGTGTGACAGACAACTGTCAATTGATATTTCAGTCAAGACTTGTACCTGCAGCAAGGGAAGAAAAAGAGCAAAAGACACCATGAGACATATTAGTCACTGTCCTTTCATACCAGAAGATTCCCAGAGGCTACAGAGGTGGAAGATGAAAGGTTTAGAGCAGATAAACAGAGAAGTGTCTTAGCTTGAATTTGGTTTAATGAGTGAGTTAGGTATTTCCTCCCTTTTGGGTAAAAATAAAAAAAGCCTTCACTTTTTTCTAAATGTGCAAATATGTTTCCTTATTAAACCCTAAATGAGGAAATGCAAGCCTTCCCTGGTGGTTGTGTATAACCTCACAAAACACCACAGATGATGCTCTCTTTCTGAACCATTCTGATAATCATTTCTTCACCCACAAAAATCTTCAAAGCCACACAGTTTCATCAGAGAGCCATCTGCATAAGTGGGGTTGCCACATACTCCTGACTGGATGAGGGACATCTGGCACTTCCTTCCCACATGCCATCCATGCCTGCACTGTGAGGCTGATGTGTTCATCATGCACAGCGCAGTTGTAGGCACATACAGGAACGCTGGCTCTTCTAGAGTAATTGATTGATATCGTATCTACCATGGAACAGGTCAACACTTACACATTAGAAATGTCTGATAATTCCTGATATTCAGCAGCTTGGGCAGCGCTACTGCTATGACTAGCTGGAGACACTTCCAAAAGTCCTCGATGTATACTGAAGTTGGTCTCTTTACACTTGGATTCCACCCTGGGGAAGGGAAAAATACAAACAAGGAGGAAAAAAAATGCTTCTGGATCCTGATCTGGCTAGCTTGGTGTCCCGGCACCTAGCATTCTCTCCCTGCCCGAGCGGAGGCTGAACGGAGACCGATCTTGTCGTGGGAGGATGGGCGAATCCCCGGACAGGTTCGCCTCGACCCCCGATGGCTATAGTGTGTGAAGGAGGTAAGGAAAAGGCGGAGGGGGTCTCCGTGGGGTGAAAGGGTTTATTGAGCGTGGTAGAAACCATGGAGCAATCCCACCAGCCACGTGGTGTGGGGGCTGTTTTGTACCCCGACAGCACAGGCGTGGAAAACATACAGTACCCAGTAAAACTGAAACAGGGGATGTAACGAGGGCAGGGAGCAGGAATTATAGCAAATGGGGTAAGGAGTAGGTGGGCAGAACGGAAGCCAATAGTGAGGCACGATTCATAGCTTTTGGGGTGTTCCCTGTAATTTCAGGGGTTCTTCAGCTGTAGGAGCCTCAAACCAGAGGACTTTATGGTCCCCTTGGTTCTGCTGATGATGGCTCACTGCAACAAAAAAAGGGAAAATATGTGAGGAAACTTGGATTTCTCTACCAGATCCCTTTGAGCTAAAAACCTGATTCCACAAGAAACAGTGTGGCAGAACTGCAAACACTCTTGGTAAAGTCAGGATTTAAGCTCTGGCACTTGCTATCTAGTTCTCATCTCTTAGTTGTAGAATATGCTTACAGCACATACAACTGGAGCAAGCAAAACTGAAAGGGACAAGGCTGTTGGGACAGCAAGAATGAGAATTTCCTGGTCAGTCATACACACACACATGAACAAAGCAGCCTTGGTTGGAAGCTCATGTGCCACTGCAGCATATTTCAAAAGCTTAGAGAAGTGCCACAAAAGCAGGGTGATGGTGAATTCAATGCTTGCTAACACCTCCATATAATTCTGTTCTGGAATTCAACAGGGCCATGGATGATAAGGCCAGAAAAAGTTGTTTCATCCACAGGTTCCATGTTCTTCTGCATAACATCTGACACAGAGCTTCAAATTCAGTCCTGACATAACTGACTGAAGTAACTGGGTGGGTCAGCAATGTGGCCTCTACAAATTCATTGGAGACTTCTTGTTACCATAGCAAAAGGATGGTAAGATTAAACCAAGTGTATGGTGGCACTTGTAGTGTGGGTTAAGAATCCTCACTGTGGGTCCAGATTTATGTGGCAAGCCTGGCTACAGATTGGTAACCAAGGCCACCACCAGTCGTTCCTGCTCTAAATCAGTTCCTGCTCATCAGGCTTGGGAAATCAGAGATAGTGGCATGGGATATAGTGGCCATGATAGTGTCCTGTTGGCCACAGAAAACAAGGTTCCAGCCTGACCTGTCAGGACAGGCGGTCTCAGATTGTTCCTCAATTCTGGGTAGGTGAAACTGATTTCCAACATTTCCAAAATGCCTTAAATACCAGGTATGTGATGTGCTACAACTGCATCATATTTATAAGAGCATCAGTGCAAAATGCTTTTAGTGCTGCACCATCAAAGAGTTTTAGCTGTTCTCAAACTCAAAGAATTTGTATTTATGCCCTGAAATAAACAAGAAAATAATTTAAAAGAAAGGGTATCTTAAATATAAATTTTATCATCTCCTTATGATTCTTGCATTGATCCATTCTTCCTTTGCTCCATGAGTATATAATATTGAGTATATTACTTTCCTACAAATGCCTGGAAAAGGAGGAGTTAATGCATCATGGAAAATAACTTTGTGTGAAAGACATTTATTTTTATGAATCTGGCTCTAAAATTCTCTCTCTAGTTTTAAAATTAGTATTACAGCCAGATTGTGCATCAAAAAGATCCCACTTAGCAGACTATATGATCTCAAAAATGAATATCTGTTAGATTGTTCATACAGAGTGCTTTGAGAAATAATTTCTCACAGATGGAAAGCTATAAAAACGGTGTTCTGCTATCTCGTAGTTTGAACCACAATCTCAGAACATATGAAATATCGATATTGAATCAAGCTGTACCTGGTTCCGCTTGAATGAATTTTTCCAAGTTCTTGACCTCTGTTCTAGTATTGTTTCATTTTAAGCTGGAGTCCGATGGAAAGAAAAAAACCCCAACCCAATGCAAAACACACAAAAAACCCCCATCCTCAACCTTTTCTCCATGAGCAGAGGCAAATCAGGAATGACATACTGTTTTCTAATGAGCCTATTTGATATCATATACTGCCTTTGAAGAGTGTAGTCGTAATAAAGTAAAATTGCATTAACGGGTCACACACATGAACATTTACTTGGTGTGAAGTGTTTTCACTGCTCTCCCTAGAGAACAGATATGTCTTGACAAAGAGATGGCATAGAGAGCACTGCTGACATTTTTAGGTGATGGAATAATGAAAATAAATGTTCATTATTACTGACTTTTTCTGGAGATGATTCTCTACTGACAGAAATATTCTCAGTGAAAAATTCTAACATCATCAGTAGAGAAGTCTGTCTGTGAATAGCAAATTTTTCTCTTGGAGTCTTCTTTCTTCATTCAGCAGTTCAGCCCTGGCTCTGTTTTCAGAGTGTACTGCAAGGATGCTTTCAAGCACATTACCTTTAAATCACTACTTAGGCCACACCAAAAGTACCAGTATAACCATTTCCTGGAAAGTTTCAGTGCTCTCTCCAGGTGTTCCTAACTTTCTTAATAACAGTAATTCACAGTGTCAGGGTCCCATTAGTTACCAGATGGATCATTTAACCACTCACAGAAGGCATCCAGCATCTGCCCCACTGGTCTGTGTTTCCCGATCAGAATCTGCTGCCTCGTGCCTTTTGATCTTGAGCTGCAGTTTGACTGTGACTTCTTGTGAACAACAGCACAAATGCTCACACCTAACACCTCAAAGTCCACTCTTAAGCTAACAGAGACCCTGGAGAAACAGCTGGAGAAACAGAGCATCAGTGGTCAGAAAATTCTGCTCTTTACCACAGACCTTACACAGAGTCATTATATCCTGCTCCTTTTTTTTTTTTTTTTGTTAAATCCAATGTATGGATCAT